>JAJEJO010048664.1:51644-162930 GCA_020662805.1 Glaucomys volans | reverse complement strand
TTTTGTGTGGTTTTTTTTTTTTTTTTTTTTTTGGAACCAGGGATTGAACTCAGGGACACTTGGCCACTGAGCCACATCCCCAGCCCTATTTTGTATTTTATTTAGAGACAGGGTCTCACTGAGTTGCTTAAGGCCTCGCTAAGTTGCTGAGGCTGGCTTTGAACTCCCGATCCTCCTGACTCAGCCTCCCGAGTCGCTTGGGTTACAGGCGTGCGCCACTCATGTTGTCAGCATGAGCTGTCCCTGTCATGCTAAGCATGGTCAGCGGGCTCAGGCAGTGCTTGTCAGGGCCTGTTCACTGTTGAGCGACTCTTCTGTGCCCTTTGCATTTGTATACTCTAGCTAAAGGAGAGGGAAGTTATGTTTCACGTTCTTGAAGGGAAAATACACAAATTATTTGAATTCTTCTGTTTGGAGTTTTGTCCATTCATTCATTTATTCATTCATCTCAGTTTGGACTTAGATATTTGTTTTATACTCAGGTTATAATACACTACTTATTTATCCTTCTGCCCACTGCATCCAGCTCTGGCTATCTGGGGCTCTTTGGTTGGTTCCTGTGTCTCTTCTGCATCATCCCAGCATGTGTGGTCAGAGCTTCCTGGCCCTGCAGGTGCTCCAGGCTCCCCTGGCACACCTCCTGCCCCAGGACTAGGATCAGGCATTTCTCCAAGGAGCCTGCACTGATTTTATGAGAGAATGATATTTAGACACCAAGATCTGGGTGCTAGGGTGCTTGTTGATGCTGGGCTGTCTTTACTTCCAGACCCTTTTAGCTGACCTGAGCAAGGACGTGTATGTTTGTGTCTTGTCCTCTGTTTATACGCACCTATAGAAACGTTTCTACGTATGACACTCTGCTCTAGCCTTAGTCTTCTCACTCTGGAATTTCGAGTGTGTGTGTTGCGCCTCTGCTGTTACCCCGCAGTTCTCGAGTGTTGTGCTGTTTCTCCTCTCTGCATTTCAGCTGGGGAGGGATGTCCCACTGACGCATCTTCAGGTTCCCTTATTCTGTCCTTTCCCTTGCCCAGACTCCTCAGGGCCACCGAAGGTGCTCCGGGTTTCTGTGGCAGGGCTTTGTATTGCCAGCACTTCCTCTGATACTTTCTTAGGGTTTCTCTTTCCATTTCCATTACCCATCTGTCCTTACATGTGATCCGCTTTTCCCATGGGCTCTTGAACTTATTGATTGTGGTTATTTAGATCCTCTGTGGGATACTCAGTCTGTGTCACACTGTTGAAGGCAGGACCTACTGTATTCAGTAAGAGGAGCTGAGGTTAGCAGGCTTTGGTGTGAGGACTTATGCTCCTCTGACAGGCATTGGACTATGTCTAACTAACTTCCCTTTAGCTGTGGGTCTCAGAAGCTTTGGATCTTTCCAGAGCTCCTGGTTTTGTCTCCTCTTGACTCGTGGCCCCTAATAACCCTCCTCAGAGTCCCCATCCTGCAGCCATCATCCCAGGGTCGCTGTGTGGGTCCCGCTTGCTGTGCACGATATGGGGAGCGAAGCATTCTGTTCCAGGCGGTTGGTGTTTACCCGCCTGCGTCTGGGGCTGTGGCCTGTGCCAGGGTCTTCAGGGCGGGGCAGCTTTGCTCCCCTGTGCCCTCTGTGTCCTTCCCTGGCTGGTTCCTGGAGACTGGTCCCTGTTGGCCCTGTTCCCTCCTCCCTTTCGGAGACACCTGGAGGGCTGGAGGGGAGATGCTCCTTCCCCCCTGCACGTGGCTCCTGTGGCAGCCTCCACTCTGGAGGTGAGTCCTCCACTCTGGAGGCGAGGCCTGCCTGCTTCAGGTCCCCTCACTGTGCTGGAGCCCTGGGGGTGTTTCCCAGACACTCACCATGAGAACCGAGTGGCGTTCTGAGGTAAAACCCGTGGACACAGGGCCCTCCCTGAGACGGTGGTGACCCCGGATGTCTTGACCTCATGCCCGTTCACTTCAGCCTCCCCAAGTCACCACAAATCACTTTCAGGTTCCCACCTGCGGTGGGACGGGACAAAGGTCCTGGCCTTCATTCACTGACACACTCCAACTCACAGAGCAGCGCGGCTGCTGGTGGGCATGTGGCACGTGTTTGAAGTGACCACTGCTGTGTCGCTCAGCCGTCTGTCCCTCACTCACAGACCCAGACTGGAGCTGGGCCTGTTCCCAGTCTGCACAGGCACGGTGGGCAGAAGGGTCCCATAGCCATGCACGACTGTGCCCCAGGGACTCAGGGACACACGTTCACTCTCAGTTGTTGGATGGTTTGGAAATTTGTCCAGAAACAGAGAACAAGGCCACAGCATCCTTGTTCCCAGGAAGATGGAAACGCTGGGTGCTGGGGCCACTGTCCAGCTTCCTGCCACGCCCCACAGAATGCAGGGCTGTAATGACGACTCTCTGTGCATTGACTGAACTCGTGGAGAGTTTGAGATGGGAAGCTGGTTTCGAGAAGTGGAGTCTGATTTGGACGTGGTGGTAGGACAGTGTTTTATTGCTCCTAGAGAAGGTGCCTCCCTTCCCAGGGATGGGAGTGTGTGGGGGAGGGAAGGTCACCCAGAGTTCCTCTGCTGGCTTGGCACGCCGTGTGCTCATCTCCGGGCTCCTCCCGTCCCTTTGGCTGCTGCCTGCTGTCTGCTCAGTGTGGGCTGCTCAGGGCTCCGTGCTCTGTGGTCCCCGGAGCGCCTCTTGCAGAACTGAGGGGTAAACCACAGCCTGCCCCACTGCAGATCTACTCTGCGGTGACACGCTGATGTCCCCCTGCCGGCCTGCTCACTGCACATTGGGCCCATTAACTGCACGCTGCGCAGGGTCGTGGAATTGCTAGAAAGGGCCTGCTTGGCCCCCACAGTCCTTCACTCAAGACTTACAGCCTTGCATGGTCAACGCTAAAGTCCACCCTGGTCCCCTGCACCCTCCCCCCAGGGAGGCACAACCTGCTCCTCCTTGCCTCCCTCAAGAAACCCCCACCACAGGCCCAGGGTCACTCCGTTCCTGGATCTCCGGGAAGGAGCTGAGACCTCTTGGTATGTGAGACCATTCCCAGGAGGAAGGGCAGTGCCTTTGGCTTCTGTGGGGCTCAGGTGAGCGGGTCTGAGGCAGGAGGCTCCCTGGGCTTCCTGGCTGCACCATTCTCTGCAGGCCCGGGGGTCTGGCTGGAGGAGGCTGTCCAGTCAGAGGCCTGCTGCCCTTCCCTTTGCCCCCGCCCCCGCCTGCTCCTGAGCCCTTGGTTCCCAGCCTGCTTTTCACCAGGACCAACCCTCACCTGGGTTTTGGTCTCCCTTCCTGGCTTCCTTCTTTCTTTGCTCCATTAAGTCGGTCCTGCTGGTCCCTCTGGGCACTGATACCTTTCAGGTGTAAGAACTCAGAACATCTCCTGGGTTGCCAGGGATTTTTGTGTGTGGGTGTCGACTTTATTTAACATCCTTCCTGCACCAACTGAGAAACATATGGTTTTTCTTTTATGCCTTTTCAGTTTTGTGAATTACATTAACTTTTTTTTTAAAAAAAAAAGTCTAAGCCACCATGAGATGAACCAGATTGGATCATGATGTGTTTTGAGACATTATAGGTTCATTTTGTAAATATTTTATTGAGGGTTTCTGTACTTACGGATGGCAACAACTGTAATTTCCTCTTTCATAATATTATTCTCCAATTTTAGCTCTAAAACTAACTCCAGTATAAACTATGGAGTTTTCCTAAAACGCAGGTTGTAAAGCTGTGTCATTTCGTCCCCCGCTGCTCTGGCTGACTTCTGATGGGTACTAGTGCTTTTCATTGTCATTTATTTTTATGTTTTTCCTAATTTTTACTATTATTTGTTCTTAACTAATTCTTTGTTATTTTGTTGTTGTTACATTCAAATGCAAAGGTTGTGGTTGTGTTTTGTTCTTGTATTGTAGCAACGGTTTTTGAACTTTTCATTGTAAAGCTGTGCGTAATAGTAATTTTAGTATTGATCAAGACTTCCGTGGTCGTTTAATAAGTCATCAATCCCTGTGGACGTGCATTTGCTTGACAATTATGTTCCTTCTTAGCGGTCATAAAGTCCTCATATACGCATCTCTTAGACGAAGCTTGTCAGTTCTGCTTGTCAAGTATTTTATGTGCCTATGGCTGGCTGTCTGGTTGGAGGACCGGGTTCTGAGACAGGCGTGGTGGGCTTGTACATTGTGGAAGGCGTGTGGATCTTGCCGCTTTTCCTCAGCTGCTCGGACTGCATGTGAACTCCCTGCAGGTCACTGCTCTATCTTCTTCGTGAGTCCCCTCTTGTCATCGTGTGCTGTTGTTTTTCAGTACGAGTCTGTTTGTCTGATGTTAATATAGCTAAGCAGCTTTCCTGGGGCCAGAATTCACCTGGTGCATTTTGTTTTAGTCAGCTTTTTTGCCACTGACCAAAAGAACAGTTGGAGGAGGAGAAGTTTATTTTGGGGCTCACAGTTCCAGAGGTCTCAGTCCATAGGCAGCTGGCTCCATTCCTCGGGACCCAAGGTGAAGCAGAACATCATGGCAGAAGAGTGTGATGGAGGAGGACAGTTCAGGACATGGCCATCAGAAAGCAGAGAGAGTCCTCAACAGGACAAAATACACCCAAAGGCATGTCCCCAGTGACCCACCTCCTCCACACACCCCACCTGCCTACAGTCACCACCCAGTCGATCCATTCAAGTGGATTCATGCACTGATTAGGTTGGGGCTCTCATAACCCAATCACTTCCCCTCTGAACTTTCTCGCATTGTCTCACACAAGAGCTTCTGTAGGACGCCTCATATCTTAAACCTTAGCACCTTTATTTTTTATTCTTTTACCGAAATCTTTCTAGATTATTTTGGTATTTCTTATAAGCATATCTGATAAGATTATCTTTTTAATGACACTGAGATTCTGTGTTTGGTTGGCAAATTTTATCCATTTATGTTTGCTGTGATCACTGACATGTTTGAGCTGTTTTCTACCCTGGTGTTCTTTTGGATTTTGTTTATAATGTTTTCCCTCCACCCTTTCCTTCTTTCCTTCTGATGAATGGAATGAACTTTCTTCCAATTCTTCTTCTTCCGTGCTTTGGAAATTGAATATTGTGTTCCTACTCCTGTGGTAAATTTATTGGCCATGTGTGATCCCGGACCAGCAGCACCAGCAGCACCTAGAAGTTATAGGAAACGCACATTCCTGGGCTGCATCCCAGACCAGCCGATCAGAACCTCTGTAGGTGGGAGGCAGAGGCTTCATTCTGCAGGTTCTCCGGGTGATTCTGACATGGATAAAAGTTTGAAATCTACAGTCCTTTAGTGGTTACTCTTACATTATTAATAAATGTATTTAATAAGCATACAAAATGAAAGCCTTCTCCCTTTCAAACAATGTGAGAACTGTAGACTTTAATACTGATTCTCCCTTCCCATCTGAAATATTTATAAGGCGTAGTGCTTGATTCCATGTTCAGATGAATCACTCCTCACATAGATGTTCTAACATTGTAGAAGCTTCCTTTCTCACCGTTATTCTTGTATGTAATTTCCTCCTTGAGGAACAGATTTCTCACCTACTCTAGTATATTCTTTAACTGTTCTTTTTGCAAAGTTCTGTGGGTGGTATTCTGTCTAAAAGGTCTATGTTTCCACCTCTTCCTTGAGCAGCACTGCAGTTATATGCAAAATACAGCTTGATAGATATTTTTTATCAACACTTTGAATACATTATGACATTGTCTTCCAGGTTTTATTCTTGCCAATAAGAAGTCAGCTGTCCACCTGTAATTCTTTTGTAGATGCTCTGTTAAGAAAGATGATTTGGGGCTGAGGATATAGCTCAGTGGTAGAGCCCTGGGTTCAATCCCCAGCACCGCCAAAAAAAAAAAAGATGATTTTTTTCCTTGACTTTGATCTTACATGTTCTCATATCACATGAATAAGGTGATTTTTCACTTACGCTGCACAGGATTTGATGTGGTTCTTCAGTGCTGTGACCCCACCTCCTGAATTCTGGATACTTCTGGGTCATCGCTCAACAAGGACATCTCCTGCTTCTCTCTGTACTTTCCTTTGGGGACTCTGGTTGCATGTGTGGCTTCCTCCTCTGTCACAGGTGCGCCTTGGCCTCTCCGGCTGCTTCTCTCCACTCTGTTCTGTGTTCTAGGTGGTTCACTGACTCTCTGATGGGTGCTGGGTGGTGGGTACCTAGCACATGGTGTTCGCTGAGGTGGGCTCTGACTTGAAATCCCCTCCTGTTACCAGTTACAACCTCACCTGAATGATTCATTGGAGTTACAATAAAACTCTAGGTCGTGTTGCCAGCTACTGTTTGGGAATAGTATATGATTTAGATCTAATATCCCAAAATGTGATAATCATATTTTCTGTTATTGATTTGTTATTCTATCAAAGTGACACTCCCACCCCCAAAAGTGGGGCCCCAGGTCTGGGATGTCACTGGTTTCAGCCCTTCTTGATCCTCCTTCCACTTCCCATGCTGCCCAACAGGCTCAGCATGGCTGGTGGCTCCCCCCAGCTCCTTCAGTCCCTCGGCTGGCTCCACCTGAACTCACTGCTCATCCCCTGAACCTCTCAGGCCTTCCTTCTCTGCAGGCCCTTGAGGGCCCCAGCTTCCTCTCTGCTCTTTACCTGTGGACTCGATGTCCCTTTGGCTTAGTCGTCTGCTTTTGTAGGTCCTTTCAGTCTCCCGTGCCCTACACGCTGAGGTGTTAGCATCTAGTGTGGTGTGAAGGTCACTGAGTGCACGTCTCCCTGAGGAGGAAACTGTGTGTCTGACAACCAAGTGCAAGAGCCCCGGAGTCGCAGAACCAGCCCACAGGGCACAGGGTTCAAGGAGCAGGACTGTAGGTTCCACCTGGGTCCAGAGGGAACGCTGCTCTTTCATTAAACGGGGCTGTGCATGAGCAGCTTCCAGGCAGTACACGAGCATCGGCAAGGTCAGTGCCTCGCCCGCTCTGTCACTGGGGCGGGGCAGTCCCCAGAGAAAGACAGCCTAGGCCTTCCTGCAGAATGGATCAGCAAGGAGGGGCTTGGGGGTCACCTTTACTTGGTGACACTTCTTTAAGATGGTCTGTGGATGCACACAGATTGGCTTTACTATTTATAGCAGATGAATAACAGCATCTAACTGAGAAGATAGTGCCAAAAGAGGTCATTCGAAATGACAATATTCATGGGGGCTTTCTTTCTTTGGAAAATAGCCAAAATTATTCTGTTGTGACTTTCTTTCCTCTTTCCTGGTGTTTTCAGTGGAAAGAGCACAAATAATTTGGTCTTCCCTCATAGTCCTATCCTGTGGCTTGTGAGGTTTGTCACGCGGCGTAATCAGGCTGAGCAGGATTGTGGAGGTAGGACACAGGAGTGAGTGAGCGTCGGAGAAGCGGAGGCCCCTCATGCTCCTCCAGATGTGTGGGGTGGGGCTCTGACCCAGGAACCAGATTCGGGGATCGGCAGGGAGACGAAGATGCGGGACGCAGTTGGGGTAGAAGACACGTTTTGTTCAGAGGTGGCCTCAGCCTCCAGACTCCAGGCTAGCTTCCGCCCCCAACCAGCTCTGTCTCAGTCCTCATTTGCCCCATTTTGTCCCTGTCAACTGTTTAACTGCTATGACAGACTCGGCCAGAACAGCTGTAGAGGAGGAAAGTTTATTTGGGGCTCATAGTTTCACGGGTCTCACTCCACAAACAGCTGGCTCCAGGCCTCGGGGCTGGAGGTGAGGCTGAACATCATGGAGGAAGAGTGTGGCAGAGGGAAGCAGCTCCCATGATGCTCAGGAAGCAGAGAGAGAGAGTTTAGAAATATATACCCCAAAGCCACACCCCAGTGCCCCCCTGCTCCAGCCACACCCACCACTTCAGTTACCAGAGTTAATCCCTGTGAAGGGATTAATTCACTGATTGAGTCAAGACTCTCACAACCCAGTCATTTCTCTTCTGAGCCTTGTTGCTTTGTGTCACACGTGAGCTTTTGGGGGACGCCTCACATCCAAACCATAACAGTCCCATTCGCCCATTTTCACACCTGAGTCTTCGCCACAGGCCCTTTTTGTATGCAGGAAAAACAAGGAAGGCACACCGCTGACAGCTCGCCTATGGGGCGCGTGCTCCCAGCGAGTTACGTCTGACCTTGACTCTGTATGCGGAAGCACCGTGTGTCTGGCCTTGACTCGCGGTGCTCAGGTCGGCTCCTCTTGGGCCTGGACAGTGCTGTTCTGAGGCCTGCAGATACTTCACCCCTTTACCCGTCTTCTACCTGGAGGAGGACAGAGGGTAAAGAGAGCACGTGGAGTTGAGTCTTTGTAACATGGATCCTGCCTCCACCCACTTTAAGAATGAAGATGTGAGCCGTCTAGCCTGGAGCCCAGTGTTCAGCAAGCACAGGTGGCCCCGCAAGCTGCCCTGTCCTCCACTCGCCTGCCACCAGACTTGTTAGGGACCTTGTGTCTTGTCGTTGGGCATTTATCCTGAAAGGCTGTTCTGGGCCAGGCCAGGCTCCTCACTGCTGTGACTGGGAAGAGCAGGTCCCTGGTGATGGCTGTGACCTGTCTGTCATGCCTGTGCTGGGTCCTGCGCTGGGCTGAGTCTGGCCAGGGAGGCCTTTCCTTGGTGCCATGTGGCAACAGGTGCTTCCTCTCTCTGTGGCTGTAGAGCCACACCTCATGGGGATGTTTGGTGATAGCTTTTAGTTTCAGGTAGGCCGGTAACTTCCTGTGTGACCTGCATGATCCATTGAACCTCTCTGAGCCTCGCTCCTGCTCTAAAAATTGAGAGGGTCTGGGCTTGGTGTGGGAGGAGAGACCGTTACCCCCATGTCAATGTGGACATGCTCAAGCAGAGCTGGAGCTGTGATCCAGACCCATGCAGAGGCGCTCCAGCCTGCTCCCCATACTAGGAGATGAGCCCCAGGCCTCCACCTCCGTGCTTCTCCCTGTGGGCATCACGAGGGGCTACTGAACACCATGTGGTCAGGAATCAGAGACCAGAAGTACTGGTGCTCCGGCGATGGCCGTCTTCGGTGGTTGAGAATGGCAGAATCCACTTTCTTAGCTCAAGTGGAAAGTCTCAGGGAGCCTGCGCTTCCTTCTGCAGTTTTCTTGAGAAAGACGAGGCACAGAGCTGGGGAAGGAGGGAAGGCACCTGGGGCCCTGTTGCAATCAGAGCAGGCGCCCGCGCTTGGAGCCCTCAGACGCCTGATTACGGTTTGCTTGTGCGTAAATACAAGTTGCCGTGCTAAGCAAAAAATAATTGTAATAGATTCACTTAATCATAATGCGGCGGAGTTGGACTTGTGAGAGCTTTAAACTTGCAGATGAGGCTCCCCCAGGGCAGCCCGCTGATTGCAGAGCTGCGCCTGACCTACTTACAGCTCTTCCAGAGGCGCTGCAGCCTCCCAGGACGCGCCAGTGTGCGGAGAACCCGGCAGAGCCGCGTTCCGTGCCCTGTTGGTTCAGGCGTTTGGGGCCAGCCTCCCTGGAGGCTCCTTGCTCAGGCTCGCAGGTCTCACCTCCTGAGCCGCAAGGTCGGCATTGATACCGACACCAGGAGTTCTCAACAGCGGTGATCGGCAAGAGGGTTTCCAATCCAGAGGCCTCTTGTCTGGGGGAGGGCACTTGGGCGTAAAGGAGCAAGGGAGCCCAGCCAGCCGCTTCTCGGACCCTTGCCCTTGGACCCGGAAGTCACGTGTGTGAGCGTCTCCTGCAGGGAAGTTTCACATTCCTCATCTGGTCGGGTTAATGGTGGGGAGGAGAGGAAGTGACACCAGCTTTGAAAGGAGTCCCTCTTTCCCAGAAGGAGCCAGGCCTGAGTCTGGTTTAGAGCTCTGGGTCTCTCCATCCATGCCGGCCCCTGATGGCTGGCACAGGTGAGGTGGGGAGACCATGTCACATGAACCCGAGAGGTGGGACCTCCAGCTGGCGGGTGGAGCAGGGTGCTGCTTGCTCAGCTGTCAGACTCCAAAGGCACAGGGCTGTGGAGCCCTGTCCACCTGGGTCCAGGAGGCATCCGCCAGGCCTGGCCTGACGTGGAGGTGACCTCACTGAGCAAACCCAATACTGTCACGATCAGCCCTCTGCAGTGAAGCACGTGGCCCAGGTCAGGCGGTGAACAGTCATTGGCCAGAGCCAGGCTTCCTTCACCCTTCCTCAGAATCCACCCGCCTGCTGGTCCCAAGCCCATCAGCACAGGGCTCTCTCCCCAGGCCTCTCCCACCCTCTCGGGTTCCCGTTTCTTCCTGCTCCCTGGACCACCTCCCCTTCTCTTCTCTCCACCTGCTGTTCTGCATCTGTCACTAAAGCTCATTGCTAGCTCATGGCCAGTGTCCCCGAAGGCATGCTGAGACCGCTGGGCTCTCTGCTTCCGGGGGTTGTGTATGTGCCAGGGCCTCTGGGAGACCTCTCACCCTGGTTCATGGCCAGCAGCCTAGCCAAGTGTTTATCCAGAATGTGGGTTGGTGTGGGAGTCACTGGAAATGAGAGCCAGGGGAGGATCTGCAGAGGACCTGATGAGCCTCTCTGGCCCCCTTTGCATGTTCATACACGAGTCTGAGCCTCCTCGTTGGTGGTTCAAGAATCACAGTGCTGGCTCCTGGCCGGAGGGCTGAGTCACCCTGGCTTTTGAACTGCTCCTTGGTGGCTCTGTTTCCCAGCCCAGGTCCTGTGTTCACTACGGCTTCCTGATGTGCTGTACAGGCCTCTTGAGTCGAATTCAGTGTTTTTCCTTCTCTCCACTTGATGGCCTTGGTGAAGAATGTATCTCATTGTCTTGAAAGCCAACTGGCCGTCAGGGACAAGCCCTCCTGTCATGCACAGCTCCCACCGTGGGGCAGCACCCTGCAGCACACACTCACTGCACCTGAAGGGCCAGCAGCAGAGCTGGACACGGGTGGTTCCTCGGTCACTTGCCACAAAGCTGAAGTCTGCAGCCAGGTGGCTAGCCCTGCTTCCATCCTCCCACGGACATTCACCATCTGTGTCTCCAGCCAAAGCTACGGAGCATGTTGGCCCTTCCCTGTCCCCCCAAGCCCACAGGTCCCCTTGCCACACTCTGCTCTCTTAGGCCCACTCTCCCCTGCGCTTCCTGCCCATAGACAAGCAGCTCCCACACCTAGTCTTGGCTTCCAAAGTGTTTTGTAACTTGCACTTTAATGACATGGAGCTATTCCTTCAGCAAGAGCAGCTGACCAGATGAAATGAAATTAATATTTTTGAAAACCTGGACAATGCTGGAATGCCAGGTTTTGCATGAACCTCCCTGAAAAGGTCCCATGTGAAGGGGCATCCAAGTCCTGAACACACACCCTAGCCCTAGCCTGAAGGAGCAGCTCTGCTGAGATGAGCTGGCAAGCTTTCTTCCAGTCCTCCTGTTGCTTCTTTCAAATATCCTTAAATAGCTGAGGTGCCCACAGGACAAAGAAAGATAAGGTACAAAGACGAGCAACAGTTTGGCTGCCTACTCCTGACTGTGATGCATGTCCTCTAAGTGACCTTGACACGGTTCTGGGGCATCGCCCTCTCTGACAAATGCTTCCTTCTGCTTTCAGCTCGAGGACCTGCTGCACAAGATCCAGTTCGTCCTGACCTACGTGGCCCCCTGGCAGATGGCGTGGGGCTCCTCCTTCCACGTGTTCGCTCAGCTCTTTGCCATCCCTCATATCCTTTCTGATTCTGTTCTCACCCACAAGCTGAGGTCTGCATTATACAGGGTGAGCTCTCATTGAACCCTGCCAGGAAACACACTTTCAAGTCTCTGCGACATCAGCCTAATGGGACATGAGGAGGCACTTTGGATCCCCTCAGGCCACTTAGCTTTCAAAGATGTTTGTGGTTCTGAACTCTCACCGCTTCTCTGCACATATTCAGAAGTTGCTTTTATTTTTTCTGATCCTCCCATTTCCCATGCCCAGCTCTGCATTTAGAGATCCTTCCTGTCTTTTAAATGGAAATTAACTGCTTAAATTATTGGCTTGACTTGTGCAAAATAGTGCAAATAGATTCACAGTCATTAGACACTATGGACAAGGTTGATGTGTCCAGCATGCTGATATGTATTATATTATGTTATGATACCATTATCTTATATATACCGCATCGATATTCACAAACCCCAAATTAGCTGCAAACAGAATCAACCAAACATTTTGGAATACTGAAAAAGTATTTGAAGTACTGAAAAATTATGGTTTTGTTGGTAGAGCTAGTGGCCAAGAAGGCTTGGTGTCTTTGTACATTTTCATGTCTTCATGATGATAATTTGTTTCAGTTCACTTCAAAACAAACTTGAGATGCCCCTTCTAAAGATCATGTCCACATAGCTACATTTCATGCTCATGTGTGTGCTTGTGTGGAGGGACAGAGAGAAAGAGATGGATAAAAAGTGCTCTTGAAGACAGAAATTAATTGAAAAATCCTTGCTTCAGGTCTGAAATGTTCCCAGAGAGGTGTCAGCCCACTGGTTCACACTCTGTGGACCTGTTTCCAAGATGTGGGCTGGGACCCAGTTGCATCAGAACCTGGAGAGCTCACTAAACACTGACTCAATCAGATAACAGGGTGCAGGCTTCTGCACCCCACCCTCAGAGCCTCCTGGGTTGTTCCTGCACCCAGCGGTGAGTGGGAGCCTGAGTGGGAGCCACAGTTCTCACTCTGCCCCTCCCTGGGTGCTGTTGGCAGGTTGGAGCGCCTGCCTACAGCTCCTTCCTCCTGCAATTTGCAGAAGGCTCATTAGGACAACTCGTGAGAATCTCTGGGATGGAACTGGTTACTCAGGGCTGGAAACACGCTTGGCATAATCATTCAGCGGTAACAGCCTGGGTTTTATAAATGCTCTCCTCCGAGATTATTTGTTTAAAAAGAAAAGTTAAGCAGATCAAGAGCTGGCCTCACAGGGCACACTGTTCTGCGTTCCTATTCTTAGACCTGCGTTGCTATTTCTGAAGTATTCCAAGGTTGCCTGGCAGAGAAGCACGCACTCATGCCCCACCCTGCTGCCTCTGGACTTTAGGCATTTTCTAGTGCCAGGTGCTCAGTTCCCTCAACAGGACCCTTCAAAACACAGATGGGGAAGTGACAGCGTGGGTGGGTTTCTGTTTATTTCTGTTGTGTGTCTAGGGTCTCTTATGCAGGATTTCAAGCACAATTGGCTAATGGAAATCGTCACCATCGTGCAGCTCTGCGGTGGGGGAGTTGCAGTAGGAATCTAAAGCTTGGCCTTCTGACCAGTGTGTGCCAGGCTGCAGTGCTGCCCTGGCTGACGGCGCCTTGTTGGGTGCGTGTGGTGATCCCAGAGCTGAGCGGAGGCTGCTGAGCTGCATGGAGGCTGCTGGAGGGCCCTGGACACGTGAGGTTCTCACACAATCCCACGGCCTGGCACTTGAGAGCACCTGAGGGAGTGGAAGCAGCCTGAGCCTCCATCACAGCCTGCACACAGTGTGCACGGCACCGCGCACTCTCTTGAGAAACCCCTCACTGGGGGTGTGGCAGTGCTGGGCGTTTGCCTTTCTCATCCAGCCCCATGCCTCCTTCCTGGTTTCCTCCCTTTGGCCACAGTAGGAGCCTCCACAGGGGCCTCTGCCCTGGTGCTGTGGCATCCAGGCTGCTCCCTGCCCTGTCCACAGACACCCCCACTTTGCTCAGTCACAAAGCAGGCATTTTTCACCTGGAGTCCAACAGCACTTTGCTCAGAACGCATGAGAATCTGCGTCTATACCCCGACCAGATGAAGCTGTCCGGATCCTAGATGCCAGCCCTGGATCCTGACTGATTTTGAAATGTTAATTATTTTATCACTCTGTTAAGGAGCTGTGGTCTCCTCCTGGCACTGAGAAGGGAATAGTCGACTCTGTTTGGAACTGACTCAGCCTTCAGGCCAGCAGGCCGTGGCGGGGAAGTGCTTTCCCAGTGCCAGCACGTCTCCCCTTGGTGTTCTGTTGGTTTCTGAGAGCAGGCCTCAGGGGAAAGACGAGAAGTCTCGCCCCTCCACACCCGCAGACACCGTGCAAGGCCGCTGTCGCCTGGTGACGGGGCAGACTCCCCCACATTGCCCCTCAGCATGCAGTGCCGAAGGCTGCCTTCCAGTGACTTTATCTTTTAATTATTGGTGTTGATGTTTTTATTTTAAATGTGCTTTTAAAGAAGGCCCCTTGATGCCAGAGGGCAAGCCCTGGGCCCTCTCTCGGAAGGAACCGAAGAGGGCTTCAGGTGGCCCTGTTCCAAGGGCCCTCTCGGCGTCCCTCACCAGTGCCGGGCCATCTTTCCTGTTTGCTCTAAGCCAACTCTATGTCCCCATGGGTCCTCCCCGCACTCGGCTCTCTGTTGGCTGCTAGTAGTTTCTCACTTACCTTCTGGATAACTGTGCAATATAATCTTTGGGGAAATTTTAGAATCCAAGAGAAGGGTAATGCCCACCCCTTCGGCACTTGGCCTTGACTGGTCCCCTGGGAGCCCTAGCCACACTAGGCCCCACGGTGTCTTCCCTCCCTTCCCATCAGCTCTCTGGGGACACCACCACACACCTGGCTTCTGATGTCCCTCAGCACCTAGATTGGGACATCTCCATGGCATTCCCTTTCCTTGGTGACAGGGGACATCCAATGGGGTACTTCTTGTCACCCATCGCTTTCCTCTTTGGCTAAAGGCTAAAAGTACCCACTTCTGCCCCAAGACACGGGCGTTTTTGGCCTTTGGCAGCACGTTGCTCAGTGGTTCTCCATTTGAATGTAGCTCAAAATAAAGGGCACAGCATGCAGGGCGATGGAGGCCCATTGACCCCTCACAGCTCAACCTGGAATGGATCCTGGGTATTCACGCAGGGTATGCTTCATTCCACTCCTGAAGATGCTCGGGAGAGAATAGAGAGGTTTAACAAAGGAAAAGAGAAAGTCACTTTTGAAGCCAAGGGCCTGACCTAAGTCTACAGAGCTGTCTGGGAAAGGGTCTGCACGGCACCAGGACAGCTCCCCTCCCTCGGGGTTAGGAGTCCTGCCTCGCCTCCACCCGGGTCACACGCTCTGGGCCAGGCCAGTGACCATCTTGATGATGAGAGTCTTCCCATCAGTGCCAGGCATTCCCTGTTACTCTGCTAGAACTTCCTGAAACTGGCTGAGGAAATGAGATGGCCACATGTGCACAAGTGAGAGGCCACAGCGTCTGCCTTCCACGAAGGAGGGTGGCCTTGCAGCAGGTCGGAGCAGGTCTGCAGTGGGCAACAGGCCCTCGCCGCAGGCCAGGGAGGACGTGCACCATGAGATCTGGAAGTCTGGCCCTCTGTCCCCAGCACCCAGAGCCTTGCTCTTGCACCCAGGCTGACCATACCCCCCCACCTCGGGTCTCGTTCTGAGGCCCCACTTCCAGAGGCCCCCAGGGCTTGAGCTGAAGGCTCCAGCCACACCACGTTTAATCCTGAGCAGTTTCGAGTGTCTCTGATCACCCTCAGTGTGCGAAACCAGCCCTTGCCAGTAAGTGAGAATCCCGTGCAGGAGGGCTGAGGAGGCAGGTGGCCCCGCGGGGCTGGGCCTCCACGTGCACCTGCGTCTATCTGTGGAGCAGACCTGCACTGAGCCCCCTGTGTGAGAGGTATGGGACACTTTGTGTGTGTGTGTGTGTATGTGTGTGTGTGTGTTGGGCAGCGGGGGGGGCGGCTAAGAAACAGGCTGCCTTCCCAAACAGTGCCAGCTGCTAATTTTTGAAGTGTCCTTTAGTTTTACTTATTTATAAAGCCACTCGGTGCTGTGGTGAGTGTGCCCGGGCTTTCCATCAGCTCACCGCATCTAGTGTGAGGAGACAGTCCTTCTCAATCCCCAGATGTTGTCCGAAGCACGCGTCTGTGGGCGGGTGGAGCAAGGCCCCGCAGCACCAACTGAAAGCTTTCTGTTTCTAAATCTGTACCTGGAGAGACCAAGGGCATGTCCTCTGTCTGTCTTGAGTGAGAAAATGCCATTAATGAAAAGCAGTCAAAACCTGAAAAGCTATTTGCAGACCTAGCAATGGAAGCATTCTGCCTTAACTCCCGTCCCAGATTCTGCCATGCTGCTCTTCCAGACGGCGGCCACCTCCGTCTTCTCCACGCCTCTGAGCCCGTTCCTCGGGAGCGTTATTTTCATTACCTCGTACGTCAGGCCGGTGAAGTTCTGGGAGAAAAACTACAAGTAAGAGCCTAAAATCAGTGCTGACCGCTGTGCTGGGGACACCCAGAGCGCCTGTCCCTTCCCCTGCAGCAGCTGTGGCCTCAGGCTCCGTCCTCTGCGGGGCGGGCAGGGCCCAGCCTGGCTCCCAGCGACTCCCCATTGTTGCGCGACTCTGGGGCCCTGGCAGGAGCACGGTGATTGGGAATTAGCAACGGGACGCCAGTCCAGGTGTTTGCAGCTGTGAAGGAAGGGTGAGCGGTGCTGCCAGGTCTTAGGTGACCTAGGGAGTGGGGGACAGGTCCTCGTCATTCAGGTGCTGAGATCGGCCCGAGGGCACGGTGCTTCCCTCTGTGGGGTCCCTGTGTGGGCACCCGGCACAGCGTGGGCCACCTCCATGAGATGCAGCTCCAGGAGCTGTGGAGCACCTGCCTGCACCTTTGCTGCTGGGACTGGTCTCGGCTCCCTGAGCCTCGGGACCGCGTAGCGCGTGGTCTTTGCTTTGGGTGCTGCCGTTCTAAGGAGGGTGTTCTGCCACTAGCCACACCCAGCCTGGTGTCGTTCTCAGGGGATGGTGGGAAGACAGGAGTAGGGAGTTGCGCCAGGGAGGACACGGGTCAGCGGAGGGGGAGAGCCTGGGACCGGGCTGTCTCGGGAGGGCAGAGGCCCCTCGTGCAGGGGCAGAGCTGTGTCTCGGACCTTCTCACCTGTGTGCTTCCTCAGCCCCGCCCGCTCTCCGTGGTGTGCCCACACTGTGTGCACCTCTGGCACTGGACAACGGTCTCAGGGCCAAGAGAAGGCAGGAGACCGTGGCTCCCATTTGTGGTAGGAGGTGGTTTGCCTGGAGGTGAAAGTCCGGGTGCAGGCCGGGTGGTATGGTGGCTCCAACAGCCCGAGCTCCACACTGCCTGGCTTCACACCTCCCCGCCACCTCTTACCACCGGAGACCTCGGGCTTCTGTCCCCTTATCAGTAAAACAGGGGTGAAATAAGAGGATCACTTATGAGGAGAAAATGCACCAGCATTGGTAAGACCTGGGATGAGCCTGCACATAGAGGTGCCTCGTAGGTGCCTGAGCCAGTGTGACGCTCTGCAGAGGAACCCGTCCCCAGGTGAGCTGCAGCAACAGGGGTTTCCCATGGCCACAGGGGAGGTCTCTGTGCAGAGGGAGGCCTCAGGTCCTCGCGCGCTTCTTCTTCGTTATTTCCCCTCCTCGCTTCCAAATTTCAGCGCCCCTTCAGGGCGATAGACTTGGAGCCCAAGGGCCAGTTGACACTGCGGCTCAGTCACAGGGGCTTCTGTGCAGGATTCATGTTCCTCCACTTGGTGGCCCAAGGGACTGGTTTTGCCAGCACATAATAGTTTAGCACTTACTTGCGGGGTGTCGCCCTTGGGTGGGAGGGACTGCAGGTCTGTGGGGTCAGAGGCCAATGCTCCCCTCTTGCCAGGTCTCCCTGTGGGGAACAAGTAGAACATTTCTCAAATCCCCTTGGGAAAGAGCTCTTCGGGAACACTCGGTCTGAGAGGGAGCATCATGCGGGCTCTGTGACCCGTCTGCCTGAACACTCAGCAGATGGAATCGGGACAGCAGAGCAGTGGGAACCAGGATAGGCCCCAGCAGGAAATCTCACCTGGGTCCTTGCAGACACCCTGGGAAACATCAATGTCTTCGTGTTCTCGTTATCTTTTACTAACAAATAACCACCAACTTCAGTGTCTAAAACAGCAAACCAGCAACTTCCTACATCTCCTGGCCTCTGTGGGTCAGACTTGGAACAAGCTCCACCACATGGTGGTGACACAGGGTGACACGGGGCCCCTCATGCAGCTGCAGTCACCAGATGAGGAGGTGAGTGGGGCCAGAAGAGCAGAGGCTGTCTCTCCAGGTGATTTCCAGGTGTGGTGACAGTCTGGGCTTCAGCATGGGCCTCGGGGCCAGCTCTGGGGTCCCCAAGGTGAAAGGCCATGCTTTCCCACTCTCACAGAAGCCCTATAGCCCCCCTCACTCTGTTGTCTAGAAGCACATCCAGACCGACCAGCTTCCCAGGAGGGAACTCCCCAGCTGTGGATGGACAAGCAGCCAGGCCCAAGAGGGACTTGCAGGATGAGGAACCATCGCTGTCATCTTTGCAAAGTAAATTTGCTGTCGTGGTCTTCAGTAACTTCTATCCAGAGGTGGCCTGGCCTGTGTGTGCCTTCAGTTCTGGGCTGGGTGGTTTTCTCCTGTCTCTGGAGCCCTGTTGGGCGTGCATTGCCAGAGCTAGGAAGTCCCCTGCAGGCTGATCTGCCGTTGATTGCCGTGGTGTGTACATCTGCACTGCTGAGCTCCGCTGGGCGCCCCCACTTCAATCCCAGGCAGGACAGCAAGTGCAGCATGGTGGGGGTGGGCTGTGCTCACACATCCCGTCGGGGGATTTGAGGAGCTGCAGAAGCACATCCCGGTGTTGTGACTCATCGCCCTTCTCTTTGTATGTGAGCTGCACTAAATAACCAACTGTCACTAGCATGAGACAGACGTTTAGGCCACAAAGTACGACCCACGTGCCCAGCTACCTCAGCAAACTCCTTTGTCCTGGAGCGGGGACTGTGTTCAGCCCTCGCAAAGAATGGAGGTGCCCAGTGGCAGTGGCTCTGCTCCACTGTGTCAGAAATCTATAAAATGTGAAATGCATACAGACATCAGCAGCTGGCTCACAGGGAATCACGGCTCCTGCAGTCTGCTGCTCCAGAGTGCGCTCCAGACTGGTCTGAAATGGCACAGCGTCCTGTGTCGTGCTGGGCCTCTGTGTCAGTGTCTCGTCCTGGGCTTTCACCCACAGGCAGTGCTCTATGGGACTTCAGAGTGCCAGCACTCAGGCTGTGTCCTTGGACCCGCCCTGGTCAGCAGGGGGTGCTCAGCTCTACTTAGTCCTCAGCTTCATGTCAGACGCTTGAGCTTCACAGCCATCAGACCTCCTTAATTAAAACCCAGCCCCTAACCCTGGGTAGGTGCTTGGGAAGTTACTCAGTCTGTGAGCCTCTGTCAGTCTGTTCCCTGTGACTGGAACTGCAGGCCACAGGCTGGTCATTGATGAGGAATGAAGGTGTATTCAGCTCAGGAGCTCCGTGGTCGAGGGGCCACATTTAATGAGGTCATTCTTGCTGATGGGGACTCTGCAGAATCCCAGGGCAGTGCTGGGCACTGTGTGGTGAGATGACCTAGCCTAGGTCTCTCCTCTCTTATGAAGTCACAGCCCATTGGATCAGGACCCCACTCTTCAACCTCATTCAACCTTAGTCCCCCCCAGGGTCCACTCCAAACCCCACGGTTGGGTCAAGCTTCCGTCTTACGCCGCTCCACAGGGAGTACTGCCAGCGTGGGTTTTGGTGGGGCCTTTCAGCACAGCAGCCCCATTAAGCTTTCCACAGAACGGGATGACCATCCCTGTGAGCCTCTGAGGACGCAGACCCCCCAGGAGACACGGTTCCCTGTGGTAAGTGCCAGGTCATTTCCCTCCACAATTCTCCTGCCCTCACTCCCAGCCCCAGGTGGCCTCCTTCCCCGTGCATCTGTCTCCTCTCCCTCGACTTCAGATGCGGCCATGTCTGGACGTGCCCTGCATCATGGCTACCCCAGTTGTCCTGTCTGACATGCAGATTGCCATCACACCAGCTAGGGGAAGGGCAGAGGCACGAAGTGCATGACATCAATCCACGGCCAGCGGGCTGCCAGGTGCCCGACCACGTGCCCGCCCCCCACCCGACAGTCCAGCCACTCGAAGGCCCAGCTTTGGCCTTTGAGCATCACTGTTGCCTTGGAGACAAGGTCCCCTCAACAGCCCAGCAAGAGGCATGGTGCAAAGGCAAGTCCCCTGCCAGCGGCCACCTCAGCAGCTCCTAGGGGGAAATGGTCCAGTGGACCTGCCAGTCGCCCTCACCCAGATGTCACGGGTCCTTTTCCCACTGACTTCATGACCTGCGCTGACGCCACCTGATCAGCTCACGTCGGGGAACCTGACGCCTCTTGGAATCTGAAACTTCTCAGTTACTCTACTTAACCTTGGCCAAGCCGCCGCCACCCTCCCAGTCTTCTGTGTGCGGCTCACTGCAGAGCCCACCCTCCTGCATCAGCCTTCATCCTCTGGGTGAGGCCAACATTCCAGCCGTGAGGACGCTTTCCAGGGCGTCCGTCCTCATCTCTGCAACCCTTCAGCAGGAACTGTCACCTGCCGCCACCTGGGTCTCTATTGGTGACAGCCAACAGGATGGGCCGGCTGAGTCAGACCATCAGAGGAGCCAAGGACGTACCCTATTTTTGTAACTTCTTCAGGGCGGACTTGGCTGCTGTCCCTCATGCACGCAGGTGTTCTAAAGGTACGTCAGGAGACCTTGCTGCAACGCACTGAGCTCCTTAAAAGCAGTTTTCCCCAGGTAGGAAGTAGGCAGCTCATCCTGTCTTGAGGGCTGATGGAAGCCGCCTGCGGTCAGGGTTTTCCCTCCCTGTGGAGCTACGCAGGCAGTGACGTATTTCAACTTGAAGGTAGATTACTCCGTCACGTCCCTGGGGGAGTTCACCAGGTGCCTGAGCATCATGGCGGAGGATCCGACCCACTTCTGAGGCCCGGTCTCAGTGAGACTGAGGTGCAGGTCAGAAGCTCCACCAGGCGGTGTTCTCTGGCCTTCAGGCCTTGTGCCCACGCTTGCTGCAGGTCTGAGGCTGGCCGAGGTGGCAGTGAAGAGGGTGGGCACGGGGCACAGTTGTGCCCGTCTTACTGAGCACCTGCTCGGCCCTCTCAGGGGTCTCTCCAGGCCTCAGCACTCCCTGCAGGGCTTCACCTCCCTTATCTGATGGACCAGAGAAAGGCCACACGGGAAGTCTGAAATCCTGCCCAAGGTCACAGAGCTGGTGAGCGGCTGAGCCAGGCAGCAGCCCAGGCCAGGCCTTCTTCCAGGCCCTGGACGCTGCTCATTCTGCCCCAAGGCCTCTCACATGCCATCAGCCCCCGCACACACACACACACACACACAGAGTCGGACACTGCCAGTGAAGCGCTTGCCTCACACAGGCTCTGCCGTGAGTGCCCTGCATGGCTCAGGGCTCCGTGTGAAAGGAAAGGCAGGTGACCACCCTGTGCCTAAGGGACTAGAAGTCCCTTAGGACCCTCAGGGGCATTCTGCAGCCCCTCGCAGTGGCAGAGAGCCCTCACCCAGGCCGGTGCTAGTGCTGATAGTGTAGTGCTGATCCCCAAGATCAGCACTACAGTCACGAGGCCACCAGACTTTCAGCAGAGGAGCCAAAGAATTCGTCTTGGATTTGCCATTTTGAGCTGAGGTTTCTGTCACTTGAAACTGCAAGCAGGTGACCTCTCTTACAGAAGGGACCCTCCCCCACACCTCTACCCCACGGAGTGACAGCAACCTTTGTCATCCAAACTCCGTGGGTCGGTCCGAGGGCGAGTTTCAGGGAAGGGGCCAGCATCGCCTCATACCTCCGGGGCCCCGGGGCAGCTGTGGTTGAGCCTCCCGCTCCTCCATCACTGACACACCTGTGACCTGGGCCAGCCCTGCCTCCTCCCTTCTCTGCCCCAGCCCCTCACTGGAATGCCAGATCTGGGTTGGAAAGCCGCTCCACCTGAGAAGTGAAGCAGCCCGGCCCGTCGGCTGTCTGCTGAGGGATGAGGAGGCTCTCCCACACGCTGCAGGGGGCTCTGAGGCTTGGAGCACGGTGCTGATCTACGTGCAGGTTTATCCCAGACGGAGGCACTTTCAGGGACTCCAGCCTGTGGACTTCTGGACCAGGCTGGGTTTGACCTCAGTATTCACTGCACCGCGGTGTCTGCTTTTACTCGGGGTCCTGATCCTTTTTGCTGAGCAGGGAAGGTGTCTGGGAAGTGCGGTCATGAAGCAGGCTGTGGGCTGCGGGATGGAGCCCGCCATCCCACCTGCTTCCCAGCTGGCTGCACCTGCCGACTCCTCAAGGTCACCCCAAGCCAGGCCGTGGGGCTGGCCCAGCTGATGGATGGCTACAGGCTGTGCGAGGCAGGGACCGCAGGGAGGACTCCGCCTCTCCAGCTCCTAGGAACGTGTTAGAGACGAGCCTGATTTATTCCGAATAAGGAAGGCAGGATGTGTGCAGCTTGTAGACCCACACCATCCCAAACCCTGTCACTGTGGGACTCAAATAGACGTGACGTGGGAGATCTATGAGAGATCCAAGGCCCCTGGACGGTGGGACTCACTCCCGCAGTGCCTAAAACAGCCTCCGTGGAACGGGCAGATACTCAGGTGACATTCCCAGTCACCCTGTGTGCCATCTCATTCGCTCCCAGTAAGCGGGGTCATGGAAAGCCCCCCTGCAGCTCTGTGTTAAAACCCATTCTGTGAGACCCCGCTCGCCACTCAGGGCCTGTTGGTCTTGTCACCTGCCTGTGTTCCCGAGACCTGCCCCTGCTGCGTGGGAACCATGTCCTTGCCCAGGCCCTGCAGCAGCCCTGCTCCCAGGGCTTACGATGCCCTCCCACCATGGACGCTGCAGTCGCTCGATCAGTGAACTTGGCCAAGCAATGGGTGCTTCCCTTCGTGATTTTTAAATGGAAAAATGTGCAGTAGTGTGAGAATCCCCCACCCGTGAGACTCGGGGAGACAGGCGTCCAGATGAGCCAGGTGATGCCATGCTGGAGGCTTCTTTTGCCTCTTGTACCGTCTTGAGCAGGTGGCTCTTGAGTCACTGTTGTTTGTTTCAGGGTTTGAACAGTCGAAACTCACTTCACTGCAGCCAGGAAAACTTTGAGGGATGCCCTGAGGTTTTCAGGAAAAGAAGGAAAATTCTTAATTGATATTAAAGAAAATCGTCTGGGTCAAGCAGGAAGCTTTTAGGAAGCCTCACCTGAAGAGTGGCTCCGCCTGATGGAAGGCTGGCTCTGGCGCTGCAGTTTCCATGGACAAATGAGCCGCTGGGCCACCTGCGGACTTCTTTCCCTCCCTGTTGATAAGAACCTCTTTGGGGGGAAAGCCAGAGGGTGGAGGATGATGCCGGGAGACCCACAGGTGCTCTCCTGACCTGCATCCTGCGTCCTGGAGCCTAGGCTCCACATTCCCCATCTCAGTATTTGAGAAAATCAAATTTGAGAACAAATATAAAACATTGGCAGGATCAAAAAGTTAATTTTTGGACCAGGGTTGCAGCTCAGTGGTGGAGCGTTTGCCTGGTATGTGTGAGGCACTGGGTTTGATCCTCAGCACCACATATAAATAAATACATAAAATGAAAGAGCTATTGACAACTAAGAACTATTTTTTTTTTAAAGTTAATCCTTTTCCACCAAAAAGAAAAAAAAAACCCAAAACAACAAAACCCTGTGCCCAGACAAGCTGGTGCGGTGACATCAAGACCACGTTCCAGATGCTGTCACTCACATTCCTGGGGTAACTAGAGGGACGGAGTCGTTTACTGGGCCAGGCAATCAGGCAGGACAGAAAGGCACCGTGTGGGAAAGGAAGCAGAACTGTCCCTACTCACCAGATGACACCGCGTCAGGGTCAGAAGCCTGAGAAACCCACAGCCGACGACAAGAGGGGACGATCGCAGTCAGGACGTCTGCGAGACAAGAGACGAACACGCGGAAATCAGTGTTTGTCAGTGTACCAGTAAGAGCAATCTGAAACTCCAGCACAGAGAACGGCTGGGTGGACAGCAGCACCCAAGGAACAGCCTGTCCAGGAACGCCTGTACTGGGGGGCAGCATCCGGGCACGGAGCCTGGAACGTCACCAACAAAGCCAGAGCCACCAACGCACAGGCAGGCGTCACGTTCGCGAATGTGAACACGTGAAATAGTGAAGAAGGCTGCACGCCCCAACAGAGCCACACGTCCCGCTAATTACTGTCCAACGCACGCCTGACCCGTCTGCACAAATGGCCAGCTCATCCCAAGGTTCATGTGGATTTCATTGGAGCTCGCAGAGCCCATCTAAAAGAGCAGTCAAGGTGGAGGACTCAGACTTCCCGGCTCCAAACCCACTACGAAGTTACAGTGTTACTACAAACAGCGCTGTGTAGACACAAGGACAGACATGCAGGTCAGCAGAGTAGAATTTCAGGTCAAGGGAAGAACCTGTGTATATATGGTGAACTGCGATTTCCCAGGGTGCCAAGGTCATTCAATGGGTGTAAGACACCCTTCCTAACAATGCGATCGCATGCAAAAGAATACAGCTGTACCTTCCCTCATGCCGCGCACGAAAATTAACTCAGAATTGATCAGAGGCCTTAATGTAAGAACTTAAACTCTAGAACTCTTAGAAGAAAATATAAGGATGAGTCTTCATAGTCTTCAGTGTGTCCTCAGATAAGCCACCAAAGGCACAAGCAATGAAAGTTAAGTAAATTGGACCTCATCCAAATGAAAACCTTTTGTGCGTCAAAGGACACCATCAATAAAATGAGAAAAGAAGGAAATCAAAACCAGGTGTTCAAACACCTGTACGTGGATGTCGAGGGTAGGTGGCATCATCACAGCAGGAAAGAGTGAAAGCAACTCAAACGCAGGCAGTTGACAAATGGGGGCACACAGTGTCACGATCCCTGCGATAGAAATCCATCCTGCCATCAAAGGGGCTGAAGAATGGCCCATGGTAAGATGCAGAGGGGCCTCGAGACCTGACTAACTGAAGAAGCTGGACACAGAAGTCCTGCTTAGGTTACGATGCCATTGATGGGAAATCTCCAGAACAGAGGCACCCGTGGGGGGACTGGGCAGTGACTGGGCAGTGACTGCTCGCTGGTACAGACTTTCTCTGGGGGGTACTGAAACAGATGCAGAGCAAACAGTGGGGATGGCTGCACAATGCTGTGAGTGTCCAGAAGCCTCGGTCGCGCACAAAACAGGTAAGATGGTGAGCCCCACGCCGGCAGGCCTCGCCTCAGGACTTCTTAACTACGAGGGCCTGCGGTGAGTCTGGAGGGCACGCTGGAGGGCCCCCCTGCTCTGTTCTTTGACCTGCTGTCATTCCTTGGTCTTCGTCTCTGCAGCCACTGGAGTCCTGGATCAGCACACTCCCACCTGACTCCTTCTGAACTTTACCTAATGGGGTTTCAGTTTCCCTCCCTTATAACTCAGTCTGGTCTCTCTCTAGAAATACTATGCACCCGTTTGTGTGCATAGTCATGAAGAGGCTGGACTGCAGCTCTCTCTGTCTCCGTCTTTTCTCTTTTCCTTTTGTACCGTCTTCGTCTGGTTTTGGAATCAGTTACACTGCCTTCATAAAATGAGCTGGGTGGTCCCCTCTCCTTCTGCCTGCCTGCTGGACTAGACAACCGATCCTCTTCCTTCAATAGCTGTAAAAGTCTTGCTGGAATCCTGGTAGAAACTGTGGACACTTTTCTCTCCATTTGGAGAGAGTCAACATGTTTACTGCCTTGAATCTTCTAATCTGCAAATATGAAATTTCTCCCCATTTGCTTTTCTTCTTTGATTCCATCACATTTTTGTATTCTTTAGCATAAAAGCCTCTATATGTTTTTGCTTGTTCACATCTACTTCTTTTTTAAATCTCATTAATTGTAAATGTATTATATTTTTAACTTTGGTGTCCTCATGTTCCTTATTAATAACTAGAATTACATTTCATCTTTGCATGTTTATCTTGTATCCTGAAAGCTGCCTGAGCTCTCGGTTTAGATTGATTTTGCTTGTTTGCAGATTCCTTGGGGTCTCTGTGTTGATGACCACGGGGTCTGCAAACTGTTCTGCTTCTTTCCTTTCAACACTGTGCCTTTGATTCACTTTCTTGCCTTGTGGAACTCTCTAGAACTTCCAGCACTCTGTGAATAACAATTAAAGCAGACATCCTTGCAATTTCCCTTATTTTATGGGGGAAACATTTAACCTTTCACAATTAAACACAGTGTCAGCTCTCGGTTTTCAGTAGGTGTCGTTTATCAAGTGAGGAAATTCTTCTCTAGTCCTATTTTTCAGAAAGGAGTTTTAGAAATGAACAGGTATGGATTTTTTAATATCAGTTGACATGATTGTATGACTCTTCTTCTTTGGCCTGGGAGTATGGTAGATTAAAGTGACTTCTGTACATTGAACGAGCCCTGCACCCGGAATAAACTCCACATGGTCATGGTATATGACTTTTAGGAATCTATTGCTGAATTTTGTTTGCTGATACATTTTAAGGGCTTTTCCTTCAGTATTCACACAGGGTATTGATTCGTAGTTTTGTTTTCACACATTTTTATCAGGTTTGGATATCAGGGCCATCCCAGCTTCATCAGGTGAGCTGGAAAGCAGCTCTTCATAGTAACTTACGGGAGATCCTAAGTATAATCTATGTATAATTGGTACTACATTTTTTTTAATGTGATAAAATTCTCCAGTGAGGTTGTCAGGACTTGGAGATTCATTTTGGGGAGAAGTTTTTATCATCATTTAAATGATCTTAAAAGTTACAGGGCTGTCTGAGTGTTGCATTTCATCCTGGGTGATTGCGCTAATAGTGTTTTTTGAGAAATTGGTCCATTTTATCTAAGTGCTAAAATTTATGTTTATGAAATATCTGTCCCACTCCCCGCGATCTTTCCTATCTGTAGGTCGGCAATGACGCCAACGTTACTGGTGTTGATGATTTTTGTTTCTTCTCTTCTGTTTTTTATCAGTCTTACTACATTTTTGTCATTTTATTAATATGTGCAGAGAACATGCTCCTTGTTCTTTGATTTTTCATTGTTTCCAACTTGCCTGTATTTTAATCTTTATTTCCTTCTTTATGCTTCCTTGGGTTTATTTTACTGTCTTCTTTGTAGAGTTTTGGGGTGGAAGGATAAACTAGGGATTGGAGACCTCCCTCTCTCCTTAGCAGCATGAAATTCCCTTTCAGCCACGTGCTCCATGTTGAAGTGGAGGGCGCGGCCAGCCTCTGTGGACATGTTTATTTTCTTTCAGTTCCACGTTTCCATTTCTATTGAAACTTCATCTTTGACCCATGGGTTATTTGGGATGGTGTGTTTCATAGTGTTGTCTTGTGACTTATGATCTAGAGTTTTTGTCTTGATTATTTTATAGTCAGACCATACTGTGTTTAAAAATCAAAGAAACAATAAAATCAGAAAGCAGAATAAACCATGATGATAGTGTGCACCAAATGAAAGGTCACCTTAGTGGGTCCCTTGGAAAGCTGAGAATGGAAGGACGCGAGGCAGGGCTAGGTAGATGCACACAGATCAGAGCCCCGGCCGTGGTTCAGCGTGAACACAGATGAACTTGGGCAGGTCCAGTAGGGTCCAGAACACCTTGCAATGCTGAAGCTAAAACTCACAAAGAAGAAAAACCCTGTAAATATAAATGCATTAAATTAAACAGCAAAATTCATGAAGAGAAACATAAAAGAAATTTGACAAAAACAGAAACAAGACCGAGGTAGAGAGGAGGTTTGCTTTTCTGAGCCCAGGACCCTCACATGGCCAGATGCCGGGCAGGGACGTGGAAGGCCTGAGTGGCCTGGCTCCAGGGATAGCCCTGACACAGGCGATGGCAGGCTCACACATGCCCGGGGACCCTGGGACGTGATCGTGTGTGTCTCCACAGGCTGCAGCGGTGGCTCCACTGCAGTGACGACCAGCCTCCCTGGCTCTGCGAGGACCAATGTGGCTGCCCGTGACGGCAGCACGAGGGTGGACAGCAGCTGGTACACTGTCCAGTGTAGGGGAGTGGGCCTTCTGCTGACCGCCTTCCTGTCATCAGACCCCTAGGGTCGTCCTGCCATCTGTCCTTATCCCCAGGTCGGTCTGCCCTTGGAGCACACCCAGCAAATCCAGCAGACAGTGCAGCCACGGCCCGGTCGGCACACGGGAACGGTTCTGCCACCCACTGGTGTGTGCGCCAAGAGGGAGTTCAAAGCCGTGTCACTGACGAAAGTCGCTGTTGGACGATTCAAGTCGCTCTTATGAATCCAAGTGAGAGAGCAGTTGTTTGGCCTGGGGAGACACCAGGGCGGGAAGGCCAGTTTGAAGGGAGGAAGGCGGCTCTGCTATCAGCGTTCCTGGTGGCGTGGGGGAGGAACCTCACTGCCTTCTCTGGAGAGAGCGGCTGGGAGACTGGCCTGTAGTCCCGGGACAGCCGTGCCCGGCACGCACAGTGACGCTGTCAGGCAGGTGCTGAGCACATCATGCAGGTGTGCCTGACGCCCTGTGCCCCCTGAGACCAGGGGGTGAGGCCCAGGCCCCCATTTCCTCTCTGAGAACGAGATTTGGTGGGATTCGATGTTAGGCGACAGGACAGTTAAGGCGGAGATCCAATTACTGAGCTAATTAGCACCTCTGAGTGGTAAGCACCGAATTTACAGGAGGAAGGCTCAGGAGTAAAGCTCAAATTACCCAGGATGGCGGGCAGCTCACCTTCTGAGAGAGGCCGAGAGCCAGAGGCCCTGGGGTGCCCGCAGCCCCGCTGATCAGTGGCTCTTCAGAATCCAGCGCTGTGCATTTCAGGAAGGCCGGGCCTCTGAAAGACCGCTTTCCAGTGGACACAGTTTTAGAAGGTGTTTTCATTCCCTGAGGAGTTTGGTAAATGACTTTCTTTATGGCTCAGTCCCACTTTAAAAATTGTTTATTCTGCTGCTGAAAATTCCATTTGTCCGAGGTCTTAAGGTGAAATTAAAATTCCATTTAGGGACTCACCATGCAGGCATGGGATTTCAGACTTCATTAGACAGAATTTTGTTGTTTGCTTTATTTTCCGACACCCTGGGCTCTCCTATTTTCAAAGCTGCTGTGAGGTGGCTGGAAGGAGCCGGGCCCTGATGGAGCTGCATGCTGGGATCACCTCCTTGGTGCCAGGCAGCAGAATCGCCTCTCGGCCTGCCTGCAGAGTCTTGCCCGCACTCAGACAGGACCTTACCTGGATGATCCTCAAATGTCTGAGGCAGACGAGGAAGGAAAGGGATTCCTTTTTTATTTTCTGATGACAAGCTTTCTCATTTATTCAAGTTGTAATTCCTTCCACGTATCTGTAATTCGGTTCTGATTTCCAGAGACAAGTTCACAAAAGAAGTGGTCGGGAGGTTTCTCCTATGCCCACTCCTGACCCATGCTCATCACCCACTGAGCCACGTGCAGCTTGTCAACCAGAGGTTCCAACGTCGGGCCAAGTGTGCAGCTCCAGGCTGCTGCTGGTCTCTGTCCCTCCCCAGCAGGTGCCGTGGGATGGGAAGCTTCAGAAGCAGTGTCCTCAGTTGCTGAGTGACCACAGCTGTGAGCCTGGAGCTTGGTGTCTAGGGTCCACCACACAGGCAGGTGCAGACACCATGCAGAAACGCAGGCTGTGGTGTGGCCTGGGCTCCGGGGCCCTGGGTCCGAATCCTGCTCTACCAGTCGGCAGACCTGTGACCTGGGCACCTTACCTCCCGGTCTGCACTTGGTGCTGTGAGACGGGGTGTGACGGGCTGATACTGGAGCACACAGAGCAGGCCACTGTCACACCCAAGGGCTGCGGAACGTGAGCTGCCCATTGTTGATGTTGGTCATGACACAGCGCCAAAGAAGAGGCCCAGCAGGCAGCAGCCCAGGGCAAGCGGGCTGCACCCTCTGTGAGAGCAGAGGTCAGGCAGCATCCTTGCCATGAGACTGAGGGGACGTGGGGTCCACCAGGATCACGGGTGGGAAAGGAAAGTGAGGGCTGCATGTGCAGGTCCGGCAATGGGGGCCGTGGGCATATGGCGGGCATGCGCCTGAGGCCCCACTGGAGCCAGAGAGCACCAGGGCGCTGGCAAGGATGGGGCTGGGAGCTCGAGCCTCACATATCGGGGGCCTGCGTGTCCTCGTCTGAGTGTGACCCTGTGCTCAGTCCGCTGTGCCTCGTGGGGTTCGATGACTCGAGATTTCCTCTTCACTCCACTTGAGCCTCCCGAACTTCACAAGGGACCCGAACTTCGGGTCCCTTGCATATTTCACCCTCCAGGATGAGACCACCCTCTCCCTCAACTACAGAGGGGGCTGCTCAGCACAGTCCCTCTGAGCAGAGCAGGCTGTGGCATCTACGAGGAGTTTGGGAACATGTGGCAGCCCAAGGTCGGGTGACGTTCTGGCATACAGGTGGCTGTCAGCCTCTGAACAGGAGGAGGCATTGTGACAGCAGCCTCTCAGAGGCCTGGAGTGAGTCTTCTCCTCTCAGGAGCAGGGGTGGCCATGACCTTGAGTGGCTTCCAAGAGCCGCGACCCAGGGCCACTTCAGGAGTGAACAGGGGTCAGCGCGCGTCCCACTGGTCACTTGTCACGACGGCTGCACACGCTGTCTTCTTGTTTGCAAGGGCTAATTCTGCTCTCCCAGCTCAACCTGAGAAAGGTCTTCATGGAAGCTGGGGTGCAGGTGCTACCTGCTCAGCACCCGTCTAGACCCCGTCTGGACAAAGCCCATGGGGTGGCTGCCTCAAGCTCCCACAGCAGCAGCGTCCCCTGGAGCCTCACGCTTGCTTCCGCTCTCGGGTCTGTGCTCAAAAGTAGGGAAGTCGCAGGCTGTTCCCCACACCAGGGAATCCCTCCTCACCCGCCTCAGATTGGCCGGTCTCTCACCCCAGGGTCCCCTCTTCCTGCAGTGCAGTCCAAACAGAGCAAACCGTCCAGCCCGCGAGCCACCCCTCTGCATGTCCCACTCACACCTGTGGCTCTGGAAGGCAGGTCTCTGGCCTGGAGGGTCCTAATGTGGCCTTCTCCCTCTTGTGGTCCCTTTTAGCACGAGGCGCGTGGACAATTCTAACACGAGACTGGCGGTCCAGATCGAGAGGGATCCAGGTAAGAGCTACTCTGTCCTCTTGTCAAGGTTTGTGTGTGCTTTGTTGTGTAGGCAGCTCTCCTGTTAATCACGTGGAGCCAGTGCTGTGGGGTAGATCTGCAGCTGCAGAATAGGACTGAGTAATAAGTCACATCCCGTCCCCACTGGGTGTGGAGGTGCATCCCTCCATCCTGTGGACTCCACGGGGCACTGGTTCCATGTTGAACAGCTCTGCTGGACATTCTGTTGATGACATTCTGTGTGTGTGCATCACTCACAGACTGTACACCTTGGGATTGGTCTCCTAGAGAAACATGATTTGGAAAAATGTCAGCCTTCTGATGTTTCTAAAGAGAAGCCATCCAAGATCAAGGTCAACTTGAAGCAATGGAAGGATTTACCTGCTAGGAAACTATTTGACACTCTTCCCATTAATTACTCTTTTTTAACTGTTCTATCTCCTCCTTTCTCTTTGCTGAATGCTAATTTTAGCTGAGGGTGTATATAAGGAACACTTTACCACTCAGCTATATCCCCAGCCCTTTATCTTTTTCCTCTGGAGACAGGGTCCCACTGGTTCCTGAGGCTGGCCTTGAACTTGTAACCCTCTTGCCTCGGTCTCCTGAGTCTCTGGGACCACAGGCCTTTGCACCTTCAGTGGGTATTTTTATTGGCCTCCCTCTGTCCCCTGTGACCGAGATTGGGTCTAGGAGGAATACCATAGTGTCCTCATCTGTACAGATTCTCCGGCGGTGCTCTGTGATCTAAAATCGGTGGCGTGTTGAAAAGGCCTGTGCTGCCCCTGACCTGGGCGGGGCTCAGCGACGGGCACCTGGAGAGCCTCAGTTGTTCTTCGGTGATTGCGGGGTGACTGGGACCTGAGGCTGGCTGTCCCAGCGCAGCATCATGACAGTTCTGGGCTGAATATTACTCTCCTGGAAAAAGATAAAAATTTAGAGAACAGTGAGCCGCTGCGGTTTCCATGTCATTGGAAGGTCAAACCTTGTCGTTGGGACCTTCCCCAGTCGGGAATTGCGTGTAGGTGATCAGTACGACTCGGATCTGGAAGGACCTGCGAGACAGGCTTAGGTTCTGTGCAACTCTAGGTAGGAAGAAGCCAAGGGGGGCAGAGGCCCACCTGGGGTGCGGCTGGGTGAGTCCAGCATAGTGGGCGTCCCTGGCAGGCACAGGGGCAGCCGCACTGAGCGTCCTGCTTTGAGTTAATCATAATCGCTGTTTCATTTGCTAATTATGCAAATGTGTGGTCAGTGTGTTCTGCGAAGATGCCCTGAGTCAAACCTCTACTTTTGGTGGTTTTAATTATTTTATTTAGACGTTGAGCACTCCGATACTTAAGCAAAGGCTGATTCTCTCATTCAGGTCCTTCCTTCTAAAGTGCTAGGAACTGAAAGTAGTCTTTAATTAGTGTCTCAGGACAACTGCTGATTTATCACGGAAAGGGAGCCCAGAAGCAGGTCAAGTGGCTTCCTGTGTTCCCGGGTGGGGTGTCAGGGAAGCTGTGTCAGGCTCTGTGGCCAGCTCGGCCCGCCCCACAGTTCCACCATCAGCCGTCGTCACCTTATAAATGCTCCGGTTTCAGTTCAGCCTTTAACTGTCCTGCATGCCCAGCAAGGACTCCATTGTCTAAGAGTGTCCCCATAGGCTTCTCAGAGACGTGGGTGCTCCTCCTTAGGTAAGTGCATCTGGGCATCGTCACTGCCCAGCCTGCCATCCTGCCCGTCACCCACGACACAGAGCAGGGCACTCGGCAGACCTGCGGTCTTTACCTCAGCCCTCCAGGACCCGTTCCCACTCCAGCAGGTGATGCAGAAGGAACTTGAACCTGACTTTTAGGTGTCTCCTCTTTGGGGCAGCTCTGTGCCTCTCTGGCTTTCTAGAATTTCTTCACCAAAGAGAAGGTCCTCCCAAAACAGAAGCTCTTACTTTTCTCCTAGACTTCCGGCTGCTTCTGGTGCCCACAGACCAGGAAGACTGCCCAGTGTACCCAGTCTTCTCCCATGAAGCTTCTATCCTCACCTGGAGAGACCCAGAAGGGAGGGAAGGAGTCGGAGCCCAGCAGGGGGGCATGGGAACACACCACCAAGGCTCAGCACAGGGCCCTGGGCTCCTGGGCAGCAGGGCATCCCCTCATCCCATCTCCTTACCTGGCCTATCCAGGTGTCACCATCCCCCCAGTCCAGCACCCAGTAACACTGAGAGCACTGAACAGTGGGGTGCAGAGCTAGGCACTGAGCCCTGCGGGGCGGGCGGGCCATGCAGAGGAGGCTGGGTCAGCCCAGCGTGAGAAGAGCACCCACCCAGGTCTCACCTTCACACGGCTCCTGCTTGAGAGCATCCCCAGTGGCTTTGTCCATAGTCGCCCCCTGGACACAGCCCTTCAGCTGGTAAGTGGCTAATGAGCCCTGTGTGCCAAGCAGCACACCAGCTGGGCAGCAGAGCAGACCCCCGAGGTGCACAGCCCGGGGAAGTCACGGGCCACAGGGTGCTCGCATGGATGCCTCCCTCGGACCTGCCGGGACACCAGGAAGGAGGGATTCGCCCTCTGTAAAGGGTTCCTAAGTGAAACTCATGTGCATACTTAAAACAAATGGCAACAACTTATATACGTATATAGTACATGATTCATATGTGCGTGCATGATATACATTATAATATAATGATGTGTAAAATATAAAGTATAGAATTATGTGTGAACATAGCTAATATATAATGTGAGTAATTAATCACATTGTATATTGTACACATATATAAAAATGGATGCTGTTTAGTGTCTATACAATTTACCTTGATTTTCCAAACACCCTAGAGTTGCTTCATGGGTATTTTCTTAAAATATTTCTCTGGAAGAGCCTGTGGGCTCTATGGTGTCATCATCCATTGTTTAATAGAAATTTAGTTAGTTCCTAGCATGAGTTGCAGATTCTTCCAGGACTGGGATACAAGAACAAGCAAGTTCAGATCTGGACCCCTCTTCGCTGAAATCATGGTGCAGTGGAGAAATCAGACCCTGACCACGTAACCAAAACCCATGTGCACAGAAAGCAGAAGCTCAGGCGCTTCAGGGCAGAGGCTGTGTGCAGGGTTTGTCCTGGGGGGACAGCGCCGAAGTCTGAAGAAAGACCACAGTGATGAGCCAGAGCAGGAGCCAGGGCAGCCCAGGCGGGAGGGGCACGAGAGTCCCAGCTGGGAGTTTGTGTTGCTGGGTGTAAGGGCGAGGGTGGGGCAAAAGCCAGACCATGGTGGCTGTGCGACCGGGGAGCAAGGCTGGCTCCGGACAGTCCCAGCTCTGCCCTGTGAACGATGCAGCGTACGGCCCCCTCTGCAGGCCGGGCTGAGAAGTCCTGCCTTCTGAAGAGCACTGAGAAGGCCCGGAATGGGCTGCACGGGTCCTGGGAACCCGCTCACTCTGCTTTTCAACTTGAAAAGCTGGCTCGGCTGCAGGATGGGGTGGGGTAGCAGGTCCCTGTGGATAAACAGAGGCTGCCCACAGCAGAAGTGTTGGCAGTTTGACTGAGCTAGGGGGTTCAGAGAAGGAGAAAGGTACAAAGATTCAAAAGTATTTGAAGAGGATGAAACAGAGGGGTGGAAAGAAGGCCCTGGTCACGGCTGACTGCATGGAGGTGCCAGCATCAGATGGGCTGTGGACAAGGGGTGCCCCAGTTGGAACAGTGGAAGCTGACAGCCCTGAGGCACAGAGGATGTTCAGTAGGACAGTGGTGCATGGGGCTGGAACTCGGAGACCTCAGCCGGGGAATGGAGCTTGTAGGCCACGTGCATCCTGGGTGTGGAGAGGCTGCCTCAGAGAAGCCAGGGGGAAACAGGGCCCTCATCCACCAGGAGGAAGAGCAGGCCTTTGGGTGGGCAGGGAGTCTGACTCGGTCTTACCGCAGTGACCGCTAACCTGCTGTGTCCCCTGTCTGCCTGTAGGGAGTGATGACAACAACCTCAACTCCATCTTCTATGAGCACCTAACGAGGACCCTGCAGGAGTCGCTCTGTGGAGACCTCGCTCTCGGGCGTTGGGGTAACTACAGCTCCGGCGACTGCTTCATTTTGGCTTCAGATGACCTCAATGCCTTCGTGCACCTGATTGAGGTTGGGAACGGGCTGGTCACCTTCCAACTCCGAGGACTGGAATTCCGAGGTACGACCCTCTTCGTTGCAGGCGGCGTTCACACTCATTGCTTGAGCTATGATTGTGCAAAGTGTTAGTAAGAGGCCACCAGGGAGAAGGAAGAATTGAATGCCAGTCCCATCGAATGACAACTGGGGGCCTGGCGATGAGTACCTTGGATAGGTGTGTTCTGATGCATGTGAACCCAGCAGCCGGGGGAAGACGACCTGAAACGGCCTCATGCCTACACTTGTGGGTGAGCAGATCGGAGCACCGGGGCTGTCCTCTGGGGAACGCTCAGAAGCCTCAGGCGGTGGTGGGCACCCCAGCTGCAGGTCATCAGCTAGACCTTGGTAGAACCTGGTCTGCTCGTCACGGGTGTCCGGCTGTCGTGCATCAGCCAGCTCATTAAAACCATTCACACTTGGCTTCCGCAGAGGGAGCATGACAGTCAGAGCAGCCACTCCACATAGTGACCTGTTACTCCGAGGACTTCACGAGATGCGTGGCTTTTGCTTTGTGGTCACTGTGTCTCCTGGCTCCTGAATGTGGACCCAGGAGCTGGAGCAGGTTGGGGGTGGGGGGCAGCCGACATACTAACCACAGCAAGTGCCAGGAAGGAAGTGGGGTCTGGGGCTGAAGGTCACTGCAGTGAGTGAGGCGAGGAGGCCCCTCACTGCACAGAATGGTCTAGAGAAAGGTGGGGAGGATGGCTGCCGAGAGCTGAAGTGTGCTACCCACATGCATCAGGCAGTGCCGGGAGGACAGGGCCTGGAGCCGACCAAAGCAGGGCTACAGTGTGGCACCAGGGGCGGCTGGAGGCGGCCAGTGCCGGCTCACTGCAGGGCCCGGGAACCATGAGGGATGCTTCGGAGGGAAACTCTGGCCTCCTTATGCTCTGAGAGTATTTGCTGGCTGCCTGCAGAGCATCCTGGGAGACACCAAAAGCAGGACATGGGAGGCGGCTCAGGATTGCACCATTGTCCCCCATGCCTGAGAGGAGGGCCAGGAAGTGCTGAGACACTTGGGGGGGACACCGCAGACCTGGACACTGGGGTACAGGAGAGGGGGCGGTGCATCTCAGTATCCAGATGGAGTGTCTGGGTGGGCAGAGGGGCAGTCACCAAAGCAAGGAGTCTGGGAGCAGGGCCAGCGTCTGGCTGGGGCAGGGGAACTGTGGGATGTTTAATTTTGAAATGCCTTGGTCGGCCCCTGTGAACGCGCCCATCTGACAGTCCTCTGTTTCTTCAGGTGACTGTCCATCTTGTGGTGGGTGCTGTAAATACAGAAGCGAAGGCCCCCAGCTTAGGGAGCTGGAGCCTCTCAGAGAATACAGTCACACAGGATTTATCACTGTCACCTGAGGGTGCCATGACAGTGTCCCGCAAGGGCCACCATGGGTACCAGAGGACGGGTAGGGGGATCAGGCCAGGACCTGGGTCAGCTTGGCAGAGGAGAGGTTCTAGCCTGAAGGAGGGACTGGACTCTCCCTGCCAAGGAGAGGCAGGAGAGGCAGGCGAGGTGGCGAGGAGGAGGACTGCAGGCTGTGGGGAGGAGGGGCCAGGGCAAAGCCAGGACCGTGAGCAGGAGCAGGCCAGGCCGAGCAGAGCCTCTCTGTGACCACTGGACCCCATTAGCCAGGAAACCCACGGTTTCCCAGGCTGAGCCCTTGACCATGGAGGGACGGGCTGCCTGTTCTCTGGGGGAGACTCTATGCATTTCTGTGTGTACCTCCCTCCTTTAATCATGCCTGCTTCCGTCAGCTCTCCACTGCTGTGACTGAGAGACCTGACAAGCACAGTTAGAGGAGAAGCTGATCTGGCTCTCAGTTTCAGAGTTTCAGTCCATAGACAGCCAGCCCCTTTCTTTGGTGCTTGAGGTAAGGCAGAACCTCTCGGTGGACAGTGTGGTGGAGGGAAGCAGCTCACATGACCATCAGGAAGCAGAGAGACTAAGCTCAGCTCACCAGATCCATCCCCCAAGGACACGGCCCAATGCCCTCCCCTCCAGCCACACTCCACCTTCAGTCACCACTCAGGCAATCCCACCCGCTAGGGGTTCACTCACTCGCTGAGGCTCCCATAACCCAGACGTTGTCCTCTAAAGCTTCCCGCGCAGTCTCACACAGGAGCTCTGGGCGCACTTCACATCCAGCCATAACAATTCCTAAATAAATCTGCATGAAGACGGGTTTGTTCCAAGTGGTTGGTCTGTCTCAGGGGTGCGTCCGTGCCTTTCTATGACCCTCAGGCATCGAAGGAGGAGCTGGGTCAGAGGCCCTCAGGCAGCGTGCAGTGGTCACACTCCCCAGGCGCGGCAGGATCTCAGAAGCTGCGTTGCCCCACGTCTGGCAGGTGCCAGGGGTGGAGAGGGCCAGACGCCACCCACGCAGCAGGGCAACAGGTCTCCCTCTGAGTTGATTCCCGGAATCCAAGGGAGGAAGCTCAAAGGCCAGCTTGGCTGGATGAGCTGTCGTTTCTATCACAAGTTCTTGCCTTTCTCAGCCTCATTAGCCGACTCGACAAGTCTCCAAGGTTAAAGGGTCCAGAGGTCATTAGATGTCCCACGTTCCGGAGCCTGCACTGTCTCCCAGCCCTCGCTCCACTCAGGCTGCTTCCTAACTAACCTTCCGCAGCCGCCGCCGTCCACCTCCCACCGTTTCCTCCTGCAGCTCAGCCTCTGCAGAAGGGAACAGCAGAGCCACAGCAGCCCTGCTGCCCACTGTTGCAGGGCCAGCCTCTCCCTGGGGTCGTGAATGCGGCCTGCAGACCAGCCAGCCGGAGGGTCCAGGAGGCCATGTCAGGGCTGCCTGCCACCTGTGGGACCTTGGGTCTCTCCCCGGGGGTCTGGCCTGGGTATCTGGGGATTCTAGAAGGGAGCACTGGACACTGCAGGGGCTCTGGGGCCCAGTCTCTGGGACAGGCGTACATTTGTGCCACATTCCAGTGTCAGTCATTCCCAAGGATAGCTAGGCTCTGATGGGGAACGTCCCTGTCACATGACCCTGTGGAGTGATTTGTGGGGCCATCACTGCAGCATCCCAGACTCTCCAAGTTCCCTGGGTGGGGTGGGAAGGAGGTTCACAACACCCACGTGCCCGGGGGGCAGTGACCACGAGAACCAGACTGCCAGTCTCTGTCATGGCCGGTTGACTTGTCTTCTGCCCGAGCACCGTAGGAATGTCCCCTGGCTGCAAGGGCACTTGGCACAGTAACGATGTCTTGAGATAAAGCCAGCAGACCGGCCCCATCCCTCCTGCTCTCGTGCAGGACGCGTTCTGTGACCTGGTTCCACCGCAGTTGGAACGTGGGGCTGTCAAAAGCGTGGAGCTTGACAAAATCTCAGTTGTGCTTTGCTGGAGGACGAGTCCAGTCGACCTAAACGACTGCTCTGTTTTGCGTCTGCAGCGTAGACTCCAGCATCCACGGAAGGTCTGTTGACTTCGCCTCCTTGGGTATTGTGCTAAGTTTTCTTTTCCACATTTTGCTTTTCTTTTGAATTCCCTGTGTCCCCAAATAGCAGGCTTTATTTTGGTCGAATTTAATCTATTTCAGCAAAGCCCAAGGCAATCAAAGTATAGATGGGAAGCCTGCTTAAAGAAGCCCGCCGAGGAATGAGCTGTTCTCGAGTTTCTATTTCCTTCTCTCTTTTTTTTTTCTTTCTGTGGTGCTGGAGATGGAATCCAGGGCCTCGCACTTGCCAGGCAAGCCCTCCACCACTGACCTGTACCCCAGGCTCTGATTGTTTCTCAGGAAGTAGAGAATGTGCCCTAGAGACAGGCCAGTGTCCTGAGGCAGTGGGCCCGGCAAGTCCCCTTGCCTTTCTTGCCCATCATGCACCCTGTCAACAGGAGTTCTCAGCCACAAGCTGTGGAAATCGTCTGTCACTGTCTGAAGCAGAAGGTTTGTGGGAAGATATGTTGAAGGACTCAGACTTGGGAGCAGGCTGGGCAGCCACTGGGCGAATGCCACGTATAAAGCCACGCCGCAGCTGGGAAGGGGTCACGTCTGCACCAGTGGACACAGGCTCTGCCCTCACATCATCAGCACCATGAGCCTGGACAGCAGATGCTGCTGTCCCCAGAATCTGGATGGATGAACAGCCCCTGCTGCCACCTCCTTCCCAAACTTGCTTCTGGTGACCTGGCCTCTCTGTGTTGCTAGCTCATGAGGCACAGTCTGGAGTGAGTGTGTCAGATTGACAAAGCCAAGGTCACAGGTGTGTGCTGTGGATGCACAGGAGCCTGGGAGAGTGTCCGACCCTTCAGTCTCCCCATGGCAGATGGCCACCACCTCTCACCGTCGTATACCCGAGTACACTGGCTGCAGATGCTAGCTGCTGTCACGATCACAGAGTCCAGTCAGTGAGTGGAGGTGGCTGGCAAGGGGATGGTCCATTCCACCCAGCAGGGATCCTGGCCGTGGAGGCTCCGCCTGCTTCTTAACATTGTGCTTCCAAGGCCGTCCTGCATGTTAGCACCGAGCTGGCAGAAACTGGAGGATTGAATGGAAGACTTTTATAGGCCAGGCTTGACCACGGATTCCACATGTCCATTTACCTTCCCTTGTCCTTGGGGACTTGAGGGCTGGGGAGTGCTTCTCAACTGAGCACCCGGAGGAAAGGCAAGCGGCTCTGCTGAACCGCGGTGCCTCTCTGCCTGGTTGCCCAAACGTAGAAAGGAAGCTTAGATCCTGGGGAGCCCAAAGAAAGGATCGAGGTCCACGGCACACCCCTTTGGTATGCTGGTGCTGGTGAGTGATTAACACCAACGCAACATCAAGACTCCAAGTCAGGAAGACGTGTTTCTCTATGCTCTTGATTTTTGCCCACGTATCCCAGACAAGAGATGACGTCTTTTATCGTTAGCCTAAGAAATCAGGATTGTAGTTCTGCTGCCCTTGGGTTCTCCAGTGTCCCTGCCTCCACCTTGCCCTGGAGCCTCCAGGGGGAGCATTAAGGTTGATGATCAGCTTTGCCTCTAAGCCCAGGTGACAAGTCACATGAGAAGGACCCCAGGCGAGGGCCTCCAGGCTGAGGTTCAAGGTTTTCAAAAGCAATGTTGTCCATTGGATGGTGACCCTAGTCAGTCATCTAGAGTGGTGGACACAGCAAGATAGAGGGTGAGAATCAACCACCTCTTCAACGGTTGTCTGTCCTTTAGCCACTCCATGGAGGGAGAGCCCTGTGTGTAAGCGGGGCTGAGAATGAAGGTGCCATCCTGCTGCGCAGCTGGCCAGGTGACCGCAGATGCTGCCTGGAGAGGCAAGGACCGAGGACCCCAGCACAGAGCCAGAGGTGTAGGAGGGGTCTCTTACCAGACGCTGTAGCTCTGGACGGGGAGAGCACAGCCCTGGAGGTGGCAGCACAGTCCCCTGCCCACCTGGCCCCTGGGAACGCAGCCCAGGCGTTGAGGCATCTGCTGCCGCTCAGCATGGAGCTCCCAGCCCAGGCCCTCTCTGCTACCCAGCGCCTCTCCACCTGACCCTTCTGTCTCCTCTGGAGCATTGATTTGAAATCGGCACCAGAGCATTTGTTTGGCCCCTGAAACGCAGAGTAACTGCAGTACGATTCTTTCAGAGAATCCAAGTGACGCGCCCCACAGAGCCCTGATTTCCGCATTAGGGGCTTGACGGGATTCCTGAGCTCCTTTCCAGCTCCACAGCCCGTGGGTCTCAGAGACAGAAAAGTTGCCACTGCTTGACGTCCTGGGAGCAGAGAACTGTCCACCCTGCTGAGTTGGAGTATGACCCTCCCGGGGAGCAGGTGCTGTTGGGGGCCCCCCGGGGCTTGGGCCACACCTGGTATCAAGGCAGAGTGCAGCAACCCCTGGACTGGACCCTCCTACAGTGCAGCAGGGTGGGTGGGAGACGGCAGGGAGCGGGAGGAGCAGGGAAGTGTCGCGTGGGCACTGGGCAGCCTGAGAGACTCACGAGGCTGTGGCCACGAGTTTGCAGAGACTGCTGCCCTCTGCCAGGCTTTCTGGTCACATACAGCTTTGTGGGTGCAGCCCTGGAAGGACAGGGCTGGTTACCCAGGGTGGGGTCAGGCCGAGTGGCACTGTGAACTGAGAGACGGACAGGGACCAGGGATGTGTGCAGGGTGCCACTGCAGCTGCTGCGTTGGCCATGGAGGGAGCACCAGCTGAGACCACCCTGGGGCATGTGGGGTGGGAAACAGACCTGCTGGCAGGACCCAGGAACTGTGGGCCAGGAAGAGGACAGGGACCACGGAGGTCAAGATGCCAGAGGAAAGAGCTGGAAACGCGGAGGGTTCTGAGAGTGACATTAGAGAGGAGGAGCCGTGGGTGGTGTCCACGTCTAGGGTCATCTCTGTGGGAATGGGGGAGACAGGCTGGAGAGAGGGAGGGAGGGAGAGCGAGAGGGAGAGGAAGGGAGGCTAAACAGGGAAAGAACAGGAAAGAAGAGAGCTGCCATGTTCAAAAAATCCATTTAGTTGTTGAAATTTTAAAAATAAAATGTCCCTAAATGTTAATACCGTCCCCTCTGGAGCATGTCCCACAGCCAGCCCTAGCCACCACGGAACCCAAGCGGCTCTTGTAGAAGGGATGCTGGGAGCACAGCCCCACTATCAGGACGCACAGCACCTGGGCCTGGAACGCTCTGACCCAATGTCTGCCTTCGTCTGTGTGAAGTGTGACCAGCCCTCTCTGGTGGCTCAGCCCCGGAATCACAGGCCTGGGGACATTTGAAAATACCCGTGGAACCTGATCTCACCTAAAGCTAACGTAACCCAAAGCTTTATCTCACCTGACCAGGGCCCTCCTGCTCATCTTGGAACTACCTAGAGTCCTCTGTTCTCCAGGGCCACTTTCAGGTCATTACAGAGTCCTTATTCTTAGGTCCACATAGCTTGAGGAATCTGTCCAGCCCTGGCTCCAAACCTTACCTGTAAAATATGCTCTCCATTCGGAATTCCTGAGCACATTTCTCTTCATTCCAAATTATGTGACCCGTTGATGAGAGAGGCCAGGCTGTGTAGACAGAGTCTGGGAGGAAGGTGGACTTCCTGTGGACGTGAGGAGTCCACCTGGCAAGGCCATGGAGGAAGGAGCTGTGCCGCCGGAACTGAGCAGGACCTGGAGGGACCTCCGGGCAGGAAGTGGAAAGCTTGGTTTCCTCACCTGCACGTGGGGGAGGCGATGGCAGCGTCGTCTCCTTTTCCATTTGTTTCTATGAGCTAGTAAAAAAAAAAGTAGGAAAATTTTGCTTGTCCTTCATCAAGTCTCATTAGATGGCGTGTAATAAAAGTCCTCAGCTTTAGTTCTGAGAATTGAGTTCTGTCCACAGGAGGAGTCTCCTTGGAGAACCAGGGTTCTCATTTTGGGAAGGGGACATTGCATCTGCACAGCCAGGTGGCCGTGTGCATTAAATGAGATGCCACGACGTCACCGTTCCAGTTGACAAGTTGACAAGTGTCACACAAATAGATACTGTTGTGAAATAAAAATTCTCTGAGAAAAGCAGTGCTGTTTGATTTAAAGGAATCACAGCAAGTTTAAAATCTAGTGTGTGGAACAAGTCAGGAAAAACTTTATTCCTATGGGCCGATCTTAGAGCAAAACGAGGCGCCATGGGATACGGAATTGTTATAATAAAACACCTCTGCTGTTCCCCCCGCGGCCAACAGGTCATAAATCATCCTCACACACTCCGCTTCTCTCCACTGCGCACTAGCCCAACGCACTTCCCAGTTCTCAAGGTCGTATTTGAGACTCCGCTGTTGTAGGACTGGATCTGGGCGAGACCCTGCTCACAGTGAAGCAATGCCCCGAAAGCCCGCTCCGTTCCTCGACCGTGACCTTGGCACTGCTCTCTGGGTCTTTAAGGCTGCATTAATGTAAAGAGCATGATTATCAAGTAGATGCTCAGCAGTTAGGAACAGGCGCGCCCGGGGCAGCTGTGAGCTGACCACAGTGAAGGCACAGTGTGGCCCGCGGTGGAGAGGTGGCCGTCCCACGCAGTCCCCAAGGGAGAAGCTCTGCTCTCTGTCCCCACCCTGGTGGCTGCAGGAGGCTGCAGGCTCTGGAAAGTCTTGGGCAGAGAAAGCTCAGTTGTTCAGGTTCCCCGTGAAATGTTGGTGAAGTCACAGGAGGGTCGCCACTAGGCTGACCCATGAGTAAACAAAGCCATTTCTGCCTGCCCTGGAGGCTCGCTGATCGGGAATTCCTATTCTAAAAAATAGAATAAACAAATTTAAGTACAGTATTTAATAATAAAATAGGCAGAAAAATAAATCTTTTGAGACATGGAGATCTCTATTGAATTTTATTCCTATCGAAAAATCTTAAGGTAGATTGAGACTCCTTGAAATATAAAATCCCTTTTAATATTTTAGTCTGTTTTATTAACATGCATTAGTTGTATGTGTTCATGGGGTTCCGTGTGGCATTTCCACACGTGCGTGTAGCAGGCTCTGATCAGCCCAGCCTCTCCAGCCCCTCCAGCCCCTCCCAGCCTCTCGTCACTGCTCTCCCTCGGTCAGCGACTTCCAGCTGTCACGTGAGAGAGCCTCTTTTTGTGTCGGACTTATTTCACTTGACACAATGTCCTTCAGTTCATTCGTTTTGTTGCACACGGCAGGATTTCATTTTTTATTGCTGAATCGTGTTCTGCTGGGCGTGTACACCCCGTGTTCTTTGCCCATTCACCTGTTGACGGGCACCTAGGCTGATTCCATGGCTTTGCTACTGTGGGTAGTGCTGGGGTGACCATGGGCGTGCAGGCCCTTCCTCCGTGGGTCGACTTTACTTCCTTTGGATACATGCCCAGGAGTGGGATGGCTGGGTCACAGGGTAATTCTATTTTTAGTTTTGGGGGGTCTCTGTGATGATCTCCACAGTGACGTGCTAGTTGACATTCCCATCAGCAGGGCACGGGGTTCCTGTTCCTCCACATCTTCACCAGCACTTGTTTTTTAACAATAGCTGTTGTAATGAGTGGGACCGGGACAGCACCTCACTGCAGTTTTGGTTTGCATTTTCCTGGTAGCTAATGAGCATTTTTTATATATTTGTGGCTATTTGCATTTCTTCTTTTGAGAAACGCCTGTTCAGATCACTTGCCTCTTATTTAACTGGTTGTTTGCCGCTGCCGATGGTGCTGCTGTTAAGGTCTGTGAGTTCCTTATGTTTCCTACCTATTAACCCTTGGTCAGATGAATAGTCGGCAGGCATTTTCTCCCCCCCATAGGCTTCCCCTCCCGTCCGCTGGTTATTTCCTTTGCTGTGCTGTTTAGTTTACTGGAATCACACCGTCTGCCTTTGCATTTGTTGCCTGTACCCCGGGGTCTTTCCAGAGCATCGCTGCCTACACCAGCGTCTTCTGTGGTTTCCTGGTAGCTTTGCAGGGTCAGGTCTTACAGCTGGCTCTGTCTGGGTTTTGAGCTGGTGTGTGGGGGGGAGCTGCGGGTTTCAGTCTTCCGCGTGTGGATATCATTTTCTCAGGACAAGGTTGTCCCTCCAGTGTGTGTTTTGGTGCCTTCACCGGGGTGTGGGGGTTTCTTTCTGGAATCCCTCTTCTGCGGGTCTGGTCCATTTGTCCATGTTGATGTCAGTACTGAGCTGCCTGGTTGTTACGGCTCCCTAGTGTGCCTTGAAATCAGCAATTACGCCGCCTCCGGCTCTGCTCTTTTTATTCAGGAATGCTTTGGCTATTTGGATCTGTTGTGTTTCTTTTGGAAGATTAGAATTGTTCTATTTCAGTGAGGATTGCCATGGTATTTTGATGGGAATTACACCGAATTTGTGAACCACTTCAGACAGTGCGGATGTCCCAACAATGCTAATCTTTTCAATTCAGGAACATGGGACTTTCCATTTTTTTTTGTCTTCTTCAATTCTTTCATTAGTGTTTCATGATTTTCATCATAGAGACCTTTCATTTCCCTGGTTAAATTCTTCCCAGGGATTTGTTATTATATTTGCAGTTACTGTGAATGAGCTTTCATGGTTTCACTCTTAGCAAGTTTGCTGTTGGTGCTTTAGGATCCTACTGACTTTTGCGTGTTGTTTTGTATCTGTGGCTTTCCTGAATTTATCCATTTTGGTGGCGTCTTAGGTTTCTCCTTAGAGGATTGCGTCTCTGCAGATGGGGATACGGTGACTTCCTCCTGTTTGCATGCTGTTCTCTCTCTCTCTCTCTCTCTCTCCTGATTCCTGTGGCTAACTCTTCCAGTACTATAGTAAATATGAGTGGTGAGAGTTGATACCTTGGTCTTTTTCCAGACCTTGAAGGACACACTTAGAGCTTTTTCCCCATTTGGTATGGTGTTGGCTGTGGGTCTGTCATACATAAAATTCTTACAATAGTTATTTCTTCCCAGAAATGAAATCTGAGCCATCTAACACATGCAGGGAGCTCCCCCAGGGCAGACGGCTGAGGAGAGATGACCTCAGCGTTCTTTTAAATTCAAGGATTCTGCCTGGGGAATGAGCGTGGGGCGGGAAGTCTCCCTATGATATGGAAGTTGCAGAAGTCTCACTGTGACCTTGAATATGACAGCCATTCAAAACTTTCTGAAGTCTTTCTTGAGGTTATTTCATTTGTTCACAAATAGCCCTTGTCGCCAGAGACCAGGGGCACAGAGGCTTGGGGTTCTGCCTTAGGAGAGCGAGGCCTCCCTTGAGCCTCTGCCCTGGCACTGGATGCAGCTGGGTCGGGGCCCCCAGAAGGCTCAGGCCTGAGCCCCGCTTCACAGTCTGTGCTCCCAACACGAAGTGTGAGCTCCCGGCTGCGGTGGTGAGCTGCTTGGAGCTCAGCATGGCCTTTTGATGGCCCTGGGCAATTTGTGACCTCAGAAGGAAGCACATTACACAACAATCTACCCCACACTCCCAGGCGCGCGCCCGTGAACCCCGCCTGCGGCTTTGGAGGTGCTGCTGCGCTGTAGCTGGGGCTGGTCCGCCCACCAGTCAGGGGCTGCTGTGCCTGGTGGGCCACTCACTCTTCCTCCGTCCTGTGACTCCCCTTCTGGTCACCTCACTGCCAGGTGAACATCAGACACCTGCCCAGTATCTGCCAGCTGAACTGAGGAAGGCGGTGACCCCTTGAAAACTCAGTGCAAGGTGTTTTAGAACAACAGCCGTGGATCGCACTGTTACCATGTGGATGGAATTCGGGGTTTTCTGTGGATTCCAGTCAGATCCTGGGGACACCTGAGGTTGTTCAGAGCACGGGCACCAGGGAAGGAGGAAGCTCGGAGGGCCAGGGGCTCCCTCTTCAAAGTGTGCCGTGCATCCAGCTCTCCATGAGGTCACAGCTGCAGGTGGCAGTGTGGCCTTGCGGCAGGGTGCCATGGCCCGTGTGCCCCTTTGACGTCCCCAGCTCCTCCATCATCCCTCTCACCTCTTGGTGACAGTCTGCCCTCAGTTCCAGTCCCTGTTCTTTCACCTGAAATGGGACCTCAGGCAACTGATTTCCCATCCCCAGTCTGCTCCCCGGAGTCCCCCTTAACCTCGGAGGCTGCGGGAATCTTTCTAAAGTACCTCTTTCTGTACGTTTCCTTGGGACCTGAACGTCCCACCGCTGCCTCTTACCTACAGACACAAGGCTCAGATGCCTCCCGCTCTGTCTGCCCTGACACCCCCCCAGGGTCCTATCCTCTGGCCAAGGCTTCTGAGCCAGGACCTGCCACAGGGTGGTCTGGGATGGAAGGCTTGGGCTGCTGGCTGGTTATTGGCTACTGGGCCTTCTGTCCAGGCGACCATCCTCCCATCTTTCCCAGGAGAACATCAGCCCTACCTCCAGCTTGGCTGAGAGTTGAGTGTGGCTTAATTGCCACACATACAACCGCACTCCAGTGTCATCAGGGAGGGACGATAGCAGTCACTGCCACCCACCACACGATGACGGTGCAGCTGGGTGGGGGAACTTTGCTGGTGGGGGCTCTGTGACAATCGTGTCCCAGACTTTGCAGCCTCAGCAACAAGGCTTCCTCACAGTCCTGGAGCCTGGCAAGGTCAAGGTCAGCCTCCCAGACAGCCTCTGGGTTTGCAGAGTGTGTCTAGAGCTGGGTCCTCACTTGGCGGAGTGGAGGTGGCAGAAGTAAGCCCTCTGGTGCTTCCACAAGGGCACTAAGGCCCCACGAGGGCTGCAGCTTCATGACCCCGTCACCCCAGAGGCCTGGCCCCAGGGCCCTACCCTCCCTGCTCACCCCCTTGTGAATCTGGAGGGGGAGTCATGCACCTCAAGGGTTTCCTGAAAGGCTGGACGCCCTCCCGGCCTCAGGTGTCCAGAGCCTGCCCTGGAGGAACGCACACCAAGACTGGCCACCCCCAGAGGAGCTCGGCTGGCTGCTCTGACCTGTTCCATCACCGCACTCTGCAGTGCTAGGGCAGCTTGGGAACCTGGCGTGTGCTTGCCGCGCGGTGTCATTGAGGACACTGTCACCATATTGCATGCCTCTTGTTATGAGGATCCTGGGGACAGCCTCTCTGGTGTCATTGCCAGAAATAGCTCGATGCTTCTAAGCAGTTGGCTTGTTTTGCCTGAGGACACCAGAGGCCGCTCGCTTGCTCTGTGTGCTGGCTGCTGGAGGCCTGCAGTGAACCGGCTGCACAGGACCTGAGCACAGACCCCAGGGGTTGGTCCTCTCATTTTTATGTAAATTCTCACCTGCTGTGACATGGGGACACCATCTTAGGTGGACTTCACTCCTCTTTGGATTTAGATGTGAGGAAACAAGACCCACCCAGCATGACCCTGGTAGGTGTGATGAGGAGCCTGGAGACAGGAGCATGGAGAGGGACAGATGAGGCCAGGTGGCCACAGGAGCACCAGTCACACAGAAGCGCTGCCCTCGCAGCCGCTCACAGCAAGCCGCAGGTCTCCCGTGTGGCCCAGCACCTGGGACCTGCCCTCACACTCAGTGGACGGCTATTTCCAGGCCTTGATTGGCCTTCTCATCAGAGCAAGCGACTTGAGACTCTCCCCACGCTAATCAACAACCCCCTGCGTCCCCCTCTGCCACACCGGCCCAGACCGTGAGAACACCACCACATTAACGTGCCCAGGGAAACGGGAGGTGGCCCTGCCAGCTGGGCGTCACCCAGGCCCTGGTCTGTGGAGGTCTCGTGCGGGGGTGGCTTGCCCTTGGAAGGAAGGCGTGTCTGAGCCTGGCGAGCCTTGCCGAGCCTCGAGCCTCGCTTTGCTTCTCAGCTGCACAGTCACAGCCCTTCATCCTGCTCTTCCCGACGTCATCTTGAGGACCACCCTGAGCTCCTCAGAGCAGGTCACCAGAGACCACCTGAATTGTGTGTCCCTTGCTGGCCCCTGTGGCCTCTCTGTCACCCCTGTGTGGTCCTTCATGGCAGACTCTTCCTCCATGCCAGCAGGCTGCTGTGCTGGCCACTCGGGTCACAGGGGCTGGAGGCCCACAGGCCCGCATAGGCCCAGCCTCCATGGGGAGAGACTTTCTTCCTAAATTAATTATTAGCTTGTGGCAGGCCAGAGTCGTCCATGTGCCCCTGTGAGGTGGCCCCACGTGGGGGCCTGCGCGTCGTGGGGAGACCCCTGGGACTTGCAGTGTGGGTGACTCCCTGAGTGCAGCCCACTGTGTTCTACACATCTCCGCAGACGGCGGACAAACACACAAATCGTACGTACATCGCAGCTCAGCAAGTGGCCTGGGAAGGGTTTTCAGAGAACGCGTCCAGCGAAGACCCAAATCACAGAGGTCTTGGAGAAAGCAGTGCGATCCTAAGACCTAAGGCCATCGCCGTCTCATTTCTAGGGTCCAGCCTCATGCCTCCCACTCTGGGTCTGAGCTCACAGGCTGCCATCCTGACAGCCCAGCAGGTCCATGACTATGTGAAGGCTGCAGCTCTCCATCTCCGACATATTACTGTCACCGAGGGAAACCAACAAACCCTCCAACTGCACTTGCTTTTAATCAACTTTACGAATCACTAATGTGGGGGTCGCACAGCTGGGCCACACTTTGTCACTCTCCCACTGGCTGTGTCATGACAGCACTTTTGGGTGGGTTATGGTGATGGCAGCTTCCTGGGTTATTCTCAGGGACTGGAAGGTGGATTTGGGGGAAAACGCTGACTGTTCACTCGGGTCTGCAGATGTCCCTTGGCTGCCCGGGTCAGGGTGGCATGTCTCGGCATCTCCTCCAGATCGTGCCTGTCTTCTTTGCCTTCTCAGCCTTTGGGTCAGAGTGCTGCTCAGCTCTGCATGTAAATGTGCTGATCTTTTGAGAAATATTGTGTCCCAAACTATGTTGCCTCAACAGACTTGCCTAGACTCTCTCCTCCCCTTCCAGGCCAAAGACGCCAGCACTAGGGGGAGTCAGACAACCTCGTGCTCCAGGCCACTGCAGCGGCACCTCGAAATCTCCCGTCATCACGCCTTCCTTCCTAGTCCTCCCTGCAAAGGAGGGATGCCTTCATCCCACAGGCATCTTCCATCTGCTTGGTTTGCTGGCTTTCCAAATAAACCTTTCCCCTTGCCCCCATCAACTTGTTCTCAAGTCATTGGCCTTTTTTTTTTTTTTTTTTTCCTTTTTTCTTTGTTTCCCTGTTGCTGGGGATTGAACCCAGGGCCTTGAGCTTGTGAGGCAGGCACCCTACCAACTGAGCTCTATCCCCAGCCCCCATTGGCCTTTTTGAACAATGAGAGAAGTAACTTGGTTCAGTACCTTTATGACCATCTCACCTGTGGGTTAGTCTGATGTGGCCTTTCTTTATCTGCCTTCATATGTAATGTAATACAGTATGTTGCATGCTATGGATTTTCTCAATAGGGTTTTCACTGCCTGTGTGTACAGTGAGTTAAAGCAGAATTCTTCCTTTAGTTCATTCCACCATCCATGCCACCAGCCATTCCATCATCCGTTCCACCATCCATTCTACCATCCATGCCACCAGCCATTCCAAAATCCAATCCACCATCCATTCCACCAACTATTCAATCATCCATTCCAAACTCCATTCCACCAACCATTCCAAAATCCATTCCACCATCCATTCTACAAGCCTGTCCATCAACCATTCTACCAGCCATTCCATCATCCATTCCAAAATCCATGCTCCCAGCCTTTCCTCAGCCATCCCACCAACTACTTATCATTCATCCCATCATGCTAGCAGGCCCTAACAACCTGACACTGCGAGTGACATGGAATCACAGAAAGAAACTGCGTAGGAGTGCACGTAGGAAACATTCCGTGCTTCAGTCAAGTCTGAGTGCTGGCTCAGTGTTGGAGGTCCTGATCTGGTAAAAATGACAGGAATCACTACCATCTTTGGTGTTGCTCATCACTTGGCATATGCTGTTTCATTTCAGCCTCACAACAGCCCATTTTGTTCGTGAGGAGACTATCATGGACCAGGCACACCCCTCGGGCAAAGTCCGGTGGTGGGGTGTGTTGCCTTCAAGCTCTGTTTGCTCACTTCTGCTTCCTGCTAAAATAGTGTTCTTCCAGGTTGGCATTCAGATGAGATCTCCAGAGAAAATTCTAAATGAGTGAGATGACTCCCAGCAGCTACCTCCTTGGTGCAGGCCTGCAGTGGAGCAGGCGTCTCTCAGATTGAAGTTGCCCGGAGACTCTTACCCCACTTTCTTTTCTGCTGCTTCCTTCTACCTCCTGAATTTTCTCTCCTTGTTAACTCCACTTTAAATGACTATTTTTTTCAAGTATTTTCATCTCTACAGCTGCCTTTTCTTTTTCCTAAGCTACCTAAGTAGCAATCCTTTGGATTTGGATTTCATCCATGTCTTGAGTTTCTCCTTTCGTCCTGTCCCCTAGCCTGGGACTCCACTGTCTTGACAAGCATGCCATCCACCCCCAGCTGCAAAGGCTTTGCCTGCCAGCCTCTCCCATTGCCCTTCTCCATGACTACTGTGGGCTTGGTTGGCACCTCCTCCTGGCCTTGCCGGCTCTTTCTATCTTCTCATCCTGCAGGCTAGTCCATTTCCTGATTGACCTCCCAGTGGCTAATGGCCTTTCTTACATAAACTCTGTGTCTTGAGACTTCAAACTACGAGTCCTGTGATGCCCTCTGGAAGCTTGGCTCATGTCTGCACATAATTCCATGAGCAGTCCTGCAGATCAGCCTGGAACCAATCATCATCAGACCAAGAGTCTTTCTCTGAGAGCAGAAGTCCCTGGGTCGTCTGGGTCATTATTCAGAAATATAAGCTTCAGTTTTCCAAAATCTGTTGGCTGTCTCATTGTGAAATTAATAATCTTTATAATTTTATTCAGATCAGCACTAGTCCACTTTTTAATAGAGAAAACACTTAGAAAGTACAAGCTAGATCACCTGGCTATATTTCATTTTGTCAGTGATCCTTGTGGGTAGAGTCTAAGGGAAGGATGCCAGGTGTCTTCCGGCCAGAGCTGCTCTCCAGATTCCATGGAGCTCCTCAGCATCTTACTTTAGGTCCCCACAGTCAGCAAAATTATCCAAGTTTTTGCTAAACATGGAACTACATATTCATAAACTGTGTGGCTGGGCTGCTCCTCTTATCCCTGTAACCTTCAGTGTATTGGTCTGGCTGCCTCCCTGGCTGCTGAGATCCTTTTAGATGACCGTTCTGCGTTCAAGGCTGTACCAGCATCTCAGGAGCTCAGTGTGCTCCGTCTGCTTCCTCTCAATCTGATGAAAATGTTGGAGGGGGAGCTCGCTGTTTCCAGTGCTGCTCACACCCGCCAATTCATCCCGTGCCCTGGAAGGGGGTCCTCTGGAAGGCACCCCGTCCACCCACGCCCTGGTCTGCAGGGTAGGGTCGGAGGTCTGCCTAGTGGCTTAGGGGCAGCTTCCTTGCAGGGCTTCCTGAGACTCCCCCATCTGCCACCTTCCTAGTTTCTTGTCTGCTCAGGTATGACCTCCAGGTCAAGGTTGTCACCATCCAGAATTCAGCCTTGGTGTCCACAACCTCCAGGAGAGCATGACCCTCTCCCCTGTGCCAAAAAAAAGGGAGCAGGTGGGAATCAGAACTGCGAGTGGACACGAGAGCTAATGGCTCTGGGAACCGGGCCTGCTGGGCGTGCCTCGGGCTGAGGACAAGCCTCCTGTTCCGGCTCTCCTCGGCACCCTCCCTCAAGGAGGCCATGGGAGATCTGTTCCGCGGGAGAGCCTCGGGTGACTGCTCCTCTGACTTAGGCCCTGCTTGTACCCGGCAGGAACCTACTGCCAGCAGAGGGAGGTGGAAGCCATCATGGAGGGCGACGAGGACGACAGGGGCTGCTGCTGCTGCAAGCCGGGCCACCTGCCCCACCTGCTGTCCTGCAACGCTGCCTTCCACCTCCGCTGGCTCACCTGGGAGGTCACACGGACGCAGTACATCCTGGAGGGCTACAGCATCATCGACAACAACGCGGCCACCATGCTGCAGGTGTTCGACCTCCGCAGGGTCCTCATCCGCTACTACATCAAGGTACCGCTCTGCTTCCCAGCGCCCTGCGAGCAGCTCCCCCAGGGCTCCGGCTGCTCCCCAGCTCTGAATCGGAGGTCAGGCTGGCTTTGGGAACTGTGGTTCTCAGGAGGAGTCCTGCGGGCCCTGTGAGCCTGCGGTTGGTGGCAGCCTGCATCACACTGGGTGCTGCCCTCACACGCGCCGGGTTCTCATCAGGCCTCGAGGTGCAGGTAATCGTAGTGATCACCAATCTAACATCCCAGGAATGTTAACAAGCTGATGCTTGAGTGACAGCATCACATGACACTCTGCAGATTGGCCACTGTAGAGCTAGAATTATTTTTAAGCTCCCGATAAAAGTGAATGTAGAGCTGGACGGTCCGCCAGGGCTGGTTCTGCAGCCTCTCCTCCTCACCCGTGTGGACAATGATGACATCTTTTTTCAGTTGCTCAGAAAATGTGCAGCTTGGGCTAAGTCTGCTGGAGGACAGGCTGGGCCCCAAGCCGGGAGGCAGAGTCTAGCTGGGCTGAGATGTTTTCCAAAGAAGGGACAGGCCAGGGCAGGGAGAGGACGTGCATGGCCGGAGCCCTGCACAGGCCACAGAGGGCGCCCCAGGATGGGCTGCTCCAAAGGAAGAAGTAGCACCACTGCAGGACCCTCCCCACCATCAGAGGTGGGCCAGGTATGGCGGCAGAGGTGGGGAAATACAGACTCCAGAGGGAACTGGAGCCCTGCAACCTCCACTGGCTACGAAGGTGGAGCTGGGAAGTCCGGAACGGCTGCTGGGGGGTCTCTGCCTGGTGGCTGCAGTTTACTAGAGACAGAGGTAGACCTGGGTGTGAGGAGGGCCGGCTGCTCCTCCCTCCGCACCCCAAGCTTGCAGGGTGTCAGCAGCAGCCCCGCTCCAACTCACCAGTGTGTGCAGCTGAGTGCACACTGCAGGCCCACCCCTCCCACCCAGCCTACAGGCTGTGTCTGAGCCGAGGTCAATGGGGAAGATTTGGGAGGTGACTCGGGCAGCTGTGACCTGTGACTCTGAGATCAGGTGGCTGGTCCCCCTTATGAAGGTGGCTGACAGCAGCTTTCCAAGCGCCAGGTGTTGGACTTGGTGGTGGCCCACACTCATGGGAAGCTTCCCTCTGGCACTCAGGTGGAGCTGGGCTGGCAGCTCTGTCCCAGGGTCCTCGGCAACCTGGGTCCCTCGACTCACACCCCCACCTTCTAAGTGTGTGCATGGCCTAAAGGGGCCAGCTGCCCCTGGACAGGCTCCAGGAAGTTGCTGCAGGGTGCCCTGCTGTGCCCCTGCTGTGCGTTTTCATCTGATGACCCAGAAAGGCCTGGAAAGTGTCCTCTGGGTGTCCTTGAGCCCAGAGTGAACCTGCATGTTCCTGGAAGAGGGTGAGTGGCAACCAGCCACCTCTGGCATCTCCCTCCAGGAGAGAGTCCCCGTGTCTCCTTCAATTCTCAGAAGGTAGCAGGATAGGCAGGAAGGGCTCCCAAGGGAAGCACATCCCAGGGCACCAGAGCCTGCACATGACCTTCTCACAGGCCAGGTGCAGAGGAGCTGGACCCCACACCACGGGGCCTGCAGGTCACCACGAGCGAGAGACAGGGCCTCTGGCTGCTCCTGAGGCCTTGGGCTGTGTGCCTGGGCCTGTGAACTGAGGCTTCCTCCTTCCTGGGATGAACTTGGCATTCACCAGCCTCCTCTCCTGACCCTGGGCAGGTGTCTCCCCCACCCCTGGGTGCTTCCTCAAATGACCTTTGTCATCAACAGACAAATCCAGGTACAGTGCAAATGGAGGAGGCTGAGGAGGCCCCAGGACCTTGCCAGGGAATAGTGGGCTTGTGGGGAAATGAGACCCTTAGCTTCTTTTCTAAGGAAGGGGAGTGAAGACAGGCTCTCTCTGTCTGGGTGGGAGAGGCACACAGTTCTCACAGGGTGCTTCTCAGGAGTCAGGACCCCGACATTGGGCTCGCCCTACTCCCTATGCATAGCGGCAGATTCTCATGTTCTCCCTGGAAGTTCTGTTGGTGTGCAGGTGGGGTGCGCCCCGGGCCTGGGGGTTTTGTTTGTTTCCTGTGTGGTTTGTCCACCTCTAGGCTCGAGAACCAGCACAGGAAACACCAAATCAGCCCTCAGGAGCGGTGGGAGAGGTTTGGGTCCATGGCCTGGGCCTCGAAGCTTCCCGCCTCATTCCCGTGGGCACTGTGAGGTGGACACAGCTCTTGTTGCCCCCCCAGGAGTGGCGCCTGTTCCTGGGTGTGGCTGAGGGAGACTGCGGGGCTGAGGGACGCAGAGCAGAAGCAGCAGCACTGGGGGAGACCAAGCCGGTTCCTTGGCAGGCAGAGCACTGTCTTCACAGCTCTGGGCTGTTCCAAGTTTCCCGAGTTCGGCCTCCTCCTTCATATTATCTCCTTGAACAGGCAAATTGAAAAGGGAAAAAAATTTAAAATAATTCCTTTACACAAAAGGATTGTTTTATCTTCCAATAAACTGGGTCAGTTCTCCCGCCCTCGGTGACTGTATTTGAAATCACTTCCTCCCTGATGGCTGGAGGTTTTCCCTGGTGTCCGCTCCAGCTCCTCGATTTGCAAGTGCATGAAACCCTCCTGGTGAGGGAATGAGCTTCCTGCAGGGCCCGGCCTGCCTACTGCAGTTGGTTCTGGGCAGCTTCTCACTTGCTGTGCACACGAGGTGTGCAGCCCGATGCCCCAGGAGGAATATGCTAGAACGAGTGGCCTGGTGGAACGTGCTGATCTGTGATGATGAGCAGGAGCAACCATGGCACAGCAGATCCCGTGGACAGATCCTGCAGGCCCTCCAGTGCAGTTCAGGTGCACATGCTCACTTCCTGCCACCACTGACTCTGCAGGACTTCCCAGCGTGCCTGACAGTGTTCCTCCACGGGCTTCCTGCTGGGATGAGGTGGATGGGCCCCAGGTGTTGAGCACAGGAAGCTGCAGGGAGCCGGGCTGGGCTCTGTCCTGCAGGGCTCGCCAGGCCTGGGGCAGGCTCTGACCTCTGTCCCCAGAGTTAGAGACCAGGTCCTCACTAGTGACTCTGACCTCATCACTGTGGGGATCTTTGAATTCCTCCCTAGAAATGAATGAAGAGGCAAACTTGGTCTTGTAACTTTCCCCAGATACTTTACCTAGTGCAGTGAGGACAGGTGGGAAACACGGGACCAGATGTGTGCAGAGCCAGGTGCTCAGACGGCCACACCTCTTCTCTCCCTTTGTGATTGATGTTCAGAGTGGAAGCTGAGCCTGGGGCCAAGGGCACAGGCCTGAGCATCATGGCAGTCGCCCTAGCCATGGGTATTTGTGCTAAGCCCCAGTAGGTGGCTGGAACCGCAGCCAGCGGCAACCCTGTGTGTGTAAGGACCCGTGATGGAGTTCAGTTTGTAAGTCAGGCACAGTAAGGGATCAGCAGCAGCAGCAGCAGTCACAGACCAGAGCAATCACCACTCTATCCTGTAATAAAGGTGTGTGAATGTGGCCTCCCTCCTTCTTTCTCAAAATAATTGTCCTGTGCATCTCAGCAACGTTGGCACATGATTTTTTTTTCTCTTATGTTAAGAACTTTAATCTTTTCACTTAAAGGCAGTACTTTACAGCTTCTCTTTGCCACATCTGAATTGCCAGCATCACTACTCTTGTGCTTTGGGGTCACTATTATTAAGAAAATAATGCTTGAACACCAACACTGTGAGAGCATGAGAGGTAATTTGATGACCAAGATGGCTAAAGAGTGACTGATGTGTGGGTAGTGCATGCAGGGTGGATACTCTGGGCAAAGGGACGATTCATATTCCAGGTATGGCAGAGCAGGTGACAGACACATTCCATCATGTTACTAATCAGAATCATGGAGTGCAATTTAAAACTTACATAGAAACTGCTAATTTCCAAAAGTCCCCAGTTACTGTTTTCAGACTGCAGTTGGCCTTGGGCGACTGAAACCGTGGAGACTGCAGCTGTAAACTGGGGGCACTCCTCTCTCTTACCCGTAACTCTGGCCCAGCTACTTAAACTCTCCACCTCGTAGATGCTCTAACTGATCCAGCCAGCAATTAGACAAGGAAACCCTTCCAGGTGCAGAATTTATATTTCTAACATCAGATGTGCACCCTGGTGGCCACACAGGCATGGCTGTCTCCCTCCCTCTGCCTCAGCTCTCCCAGCTGCCTCCCTGCACCCTGCTCAGCCTGCCTGCTGGGTAGTCAGTCACACCTTGGACGATGTCACTGCTACGATCTCTTCCTTGGTACATGGTTCAGGCCCTGACTAGGTTCCTCACATGCAGGATCACACTTCAACCCTCAGGGCAGCCGTGGGTAGCAGGCCTCACCACATGCCTGCCCTTCCCTCCTTGTCCAGCTGCCCTTGGCTGCTTCCCCCGCCTCCCTCTCTGTTCCCTCCCCACTTAGAGAAGGGGTTTCTGAAGATGGAGTGGCTGACACGTGGCCTCCCAGCCTCTACTGACTGCAGACCTGCTCTTCCTGCTCCCCAGGTTGGGGGCAGGTGGACCGAGGAGCCTAATAGAAATCACGCCTAAAGAGGGAAGGCCCGAGCTGCAAGCCAGGGACGAGCCTGCACACAGTCTAGGCTACCTCAGCTCTGACCGCAGAGAGAGGGAACCTGGCCACCATGACTGTGTCCCCAACATCAGAGGCCACTGGCGTGGCTTCCATTCACCTGCTCAGACTCCTGAGAGGACTCAAAACCAGACACCTCAGGAGCCTGGCACCTTGTGTCTGGATTTCATTTCCCAGCCAGAGGGAAGGCAGGCAGGGGAGGAGGCAGCCTCCCTAGCACAGGCCTCCTGTCTCAGGCCTGTCACTTCTGTCACTTCTTAGCCACTGACCCACCAGCCAGCAGTCCCTGCTTCTGCTTTCTCCCTTGAAGGCATGTGCTCTGTAAGCAGAGGAGGCCGTCCACTCACCTCGTGGCCCCCTGGAGCTCACACTCCCCACACCCACCACAGAGCCACTGCCCCTGGTGGTTTCAAGATGAGAGGCACAGCCACGTTCCGGGACCCCCGGCCTCAGCAGCCCAGGCACCACCACTTCTATTCATCTGTAATAATGAAATTTTGCCAGGCGCAGTGGTGCAGGCCTGTAATCCCAGAGGCTTGGGAGGCTGAGGCAGGAGGATCACGAGTTCAAAGCCAGCCTCAGCAACTTAGAGAGGCGCTCAGCAACTCAGTGAGACCCTGTCTGTAAATAAAATATAAAAAGGCTGGGGATGGGGCTCAGTGGCCGAGTGGCCCCAGTACAAAACGAACAAACAAAAGCAAAGCAAGCCGAGAGTGGTGGTGAGAACTTGTCTCCCCCTGCAGAGCATCATCTACTACATGGCCGCCTCGCCCAAGCTGCCCTCCTGGGTGGAGAACGAGGCCCTGCTCAAGGCCCTGCAGCCCTTCTCCCAGTGGCACCACATCGAGCGGGACCTGGCCATGCTCAGCGTCAACACGGACGACGACTACGTCCCCTGCCTGCAGGGCGTCACGCGGGCCAGCTACTGCAACGTGTATCTGGAGTGGATCCAGTACTGTGCCGGGAAGAGGCCACAGGTAGGCGCGGGGCCAGGACACCCGCTAGGAACCGGGTGGCACGGGCAGACAGCCCAGCAGGGGAGAGGAGGAGTCGGCGTGTGGCAGTGTCAACAGAGCAGCTAGCAGAGCGCACTGAGGACCTGGAGCGCCTTCCTCAGAGGCGGGTCTGGAAGGCCTGCGTCCTTCCACACTGCTGGGGCAGCGCTGTCTGAGACCTTGGTGACAGCAAGAGGACGTAGGGCAGTGGCTTCTGTAAGGTGGTTTGTGCACACAATGCTTCGTGCTGGTGTCAGGAAGTCCACTCAGCACTGAACCGTGGCGGGGCCCACTGGCCAGCCATGGGTGGCTGAGGGTGAGCCCTCCTCTTAGAAATGAAGCCTCGGGTTTTGGGAGGAAGAGAGGAGGCCGAGCAGCAGGAGGCGGGCAGCCCGAGCTGGCTCCCTGCTCCTGAGGGTGCCAGAGGCGCGTGCGTGGGTGCCGAGGGGAGAGCAGGTCTGCCTTGAGCACGGCTCCTGGGCGCTGTGCTCGTGGGGAGGAAGGGGAACCAGGGTTCTGGCCCAGGCCCTTGACTTTGGCTACATCGAGTGGTTAAAAGCAGGTGGCAGGGAAGGCAAGAGGCAGCGCCTGCTTTCTGCAGACAGCTGGGACAATGTGGGGACTCAGCCTGGACTGGCCTCTGGGCGGGTGGTCCCTGGTCCTCTGATGCTGTCTGCTGCCTGCTTCTCCTCAGCTCACGGCAGCGTCGCAGTCTCCTTGGGAAGGTGACTAAGTGTCCTCTGTGCCTCTTTAAAGCCAACTTCAGATCATTCTTGTCGCTTAGCTGCTGATTCACGGCCATTCACGGGGCCCTCACTGGAGGGAGAAGAGAAGACCCTCTGCGCTGGGTTTGTGGAGAGTGCTGGGCAGGCCTCCTTTGTAAGCTCTGCCATCTTTCTGACCCGAAGCGCTGCATTTGAAACCTCAGAGCGTTAGACCAAAAGGTCACACCGGAATTCCTTTTCTCTCTGAAAGGAACTTCCTTGTTATAATTTTTTCCAAGAGAAGCTGCTCTGGGAAGCAGAGCTTCCTTGCCCAGGGCATGTTGGAGGGGCCTGATGACCAGGTGGCCACCTGAGAGTTCCCCCTCACTCCACACCTGCAAGACTGCTGGTGCCTCTGGAGCCTGGGTGGAAGCTGAGTTCGTCCCTTGCTCTTTCAGCCTTCGAAGGCCCTGGACAGTGACGAGGACTCTCCTCTGGTGACCCTGTCCTTTGCCCTGTGCGTCCTGGGCAGGAGAGCTCTGGGAACTGCAGCACACAACATGGCCATCAGGTACCTGGGGGACAGTGGGGACGGGTACAGATACCCACGGGTCACATGTGGACTGAGGCTGGCACTCATGTCCTTTTACGCTGGACTGCTTATGTTTCTTTCCACAGTAAGTCAGGTTGGACCTGCAAGGAGACGTGTTTGGTCACTGTGATCTCTGGGGCACTGGATTTGGGAATTTCATCAGTCAGACCGTGGAGATCTGGGCTTCCAGGGTTCTCAGAGCCCTTGTGCCCAGAGGGCTCTGTGAGATGACGTGTTGAGCCCGGGACCTGGCAGAGTCGTGCTCAGGAGATTGGCTTCCTTTCCCGCTTTCCCTCCCTCTACCCCTGCTCCAGACCCCGTCCCCTGTCTCTGCAGGGCTGTGGTAGGTTCCCAGCTCTCCCATTTTCACACTCTCTTCCCCGGCACTCCCTCCACCCCCACCCTGGATGGGGGGAAATAGCCCAACAGTCTTTGGTTGAAGAATGAAGACCAATGAGCTCCCTCCTGGCCCCTTTCACCCTCACTCAGGCGGCACCCTTCACAGACAGAGCAGTGCCTGCTCCCGCTCCTCCATGCCTGCCCCACTCCTGCTGCTCTGGCCAGAGGACTGACCAGGGCCAGCTGTCACCTGCACATCGCCCAGACCGGTGGCATGGCGCTGGCTCCCCATTCTGAGCTCCACTTGCCTGCTGGGATCACCTTCATTGGTGGCTCTTGCCCCTAGATGCACACAGACATTTCCCAAGGGGTCTGTGTATCCCGATGCCCAGGTCCACTCTGGTGGAAGCCTTGCATCAGTGTTTCCAAGCCCCCTGTGATTTCAAGATGCAGCCATAGTTAAGGACCACACAGTGCTGGGAGTTAATAAAGAAAGGGGTCCTCCACTGGCCCTCCCTCCCTGCTTCTCCTCCACGGGGGCTTCTTTGGCATTTCTGTGTTGCATTGTGAAATGGTGCTCTGCAAAAGGGCTGTTTTGACATTTGACTCCAGTGATAGTTATTCACTTGACAATAAGCTCATTAGAGGCAGAAACCCCTTGCCATCCCTGACAGCCTCAGCCCTGGGTGTCAGCGGAACTGGTCCAGGAGCCTGGCAGTGTTTCCAGGCCCTTCCTGAAGGGGGCGCTGGGAGCCATTGCTGGAGGCAAGGTGCTCAAGGTGGGTTGGCTGTGGGCTGAGCACAGGTACAAGGTGAAGCGCTATGGGCCGCGCTCCCCAGCCCTCTCTGGAGACAGTGGCCCAGGGTCACCAGGAGGAAGACAAGAACCCAGAGTAGTTAGGTTGGCGACGTCAGCTGTGCTTTCCTCACTGTTGAGAGCTGCCCCTTGCTACTTGTACACAAGTGCTCTGGGGAGGGTTTCCTCTCACCTGGCCCAGCCTCACCTGGAGCCAGGCAGTGCCCCTGTGGCCAGCCAGGAGTGCACTAACCATTGCTGAAAGTCTAGCAGGAGCTGGACAGTAGGAGGTGGCCTGGTGTTAGCTCCATCTTAAACCCTGAGTAGAAGACCCTGAGTGAAGAATTTCCCGAGATCTGGCACCTGAGTCTCCAGCCCTCGGGCTGATGGTTGAAAGGATACCTGAGGGTCTTGTTCAATCCGTGCAAAGTGCTTCGTACATTTCGGATTTCCCTCACGAGTGGCAAGCCAACACTGAGGCCGCATGGAAGACGGGCTAAGGCTCACTCGGCTGGTTCTCACACTCCTGCTTGTCTGGCCGTCCTCCTTTCCCCTGACTCGGCGCCATGCATGTGCTTCCGTGACCCTGTTCTCGTGGCATCTGTTTGACACAGCTTCTCACACTCAGGCAGCCCTGCTGGCTGCAGACACAGTGAGAGGCAGCTCTTGGCGACTCCCGGTGTCCTTGGGAAGGCCTATCTTCAACTGGCTGCTTTTCGAATGGTCCTGGGCCCCAGAAGCACCTTGGCCACACCCTGGGCCTGGGGTTCTGCCCACTGGCCCTGAAGCGCTGCTGCCTTGGCTGGACACTGGGGAGTGACTGGGCAGCCCCTGAGGGGGTGTGGCCAGCAGCACCCACCTCTCTTCTGCCAACAGCTGGGCTTCAAGTTTCATGTCCGGGTTCCCTAGGTTGTTACGCTTAAAAAACGGGGTTCCAGGCCTGAAAGAGTCAAACTTAAATTTTATAGATGTAGTCAACTTGCTTTCCCAAAAGCATTAAAAATGAGGTTCGTATTTCACCCCTCCCTCCCCTAGTCCCTCTCCTCTATGCTAGTGGGGACGCTATTGGTCAGATTATATTGCTACATTGTGTGCCTGTGTGAACTTGGGAGGACAGATCCCACCACCGCCACGTGAAAACAGGGACGGAGGACGGGAGTGAGGGAGGACGGGAGCGAGGGACGAACAAAGAGAAAACGGATGTGAACTCCAGCAACTGGTGTCAGAGTCCAGACTCCACTTCCTGCCTTAGTTCACCTCCCCACCAGCAGTGTGCGGGATCTTCCCCACTGACCTGGCCATTCTCAGATCTTAAAATGAATTTTACACTACGTTTGCCAGGTACTTCAGCATATCCTGATGAAATTTATGCTGGAATTGTATGGACTTCTGGGCTGATTTGGCAACAGTTATGTCTTCAAGATGTTAAACTTTACCATTCACAAACATATGATATGGTTTTATTTATTATTTTATTATTCTTGTATATAGATCTGGCAGTTTCAGAATTTCTTCCTGAAAGCCTTGTGCATTCAGTGAGGTCGCCCTTTAATACTAGATTTGGAAGGTGGCTGCTGCTGGATGACTCCTCATCAGGTCCTCTGGCGCCGTGTCCCTCAACACCACACCTCTGTGCTCTCTTCAGAGCCCACGTGCAGGGGGATCCAACTTCCATTCACACGCTGTCCTTCTCATGGAAGTGGATGAGCTTCCTCCCTTTGAAGTGCCTTATTAGCATAACACCGTCTCACTCTCCCAGTGCTTAGGAGTGTCATCAAATGAGCCAAAGTGCTTCAAGTGCTGCGTAAATGGGAAAGGCTGAAGAGACTGGAGTTTCCCCAGGGCTGCGCAGCTTAGTGATTGAGAAATGCTTGTGAACGATAGCTGGAGAAATGAGGTTCGGCTTGGGTTTGAGACCTCTTTTTTGCAAGTAACAGAGCTTCCTTCTCTTCCCAGCTGGCTGTTGCTCTCATCAGGACAGGAGGTTGATATTTTGAGAAGTGGGGGAATGCTTTCAGATGGTGGTATTCGTTGCCTTCAGTGCTTGAAAGGACGGGTCGTTCCGTAGTGGATCTCCTCACGAGGAAAACCCTTGCCTTCTGAGTTTGGCTCTGCTTGGGGATGACGTCTTGTTCTTTTTACAGTGATGGAGTCAATGGGCTCATTTTATTGACTAATAACATCCATGTTCAAAGTCAGAGTGGCTCATCATCTCTGCGTGCCTGTGTGAGTGTGTGGACCCTATAGTTTTAGACCAGGAGTGTGCCCAGGTGGACTTTGAGACCCGAGGAGTCCTTCTCACATGTCCCACATAAAGAGTCCCAGTGGCCTTTGAATCCCAGCCCCCTGGTAAGTCTCAGGCAGCACCTGCATAAGCCACAGCCTTGCCTCCCTTGGCTGATTCGTCGAGGAAATGTTTTGACTTGACAGAAGCTTTGATGACAGTTCCCAAGAAAGAAAAAGAGGGAAGATGAGAAAACAGAGTCATCTTAGGTGACGTGCTGAACACACATCAGTGGAGCTAGATGCAGTGTCTTACACTAAGCAAATCCCAGTGTGGCCTGGAGGAGGGCAGGCCATGTGGTATGCAAGCCGACCCTGAGTATTTCTTAAATTTGAAGTTGGGGCACCTCTTCCTTGAGCTGCCCCCATTGAAGAGGGTCACAGACCACACTGGGAGCACTCAGCAGGAAGCCAGGTTCACAGGCCCTGAAGGCCACCGAGACAACTCATCCTCACTGCACCAGAGGCGGGGAGGTGGGTCCTGACTGATGCACCACTGACGGAGAGAAAAGGTCAGGAGAAGACCACATTGCACAGCGCAGCAGGTCTGTTTGCAGAAGAAAATTTGCTGACTCTTGGAGCAGATGAGGCTTCCAAAAGGACAAGACTTCGCTGTGAATTTGATCTCAGCCCAAACCGCACTCTGCCAAGTCCCGCCGGGCTTCCCTAAGACAGGAGGTCGCCGCGTCACCATGAAACCCGCCTCACACCCAGTGCTCTCCGGAAACCCAGCCGTCATCCCTGCTCTCCTCCTGACCTTCTGTGGGAGATGACGCCTCACACTGGGGCCAGCTGTCATACTGGATCATCTTGCAAAAGGGATAATGATCCACTTGCCAGACTGGGGTTGGAAACTCAGATGCCAGAATCTAGAGGAGACAGAGACAGTAAGAGGATGTCAGATCCTGCCTTAGGAGATGCAGTCGGGTTATCAGGGTAAGACAGGAACCTGGGAACCTGGGGAAGTATCCGAGTGTAAGAGAGGGAAAGGATGTGCGGGGCGTCGCTCCGTGGTAAACACGGCCCAGTGTTGCAAGGCCCTGGGTTCCAGCCGAGCTCCGCAGGCTGAGTGCAGAGTGCACGCCGAAGTAAATGTGAGGAAATCGCTGGGGGCTGACCTGGAGGTGCGGCATGTGATGCCACCTCTGATCTGGGCTTCAAGAAGATGACCCCAGGGACACATCTTACAAGCGGCTGTTTCCTGGAGCAGCCGGTCGTCTGGGTTTGGTTCTGAGCTGCTTCCTGTGCAATCATCCCCACCTATCAGGTCCAGTCTCTCAACTTCTCCATTCGTTCCTCTTATACAAAGGGTGATGGTAACACGTCCTGTGCAAGGCGAACGAGCCTCAGGGACAGAAAGCACTCGGGAATCCACAGGTCAGCAGGAAAATGCAGGCCGCCATTCCTCCTTCTGCCTCACTCTGCCGGCCATCTGGACCATTCCATTTGGGGACCTGGGCAGCCATGGAAGTAGCCATGAACCCCGTGCTCAGTTGCCAGATGCCGTGGAGGGGAAGGAGGCACATGGGATGAGAACGTGCTGCAGTCCCAGGGGGGCTGTCTCGGGCACGTGCTGTGACGTAGGTGGATAGGCGGCACAGGCACTGAGTGTCCCAGGAGCCAGCGAGCTTAGGGGAGCCAGCCTCTGACACACCACTCTGCACATGTTCTGCAAGCTCAGCACCTGTGGCCACGAGCTACCATCAGGAGACACGTGGTGGCAGATACGCGCACCTGGGCCTATTTGGAAGTTTGCCAGCAAGCAAGTAACCCTTGTGCTGGGGATGCCCCGAGCCCTGCAGAAACTGTGCCTGTGTCACACTCAGTTCCCCAAGATCTAAAATCTGTTAGGGCCTGACCCCATCCAAAGGTGCACTGGTGACCCCCCTCCAGCCTGGGTCCTCCTCCTCCCGAGCCGCTCTTCTTCCCAGAAGGAGCCGAGCCCCACAGCAACACCGGGCTGTAGGGACCCACAGTGCCATCTGCACATTGTACAGGCACCCTGCCCTCCACCCAGTGGATGCCAGGCACATCACCCACATCAGTTGTGACACCAAAGATGTCCCCAGATTTTGCCAACAGTCCCCTGGGGCCCAAGTTGCCACCACTTAAAAAGGTGCAGGATACTCGTAGGCTGAGCTGGTTAGGACTCTGAGCAAAATGGGGCTCAGAGGACCAGAGGTCCTCATAGGCTCTGCAGCAGACCCCTGAGGACCCCGAGGGCAGCGGAAGCTGGGATACAAGAGCATGGAGATGGTCACCTGTCCACTGAAAGGGGAGGAGGGGGCACTGGACGGTGGGGCTGGGCACGCACAAGCCTGGGGTGAACTTGGAGCTACAGTCCAGGCTCTGCGGGCAGCCCCAGCCTCCAGCTGGAGGCCCACACACGGTGCTTCCTCACCCTCATCCTCTTCTGCAGCCACCCTGCTGGTGGCATCCAGCATGGCCAGGGTGACAGGCCTGCTCGCCCGTGCACTGTGTGGTGGCACGCTCAGCAGCACGTGCCCACCTGTCCAGCACAGAGGAGAGGACCAGCCGCTGCTGTCGGCCTCAGGCCTGATGCGTTTCTGCGGCCGTTGGTTCTGTTACAATATTGAGCGCATCCATAGTGCAGGGAAGCCCGGGACCGTCTCTGCGCCATGGTCCTGGGTCCTCTGCAGGTGGACACACCCCCAACACATGGTCACGCCTGTGGGGTTCCTTTGGGCCTGCCTCCCGCCCCGCCCCTGAGCAATCCCAGCCTTGGTTCAGGGTTGTCCTCCACTCCTGCCTGGCTGCTGGGCTCCATAGTGGGCTGTCTTGCCTCCCTCGACTGGTTCATGCACCCCTCTCCTGGCAAGGACAGCCCGTTCCCGCTGGGCCGGTGGGAGCCGTCATTCCTCAGCAGTCTCCAAGACAAAGTCCTGGGAGCTGCCCCCCAGGGGTGCGGCAGGAGTCCCAGAGCCTGGCTCTCCCCCTCCCACCCTGCCCTGCTGGCCTCTCCGTCCTCTCAGGGGAAAAGGCAGTCATGAAACACTTCCTTCAGGACGCCTCCATTGGGGGCGAGGAGAGCCCCCCGTGGGGGGCTGCGACTGGCTTGGGTTGACAGGAAAGTCCTTCTGCCAGCACTGCATCGAGCACCAGGTCGTGTCCTTTCTTGGGAAGACGTCGTTTCCTGGGAAAGGACAGCGGCGTGTGCTGCAGGCCTGGGGTGGGGGCTCGAGCATCATGCCAAGGCTCCATGGACACCTGGCTCCCCCACAACGAACAAGCATCTGAGAGCCATCCTGCGAACCAGGCAGATCTGCCCCGGCCCCTCGCTGTGTCTGAGGGTGCCGCGGGGCATCTGGCGAGCCTCTGAGTCTCCCTGCCCACCAGCCCCTGCCACATCTGGAGGGGATGCTGCTCTTAGCATGCGAGGCCAGGCGCACTCACAGCCTGGCAGCCCTGGCCCTGCCCGAAGAGTCCCCCCACAATGCCCAGTGCCCACCCCATACAGTGGCACCTCCAGGGTCTCGGTGAGAGCGGGACAGGAGTTGGTCATGTTTTATGGCCTCCACTCCTGGCAACAGCCTTCCGGCCAAAGCTGCCAGTCCACCCGCCCTGCGACTGCCTCTCGGTGCCTCCTAGGTGAGGGGCTACCACTCACAGCCCCAGAAAGCTCTTGCTTTGTGAGGCCAGAGCCTCTGGGGAAGGTCTCCAGGAACTCCTCCTGGAAGATTCCAGGCCATGGTACCCAGACTCTACCTGACCAGCCTCTGGTCAATCCTATTTCCCAGTGTGCTCTGGCTCAAAGCCTCAGCGTCTTCTCAAGGAAGTTCCAGGAGGAAATGAATGATAGTGGTGTTTCTCATGGTGAAATGTTAAAATAGCAGTCAGGGGAACTGTTCCCCTGATGTGTGGGTCTAACGTGCTGCGTTGGATCAGAGTCCGGCTCAGTGAGCCAGCTCTCCATCGTTAGGAAGAGAGGTCCTGGGAGAGTCTCTTCCCCTCTGTGGTCTGGCTCCTGTCCAGTTCTGCACCGTCCAGGATGCCGTTTCCTGTTCTTGCCTCTTGACTACCCCTCAGGGTGCTGGCAGGGACTGCACAGAGTGGGTAACAGAAATGAGGGGCCGGTGCAAAGAGGGACTGTCCTGGAGTGCAGGAGGAGTGGCTTTCCCAAGCCCACTCCCAACGTTAAACGAAACAAAACCCCCATCCCTGAGCAAGTTCCCCTGGGTGACAGCCCTGTCCCCCACTCAGGTGCCACTTGGTGACCTGTGGGCAAGGCGGGAAGTACAGCAGAGCGGGAGCAGCTGGGAATGGGAACGGGGCGGCCGATCCTACTGGGCCTCGTCCCAGGCATTAAACAGGGCACGCTGGGAACAGAGCCGGAGAACCCAGATGTCCCATTTCAGGGTCGGTCACTGGTTTTCCTCTCTGAGTGTGGCCTAGGGCTGGTTTCATGAGTGACACAGCTGGAAATAATATCCAGACACACAAAGTGCTCGGTGGTGGCACGGCCTGCAGGGCCCTGGGGCGATGGGCCTGCTGACCTGCATGCACGTGCAGCCCACTCCTACCTGGGCCTCCATCTTCACTTGGAGATCACCTTGGTGACTCCTGAAATGAGGGGAGATGGCCCCACGCCCTGGCACCCCCAGGGGCCTGAACCCGGCTCCAGGGTCAGCGTTTGTACTCTGGTGGGTCCAGACTTGGCTCCTTTCCTTGCTGGACCAGCCTAAAAATATCACGATAATTCTTCAGTGGGAGACTCAAGTCTGGTCTTAATGACGGGACCGTGCAGGCCGGTGGGAGTCAGCAGCAAGGACTCTGTCTTGCAGCCTGGACGCCTTCCTGCATGGCCTCCACGCCCTCTTCAAGGGTGACTTCAGGGTGACAGCACGGGACGAGTGGGTGTTTGCCGACATGGACCTACTGCACAAAGTCGTGGCTCCAGCTCTCAGAATGTCCCTGAAGCTGCACCAGGTAGGACTGCAGAGGGAACATGGCCTTTGGAAGACTGCAGTCCCCTCTCTCTGCTGGGCCCTGGGGATACTTCATTGCTCAGGTGACTCACATTGAGGTCACCAGAGTTTTGGCAGTGGCCAAAGATGATTTGCACTCAGGAGCTGCTAGGAGGAGGGGCTAGTCCCAGAGGACGAGGGATTCTGGCTGGGAGAGCACCGAGGGTGCCAACCCATACCTGAGAGTCACAGGGACCTGCGTCCTGAAGTCTTCCCCAGGCACGTTCCATTGGTTAGGGCCATGAAATGAGGAGGTGGCCTCTGCACCCAACTCAGGATCTGGGACAGGAACAGGGGAGGCAGATGGGTGAGGCAGGACATGGCTTTGGAGGCCATCTGTGCACCGACCCTGGCCAAATGGACTGGCTGACCGGGCGCTGGGCTCCCCGCACCAGGACCAGTTCACCTGCCCCGACGAGTATGAAGACCCCGCGGTGCTCTATGAGGCCATCCAGTCCTTCGAGAAGAAGGTGGTGATCTGCCACGAGGGTGACCCGGCCTGGAGGGGCGCAGTGCTGTCCAACAGGGAGGAGCTGCTGACCCTGCGGCACGTGGTAGACGAGGGCTCTGACCAGTACAAGGTGGTCATGCTGCACAGAGGCTTCCTGAGCTTCAAGGTGATCAAGGTAGGTGCTCTTTCCTGCAGCACTGCCCTTGCCAGGCACCCTCAGTGCAGAGGAGCCACCAGAGCAGTGCTGGGCAGTGGGCAAGGCCTGGCCAGCCACTGAGGGCAGCAGGGCCATTGCCCCATGGTACAGCCAGCATGGGGAGCACTCGGCGGGGAATCCTGCTGACAGCTTCAGACAGGGGTCAGGATCTGGCTCAGCTGGACTTCCTGAGTCTCTAGAATTTTCTAGTGGCCTATTCCTGATGCAAGAGGTCCTGCCCCAGACCCCTCCTTTTATCCAGGTTTGAGCCACCTCCTAAACAGAACTTTATTTCCTTTCCCTTGGGTTTCCCCCACGAAAATGGCATCCTCTCCATGTTGTGAGACCGTGATGGCACGGTCGTGGTGGCACGGTCGCGGTCGCAGATACCCAGTGCAGAGCGCTGACCGCTGGCTGCAGGCCAGCACTAGGACCCCGGCTGTTGCCCGCACAGGTGAACAAGGAGTGCGTGCGCGGGCTGTGGGCGGGGCAGCAACAGGAGCTCATCTTCCTCCGCAACCGCAACCCCGAGCGCGGCAGCATCCAGAACAACAAGCAGGTGCTGCGCAACCTCATCAACTCCTCCTGCGACCAGCCGCTGGGCTACCCCATGTACGTCTCCCCGCTGATCACGTCCTATCTGGGGACGCACAGGCAGATGAACCGCGTCTGGGGCGGACCCGTCACCCTGGACAGCCTGAGGGCGTGGTTCCGGGCCAGGTGGCTGAGGTAGGATTGGCCTCCCGGGGTGCTGCGGAGGGCAGGGTGACCATCCCAGAGTTACGGGAGCCAGGCGCTTAGACCAAGGCGGCTGGGACATCACTGGGTGATAGGGTGCCAAGGCGCCTCCGTGGATCGTAGCAGAGCGTGGGGCTGCCCTTCTGTCCCTACAGCATGCGCAAGAACGGCAGCGCGGGACAGCAGGGCAGGGGCAACATCGAGGACGTGGACGGAGGCGGAGCCGCGGCAGGGGGCAGCTGTGCGCCCGGCGGAGACAGCAGGGAGGGCAGTGTGGAGCACCCCCGCAAAGGGGGCCCCCAGCACTGGGCCTCGTCCCGAGAAGGGGCTCCGAGGACAGGTGGGTGCCAGGGCCTGCAGCTCCCTTCTGGCCAATTGCTGCGAAGAATTTCCTGACTCCTGAGTGAGATCTCAGAACAAACCTCATTGTCCTCTGGGTCCAGCTTGGGTCATACACCTGTCACACCTGGAGCTTTCCTCTGTCTGTCCTCCTGTCCAGCAGTCACTCCCTTCCCTTCCAGCTCTCCCATGCTGACTTACAGGCTCTGGCTCTGCAGTGGCTGCCTCCTTTCTTTCTGTGTGTACAGGCCTCTGCCCTGCTGCCCTCAGGGACCTTCCAGAGGCTAGCAAAGGGGAAGGAGGGCACCAGCAGATGGGAGATGGGGGTGGCCAGGGCTGAGTCTAAAGTTCAGAGCAGTTAAACTGACGCCCACGCAGTCCCAGCCAGATGGCTGAAGCTCTGAAATTCACCCCTGGTGCTGTTCTGGAAGGAGGGTGGCTGGGCTGGAAAGGAGAGCGAAGCTTTCAGAGGACGAGTCTAGAGGACATGGGCAGGCAGGAGCTGTCCTGGTCCTGCTGGGCCTTGGCTTGGCCCTCCACAACCTGCCAGTGGCCTCGTCTTCCCTCCTCCACTTCCAGCAGCATTTACTGTGCACCTCCATGCATGCCGCCCTGCCAGCTCTGCCTGACCAGCTGGGAAGAGAGCCTGCCTGGGAGAGCCCAGAGCAAGGCAGAGCAGGGATATGTGAGCGTGGGCACGGGATGGACGGGTGGACCCCAGATGGAGATGGATGAGGGAGGGAGGGAGGTGGAGATGACGGACAGGTGCATGATGGATGAGAGAGAGGCAGGTGTTAAGTAGGGAGGGAGCGGGTCAGCAGATGGCAGCTAACAGGTGGATGAGAGGTGATGGAGAGGCAATGGGTGCATGATAGTGGGAGGTGGACAGAAAGTTGACAGAGGAGAGACGGTGGGCAGGTGGGTAGGGAGGTAGGTGCATGGTCAAAGGAGCGGAGGTCAGCTGTCTGCCTAGGCGGGCACAGCTCCCCAGGCCTCAAGCTGCGGCTCCCCCTCCACCCTGTGCCCCATAGTCATTGCATACATTGGATTCTGCATCAGTCCTCGAGTGCTGCTGTGTGGGGACGTGCCGAGGGCTGGAGGGCACAGGCTAACTTGACCTCTCCAGGACGCCAATGCCTAGGTGCATCCACTGTTTCCACCCTGCAGATGGGGAAACCAGGGCACAGAGGGGCAGGTCCCCACCCCAAGGCTCCCAGCTAGTAAGCAGCCAGTCTGAGATTTGGACTAGGTGGGATGCCCAGAACCTGTGATCCTAACCCATGGCCATCCGTGGTCCTGGCCTTGATGCTGCCTCTGCTCAACTGCCCCCTCAACCCAACCCCAAGAATCCTGATGCCTGGGACAGTGCTCACCTCTGGTGCTCCATCTGTGCGAGTGTCTCTGCTCCCACAACTTCATCCTATCCCCTGGCTGGCCAGGGCCCCACTTACCAGGGGTCTTCTTCTGGCAGACACCTGTCCTTCCTGAGGCAGACAGGCAGAGTTCCCGGGTTCCGTGCTGTGGCAAGGGAGGGGACAGAAGTGGGACAGGGAGAGCCCTAGTCCCTCCTTGGTTCTACACCAGAGGGAAGGTGGCCTGGGCGATATCCTGAGCATGTGCCCAGCAAAGGGCCAGAGAGCTGGAGGCGGGAGGGTGCGGCTCGGTTTCTCTGGGCTTCCTGCAGCTCGGAGGATGCCCACATTCTGGTGCCCTCTCCAGAGCGACCTTCCTGCTCAAGTCAGTTCCTCCCACTCTGCCACTTGATACCTGTGGTCAGAGTCCCCTGGGCAGGTGTGCAGGGCTGCCATATCCAGGGCAGAGACCAGTGGCTCAAGCTTCCTGTCCCAGGTGGGGGATCACAGGGCCATGAGGGAGAACCATTCCAAGTCCCTCCCCTGGCTTCCAGCGATTGTCAGCCATCGGTGGCACTTTGTGGCTCTTAGAAGCCTCACGTGATCTCTGCCTTTGTCCCCACATGGCGTTCTCCCTGTGTGTCTGTGTCCAAACGTCCCCTTTCTAAGGACACCAGGGGCTGGAGGCCCACCCTGCCTGGTGTGGCTTCCTCTTGACTACACTTGATGACCCCTTGCCATGTAAGGTCGCCAGGAGGGCACTGGGGTCCAGGCAAGTCTTCCCATGTCCTAGGCCTCTCCCTGGGCACTCCTGAACTCTCGTAGCCTAGCAAGGCTCCTCTCGCTGCCCCACATCGCCCTGCCACACAGCCTCCCACTGTCCCCCTCAGGGCCCCGCCACCCCGAATGGACCTCTCCCATCTCCACTGGCTCCTCTGCCCACTAACGACACCCTCAAATGCCACCTCATCCAAGAGGCCCCTGCCCCTGCCTGGCCTCACTCCTGCTCCCGTGTCTGCTGACCCACGTCTATTGTCTGTGGTCAGAACTGTCCCCTGATGGGGCTGGGCTGCCCCCTCCTCCGTAGCCAGGACAGTGGCCACTCAGTGGGGCCTGCCTGACCTCTGCAAAGCCTGGAGTGGGCACACGCAGAGCATGCCACTCTCTTCTGGTGCACATGCTGCAGAATGGCTTGTGCCCACCCAGGAGGCAGGCCTGGGGAGAGGCCTGTGCTTGCCCCAACCTGGGTCGGGGCATTCTGGAGGCCTGGGGGAGTGTGGGGGGTGGGTCAGCATGCTCCTGTCCCCACAGCTGGGGGCTGAGTGGGCCTCTAAGTGCCAGGCTGGGGTCACTCAGGGAGGGTGGTCCTGTGCTCAGCTGACCCTGGCTGAATGCAGCGGCCTCTCCGGCTCACCCACAGGCGCTGTGCTCCCTGGAGGGCAGAGCTGGCTCTCAGCTCAGAACCCCACACAGCCACCAGCTGTCAGGGTTGCATCAGAACCAGAAGCCACAGGGCCAGGAGCACTGGCCCTGTTGACTCTCCAGAGTGCCCCAAGGTGCTGCCAAAGCCTGCTCACAGGACCTGCAGGAGACAGGCAGAGTGCTGTCCTTGGGATGCTTGGTGATGGGTCCTGGCCACGCTGAGCTGGGAGGGCTTGGGCAGAGGGGCCTGAAGGCAGTCGGCCTGTGTCCTCCTTGACAGGTTGACCATGCCTGGGTCCCCTGCAGGCCCCGGCACAGCCAGGCCATCTCCCCAGCTCTCAAAAGGCGCCCACAGCAGAGAAGCCCCTCTCAGACTCGTGTGAGAGACTAAGGGACCAGTGAGCTAAGGAACGGTGGTGGACGCAAGTCCTGGGGCAGGTGGCAGGGGATGCCTCTCCTGCCCTCCTGCATTGCTGAACTGGGCACATGCAGACTGCCCAGGCTTCGCCACCCCCGAGGGTGCCCCTGTGTGACTCCTCTGAAGCCCATGGGGGGTCCTCCCGCAGGGGCACAAACAACCATTACTCTGGGCAGGCAACTGGACAGGGCTGCTTCGCAACCAATTTCCAAAGAATGGCCCTCGTGTGCCAGGGGACTCTGGACACACCTTAGCCCTGGCCCTGTGCCCTGCATCCATGGCTCCCGCAGTCACACAACCCTCCCACACACTTACAAGCACCACCTTGGAGCCCAGGCCTTGGAGACTGTGTGCCTCCTGAGGGTGCCACGCTGCACACATCAGAACCTGGTGAACGGCAGTGCTGGGCACCAAGGTGACAGAAACGGTGCAGGAATCCTTTGCTTCAGAGAGTTGGGCAACCCACAGGCAGGACCTTGCACAGAGCATGAGGTGTGCTGAGTGCCAGGTGAGAGCCAGGTGAGGGCCTTTGGGAGGGTGAGACAGGCTCAGCTGGTGGCAGTGAGGGAGCAGTTCTGAAGGACAGAGTGCAGTTCCACCCTAGTGACCAAGGTTGGGGACCCAACTGCCCATTCGTCCCTCCTGGGTCCTACCATGCATCCCAATTCTGAGCCCTTGCCAGATGCCCAGGGGACTGAGGTCCTGCTGAGTCCCCATCAGGACACCTCCCCATGTCCCAGGCCGCATGTCTGTGATCAAGTGCCCAGCACTCTGCACCTGGCTGCCCGGCCTCCACGTGCCACCCTGACTAGGACCTGACTGCCAGCTCCCTTGCTGGGGTGAAAGTATGTGTCCCAACTGGAGGAGCGGAGGAGCAGCGAGTCTGGGACCTGCTCCCCAGGGCAGCTGGACACCACCCCAGCCTCATCCTGGGTTGGAGAGGAAGGCTCTGCTCCACCAGGACAGCTGGCCCAGTGTGAGGTGTCCTCTCCCACGGACGGTCAGGAAGAGTGGCAGGAAGGACAGCTGTGCCCACTGCCTCTCAGATGTCAACCAGAGATGAGGGACAAGGAACCTGGGAGCACGATTTATGTCACACTTCCATTCAGGTTCAAGGCTTCCCTAGAAGCGTACATGTGACAACGCAGTGCCTGGCAGTCAATCAGATCAGAGGACAAGGTCCTGGAAGCCCAGATGGACACGGTGTGTGTATTTGCTTCTTGCAAAATTAAAATAAAAAAAAAATAGTAGCAACAACAAAAGAACATGTGAGGCAGTGGAAGGCGGGAGGGCCCTGCCTGTGCACCGCCCAGCAGGGTCTCTGTCCCTTTGTCCCCGGCTTTAGGGGGAAAGCCCCTGCCAAGTGCAGGTGGTCTGCGGAGCATCAAAAGCACCACCGTGGGTGAGTGTGGGGGATTTGGGGAAGGGGATCAGCCTCGCTGTGTACCTCACAGACAGGTGCTTGGCCTCGACAGGCTCTGAACGAGCTGACCCGTCCCCATCCTGCCGCAATGCTGACTCGTCGGTGTCAGTTTTCTCCCCCTTTCTCTCCCTTCTGGAGGAGCAATGCAGGCGATCCCTCCGCAGGCTCCTCCAGACCTTGGTGTCCTGTGGCACAGGTGGTGGGCACCAGGACAGGCCGAGCTCATCCCCAAGGGGCCAGGGCCAGTCCTGGGACCGTGTGTAGTCCATGGGCTGGGCACCCCACTTTGTCAGCCTGCATGCGGGACAAAGCCAAGTGGGGCACCCCCACCACAGCATCCAAACTGGCATGCAGTCAACGAGAGGCAGCAGCCCCTTCAGCAAGACACCCCCGGAGGAGGAGGAGGGGTGGAGGCCCCCGCGCTCTCTAGGGGAACCCCGTTCCCTGAGGGGCGTGTCTCAAAGGCTGCCCCTGTTCAGTGCTCACGTAGACACCGATGCACAGCCAATAACCTGGCACTTTAGCCCTCTGTGCCGGTGACCATCTGATGGGAGCAGCTCCAGAAGACACGCTGAGGTCACGGTGCTGTCATCACCAGCTGTCCATCAAGATAACCTTCTAAAAGCAGGGCACTGGGCCTGCACATGTCCACAGCCCAGCATGGCTGTGAGTGCCCATCTTGCCCCCAGCTGCTGGGTGTACAAGGCAGCAGACGCCAGGGCACAGGCAGACCACGGTCCAAGGCCCCCGGAAGCCACCCTTCCTCAGAGGCACAGGACCACGTCCGCAACAGTCCAATCCTTCCATCAGGAACGGTCTTGCTAAGACAAGTCCCACCAGGAGCTGGGAAGGGAGCAGGGATGGGCAGCGAAGGGCACGGGTCACACCAGGCGAGAAGACCACCAGAACTGAGGCCTGGGCCTGGCTGCTGTGTGGGGGCTAGTCACCTGAAAGACCCTGGCCTCAAAGGGCACTTCCATAGAACAGAGCGCCCAGCACGTGGTCCAAGCGGCCTCCCCCTTGCACGGCAACTGGAAATGCCCGAGCTTTGCATGTTCCCCTGGATTACAATGATCATCAGGTCGGCACGGAACCAATGCCTGGGCCAGAAGCAAGTGCACACCTGCTCTCTGCAGCCAAGTCACCTGTCCGGGTTTGCCAAGATGCAGGACCTTTGGTGCCAATGCCAGGAAAGTCCCGGGCAAACCCAGCACCCCCTCCGCCATTGGCTGTCAGCACCTTCAGCCGTTCTGTGGTCCTCAGGGCCTCGACGGGAGGGAGGAGCCAGCCAGCGTACAGGGCCTTGTCCTGGCCCTGCAGGGTGACTTCCCTGAGCTCCCAGCCCAGGCAGAGCATGTGCCCCTAGTACATGCAGACACTGACTTTCCTGGCCACCCACTGTGGTGGGTGACTGACCCAGGCCTGGGTACAAAGTAAACGATGCTATAAAAATTGGTGCCCGGGAAACGGGGAGATTTCAGGGACCCTGGTTGGCACCGCTCACGCCTCCCTTTGGGCCCCATGAGAGGGGCCGCCCCTGACGCTGCACCCTGCTTCTGTGAGCAGGCCTCCGCCTGGAGCCCTCACGCACAGTCACACATGCATCCTTCTAGACTGGAACATTCAGGACACCAGGCAGCCTGTACGTGTTGTGGGACAGTGGTGAGGGGCGCTCAGGACCTGCAGCGCAATCTCCTCTGGGCCCCGGCGGGAGGCGCAGTCGGCTTCTCCCAAGCTTCAGTGCCGCTTGCGCTTCTCGCCCGATTCCCACAACGCTGCTATCGTTTTTACTCTGCGTGTGTCCATCACATTGACAGGCACAGTGGGACACTCCAGGGCCTGTCCATGGTGCACGGTCATCAGGTCAGGGCGACTAAACTTTTCATCTCCTCTGACGCTTGTCATTTCTGTGTTTGGACCTTCGGACTCTTCTACCCAGTTGTTCTGAAATGCGTCCTCATCACTGCTGGCCCTCGCCCCTCCTGTGCGTGTCCCCTCCTTTGCCTGCTGGGGTCCCTAACCCCCCACGACACCTCGTGCCTCCCACCCAGGCCCGGCCTGGCCCGACAGTGCTCTGCTTTCCCCACAGGCAGGAGGAAGGGCCGGAGCCAGTCCGTCCAGGCACACCAGGCCCTGAGCCAGAGGCCGCAGGCCCTGAGCTCCTCAGGCCCCATCCTGGAGAGCCGCCAGGCCTTCCTGCAGACGTCCACATCAGTCCACGAGCTGGCCCAGAGGCCCTCGAGCAGCCGGCTCTCCTTGCACACCTCAGATGCCTCCCTGCACTCTCAGCCGCCACCAGTCACCACCACAGGCCACCTGAGTGTCCGTGAGCGGGCGGAGGCGCTCATCCGATCCAGCCTGGGCTCCTCCACCAGCTCCACCCTCAGCTTCCTCTTCGGCAAGAGGAGCTTCTCCAGCGCTCTGGTCATTTCTGGGCTCTCGGCTGCAGAGGGCGGCAACACCAGTGACACCCAGTCCTCCAGCAGCGTCAACATCGTCATGGGCCCCTCGGCCAGGGCTGGCCAGGCCACTCGGGTAAGGCGGGCTTCAGGGTGGGCAGGGCGGTGACCTCGGGCCTGTGCTGCAGGGCCACAGCGTCGGGGCCCCACTCCTGCCGGCAGGACCCCAGCTCCTCCGCAGGCTCCCAGGCGGCAGGTGTTGGACCCAAAGCCCTCTTCGCTCTGAGCCCTGGTGAACAGCAAGCCCCTGCAGGCGCTCAGCAGAAGGGGGTCCCGGGCCCTCAGCCCAGGAGTGGGGACCCGCCCACCCCAGCAGAAGCTCCTCATCTCAGCTGCTTTGGCCTCAGGGAGAGGAATGGGCATCAGCATGTGGCTGATGTCCCTGGCCTGTAGGTCCACCTTTAGAGCTGTGGGCATGCTGCCACTTCCAGGTATTTCAGTACTAGAAAGTGACTTTTAAGACTCTGAGCAAATAAGCTGTCACCTGCCCGGAGTCCAGGCTAGCTGCCATCGCATCCTGAGTTTCAATGAGTCACGGCCCAAGTGCATGGGAGACCTCCCTGCTCCTTCGGAGGCCCGCAGTCTCCTGCCTGTAGCCCATCAGAGCCCAGGGGTGTGGAGGTGGGAACCCTGATCACCCTGGCTCTCCTCCAGGCAGGGGACACCAAGGCTGGGCCAGGCAGCCCAGGAAGAACCTCAGGCCCAGCAGTGGCACGTCTCCCTTGGGGGCCATTCAGGCCTCCTGGAGGCCCAGGCCACACAGTCCCAGGGGAGAGGTGGGTAGAGGAAACGTCCCAAGCTGGGTGTCCACGGGACAGAGAGGCCTCCTTCCCTGTGCTTCCTTCCTCTGAGAAGGCCTAGGGCACACCCCCCACCAACCCCACCTGTCAGCCAGTCTGTGGGTGGGTTTCTGGGAACGCGGCACACTCGCTTCCCAGTCTCCAACAAGCATCCAGACTCCAAAGGCCCATGTGTCCCTGGGCCAACCTACAGCTGAGCGGGAGGCAGTGCTGCCTGGGCCCAGGAGAGGGGACCATGGCGGCCTCTTGGGGCCATCTGCTTCCAGCGGGGGCAGACCTGCTGAGAAAGGCCTGGCCTTCAGAGGCCCGGAGAGACGCACAGCCTCCGTGGCACATCCCACCTTCAGGGCCTGTTTCAAGGACTCGGCAACCCCAGCCCTCGGAACGAGGGCGGGTGGGATGTGGGGTGGGGACTGGGAGCCTGTGCTGAGCGCCCCTGCTTCTCCCCCTCGGAAGCACTTCTCCGAGCCCTGTGAGCCCACGGACGCGGCCGAGCAGGGACAGCTGCGGGACGGACGGCTGGCCGAGGCAGCAGAGAACCGCGGACTGATCTGCAGAAGAGCGAGCCAGGAGGACATGGGCCTGGACGACACAGCCTCCCAGCAAAGCGCCTCCGACGAGCAATAGCCCAGCAGGGTCTGCAGGAAAACCAGTCTTCCACAGCTCTCCTCTCCACCCCTTGCCCCGCGCCAAAGAGCCAGTGCGGCGATCCCTGGGGTCTCCTCCCAGGACAGCGAGCTGCTTGGGAAACACTGACTTTAACTCAGGTTCTTGTGAAGGGACTTGCGTGGTGGTGGCAGGTGGGGGAGGGCAGGCCTCCTCCCCCAGGGCTGCACAGGAATTCACTTGTCAAAAGAAAACCATCCCCTATCTTAAACCCTGAGCAAGCAGAGCCGTGCGTAACTGACCCTCCTGCCCTGATGGAGCTCAGCCACGGCATGCTGAGTCACTGGCACCTCACACGTCGTTGTCACTGTTAGGAGGTAGAGGTGGACCGCAGTGCGGAATGCCCCCAGCCAGCCACAGCTGCATGCCCTGCAGCTGAATCTCAGTGAGAGACCCCCTTCCCTTCTAAGGTTCATGCAGCTGGGGGGCAGATAGCAGCTCCCTGCAGGCCCTGAGTGCATGAAGTCACAGCCAGGCCAGGTCAGGATGCCAGGGCAGAGGTGGGCACGGCAAGCCACGGGGAGCCACACAGTGCTCTTGAACCTGCCTGTGCTCCCGAGTGCTCCCAGGCCCTCGGACTCGTCTTCCATGCTGAGCAACCCCGCCCCACCACAAGCACACTCGCACAGCCCTGGTTTGGGGAATTAAAACATTTACAGTTATTGCTGCGTCTGTCTGGTGTTGAGTTTTGCTGAGACCACTGCCATTTCTAAAAACGTGCCCCTCATACTGAGAATGAATTTGGGGCAAAAGCTGACATTTGGGACAACTTTTTCCACCTCAAGACCTCCCCTGGGTAGGGCAGAGGGCTGTGTTCTTGCCAGCATGCAGGAGGGGCAGGGGTCCAGGATCGTGCATGGAGAACATGGCCTTTGACCCACTGGGCCGTCCTGTGGGGACAGCAGTAGTTGGAAAGGAACCTTCAATTCACAATGGTCACAAAACGCCCTCGAAGCATCCCGGCCCTGGAGGCCGGGGCAGGGAGTGTGAAGGGCACCTGGAGCAGGCTCCCCGCACTTGGACCTGGTGGTAATGCTCTCTTTTCTCTTTTTGCAAGGTAAGAACCAGCAACTAGTGACAGTGGGCGGGCTCCAAGATCAGAGGCCAGTCACTGCTCTCCTGTCCCCAGAGACCCAGGCTTGGTCTGTTTATACACTGCAGCTGTCTGTCCAATCAGAAGCCCATGTCACCTGCTCTCCAAGTTCTCTAAGTGGCCAAACCACACTGGGCTGGGAGCCCCCAGAATGCCCTTGGCCCTCAGAACTTAGCCCAGCCTGAGCTGGGTGCCCGTCCCCCTCCCTTCCTCCCAGCCCCCTCCTTCCACCACACTCTCCTGGGGTTGGCGGGGGCTCCTGCAGAGCTGGGACGCTCTCCCAGAGTTCTGGCTAGGGTCAGGTTCCCCGGCTTGGTGGTGGCCATTCTGGCCCACTGAAGGCCACAGCCCACGCCACTCAGTGCTCCTCATCCCAATGACCATGGCTATAGTCAGCCAGCCTGGCAGACATCCTGACACAGCACTGGGCCACCAGGGCAGGGACGGGAGACAGCCCCTCTTCCTCAGGGGCAGGAGGCCCTTTGTGAGGGATATTCCCCAGTCCGGCAGGCTCCCTGCTGTGCTCCCCCAAAGCATGGCAGGTCCAGGCCAAGCCCTGAAAGCTGCCCGGGCAGAGCGCGACTGATGTGGTGCCCACCTAGGCTGCAGGCCCTGGTCTGCTCAGAGGCCTGGGCTTCAGCACTGCGACGTACACAGACCTGTCAGTTACAGACAGGGACACACTGCTTCCTGCCAGTGTCTCTGCAGCTGATGCTAGTTGCTTAAAAAGCCTGAAAACTCAGAGATCGTTACCCAAAGTGACCTAAAAACACGAAGCTGTCGCTCCAGGACATCATCTTTGAATCTGAGAGTGCCCAGGCTTTTCTACGGCCCTCTTCTGCAGCACCTGCTGGGACTGACCCAACATTCTGCTGACTTCCACTGGACTGGACAGCCCAGTGCTGAGGACAGTTCCCTCTGCAGTCTCACCACCTGCTTTGAGGATAGCTCTTGCCCCTTTTCCTAGAAGGGAAACAAGGCTCAAAAAGGTCAAAAAGATGCCCCCAAGTCAACAGCCCCAAGTCAACAGCAGGCCCCAGCTCCTGCTGCCCTTCAGCCTGAGTGGCAGGTGACAGGGCACTCCAAAGGCCGAGTGTCCCACCCACAGAAGGACTCGAGTCTGAAACACCATGTTTGCTTCAATTTTATTAAGCAACCAACAAAGAAATACAGGAGAGGAGGGGGAGGGGCCCCAAATGGCTTTCTGAGGACAAACCCTTTACTGCTGCAGGGGACAGGAGCCCGGACGGGACTTAACTGTCATGACGTGCAGTCGACAGGCAGTGAGCTTGCCATCCACCAGCAACACACGGACAAACCTCCAGGGGGACAAATTCCAGAGACGACTGCGCGCCTCTGCTGGGTTCCTGCTTTACCCAGACCACAGGTGTGACTGAAGAGGAAATGAACGGAAGGCCCGGAGCCAGCGAGCTGTGGGTCAGCACAAGGCCACCTGACCTGCTAACCTTCTGGAAGCAGCTGTCAGGCTCCTGGCCGGGAGCGAGGTTGAGAGGCGTGGAGCAGTGCAGCTGGACGCAGGCTGCAGGCTGCGCTCCACTGGGGCCTCTGGGGGCAGCACCCCAGGAGCCAGCCACCTCACTCCCCGCAGCTCTGCACACTGGTCACAATATCTGGCAGAAGGCGGTTTCTGTTTTCCGTGGTGACCTGTGGGAGGACGCAAAGAGCAGGCTTCAGGGCTCCCTCCTGTCCCTCATGCTAAAAGGACAGCCAGCAAGGGAGGGTTAGGCTGGGAGGAGAGGAGCCAGCTGGCCAGGAAACTCTGAGGCAGGACAGGTGTCTCGAGCCCCACCGTCAGCTCTGCAGAGACAGCTCAAGTGACAGCAAGCCAGGTGAGGCGAGAACACCCATAATTCAAGCAACTCAGGAGGCTGAGGCAGGAGGATCCAAGTTCAAAGCCAGCCTCAGCAACTTAGTAAGATCCTGTCTTAAAATAAAAAATAAAAAGGGCTGGGGATGTGGCTCAGTGGTTCAGCAACCCTGGGTTCAATCCCTGGTACCAAAAAGATAAAAAAAAAATTTTAAAAATAAGTGACAGCAGCTTTGAGTGTTGATGGATCCAGACTCGGGAGAATGTGACCCAAGAGCTGCAAGGATGGCAGGGAGCAGAAGGGCGGACGGGACACAGTCACCCTGGAATAGAAGCAGCCACCAGAGGAGTGAAGGACTGAGACCCAGGGGCACCCAGAATCCGAGCATGCTCCCAATGGTCAGTAAGTCTTTTCGGCTCTCCAGGGGCCCAGAGAACCTGAGCGTTGCAAGGGGCCTTGGCTCACCTGGAAGAGGAGGTGGCCCAGGCAGAGGGCCAAGGGTGACAAGGTGCAGACATAACTCGGCCTCCTGAGCCCAGCATGTTCTCCTTGGGCAACGCCCTCCCAACACAGGACGTCTAGCAAGCAAGGGGAGGAGGGATTCCGGCGTGCCCTGCCTCTGCTGCTCACTCCCTCCCTCTCCACCAGTCTCAGGCAGAACACAGGGCACAGAGGGCAGGGAGAGGGTGGAGCCCACGCTCATCACCGTGCCTGCCCTGCTCCACACTCAAACAAGGGGCCACGGGTGGGATGCCACAGAAAGGACTCTGACCTCACGGAGGTGGCAGACTAGAGAGGAAGTTCGTGAACAAGGACAGGCAGGTCCAAGAGTCCCCAGGAAGGGTTCAGAGAGGTGGCAGGTCTGGGTGGGAGGCAAAAGGCCTTGGAAAGGCTTCCACAGCTAGGTGCACCTGGACACAATCCTGACAGGTGAACAATGGGGAAGGGCACCTGGACAGAGAGGGACCCGAGCAAAGACTCCTGGTACGGGGAGGGTACGCTGAAGGCCTGCAGAGGGCACCACAGGCAGCCTGAGAGGAGGAGTAGCTGGCCCCCAGCAGGCCCACTCTGGGTTGACCACGTCCCCCAAAAGTTGGAAGGCTGATCCCTCAGTGCATGGCATGGGGGTGAGGTCTTCAGGAGGCAATTAGGATTAGGTGAAGGCCCCAGGTGGGGCGCCGGGACCTCATCAGTGGCGTTGTGAGGAGAGCCACCCCTGCTGGCACCATGCTTCTCCCCATGTGGGGCCCTCCACCATGTTGGAAAGGGATGTGGGCCCATGTCTAAGTGGTGACTACTGGAGAGGGGTGGCCACCACTTCTCCACTTGCATCATCTACCTGATTTCTGTGTGTAGGGTGTGCGAAGGGGGGGGGGGTTATGGAGACATACTTCATATATCATAAATTCACCTCAAGAGGAGAATTCTAGGGCTGGGGATATAGCTCAGTGGGTAGAGTGCCTGCCTCACAAGCACAAGGCCCTGGGTTCAATCCCCAGCACCGAAAAAAAAAAAAAAAGAGTAGAATCCGTAGGTTTAGTCCATTCAGAGTTTGCAATCCTCACCACTATCTAATATTAGAAAATTTTCATCACAAACCATCCCAGAAGTGGGCAGTTACCCACTTCTGCCCTCCCAGCCTCTGGCAACCACTTCTACCTCCTGGCTCGGTAACTCTGCCTCTCTTGGACACTCTCTGTAAGTGGAATCACAGGAATGTGATCTGTGCTGGCTGCTTTCACTCCACGTGAGGTGACGCTCATTCACACGTGTTGCAGACCGAAACCGTCAGTACGTCAGTCCTTTGTGTTGCCAAACAATACCCACTGTACGGAGGCACCAAGTTTCTCTTATCCCTGGAAGAATCTGGGTGATTCCCACCTTCTGGCCGTAATGCTACTGTGATTGTTCATTCAAGTTTTTTGTAAATGTGTTTTCCATTCTTCTGGGTAAACATCTTGGAGTGGAACTGCTGGTTTTCACAGTGACTCAAATCTGATTTTTGAGGAACTGCATTTGCTTTCCGGTTTCGGCCGCACTGGAGTCCCTCCAGCAGGCGTGAGGGCGCCATGTCCTCCACACATCCCCACCATCGGCCGTCTTCCATTTCTCTCTTTCAGTCGTTTGGTGGGCACTCCAGTGGTGTGACGTGCGCCCCACTGTGGCTCGACCTGCCTTCCCTGACACTGTGCAGCCTTTCATGGGCTCCTGGCCACTTGTAGAGCTTCTTTGGAGAAATGTCCATTCAGAGCCTCTGGCTATTTTTATGGGTTTATTTTTACCTTATTGTTGAGTTCCTGAAGTTGTCTTTGTGTTCTAGGATACGGGCTCATCTGACACATACTTTGCCAGCATCTTCTCCCCTCCTTCTCTTTTCCACTTGCGTGCGGGTCCCTTGAAGCACACAGGTTTACAGTTTTGGTGCAGTCCAACTTACCTAACTTTCCTTTGCTGTTTAAGTCCTGGGTATTCTTTCAAACAAGGCTTTGCCTAATTGCTGTTCACAAAGACTCCTATATTTTCTGCCAAGAGTACCATAGATTTACCTCTTATATTTAAATCTATAACCCATTTTGAGTTCATTTTGTGCACGGTGTGAAGTAGGGTCCAACTTTGTTCTTTGGCATGTGGATACCCAGTTTTCCATTTGTGGAAAACACTGCTCTTTCCCCATTACACTGCCCAGACTCCCTCAGGGAAAATCAAGTGGTCATACATGCAGGAGTCTATTTTTGAACTTCCCACTTTCTTCCAACGGTTTGCATGTGTACCTGACACCAGTACCACACTATCTTAACTACTGTGGATAAACTTTAAAAGCAGGAAGTATGAGTATTCCAACATTGTTCTTTTAATAGATTATTCTGGCTGGGTCCCTTGTATTTTCACGTGAATTTTGAGATTTGTTTCTTAACTTCTGCAAAAAGAACTGACCGCCGTTGACTTCTGACCTTGCAGTATCCAGCAGTGGGCGGATGAGCCCAGCCCTGGCTCTGCATCCACAGAACTGCAGTGCGGGGAACTGGGGACAGTACTGAATTCCCAGTAAGAAGAAAACAGTTTATGTCCTGTTTGTCTAAAATACACAACAAGAAAAGCAGCAGGTCTAAAAACTTTCAAATAGAGAGAAGCTGGGACCCAGCATCTAGTATGCTTAGGATCCTGCAACCCAAAAGTGAGAACTGAAAGAATAAAAATGTCTTTGTGAAGAAGCAAGTTTAAAGGGCTGTGAATTCTGATCATTACAGTAGCTTCTGGTTATATTAACATTTCTACAAAACAGAAACATGGTATCTAAGCATCCGAGCTTTCATGGCCAAATCACAGGACTCGTCCCCAGGAATGAAGGCAGAGGAGTGGCAGGATCAGGTCAATGCGCAGATTCGAGTCACCGAAGAGAGTCAGTGCCCCACTGATGAGTCAGTGCCCCTGGCTGCAGGCCCAGGTGGACGCTGCCCACCTCACGAGCTGCAGAGGAGCGAGTCTGCACACTGAGCACTCCACACACGCTCCCAGCCTGCCGGTCTGCTCTGCCCTGTTAATTAGAAAACCACGAGAAGTACACACAACCCTTCCAGGAAGCTCTGTCCACAAAGGCGGAGGCGCTCTCCTTTTGCCTCTAGGGCATCACACAGCCATTACCTATGGTTTTCACAGCTAGCCTCCATTATCCTATACTGAAATAAGTTCAATACAAAAACAGTTTTCAGTGTCATATTTAGAGAGCAGTAGGCTTTAGAAGCCATGAAAAAATATTTGGCTAAAGTTCTGAAAGAGCAACATAACCTCAGGAAGGCCATGGTCAGTACCCAAGCCATGGCCGGAGTCCCCACTCCTCCAAGACCCTCCTGCGGTCTGCAAGGTCTCCAGTCAGAACAAGCAGGACCAGGAGCTGCAGCGGTGCCCAGCAGGTCAGGGAAGCACCAGGTGACCAAGGTGGGGTGATGGCCCGTCAGCAGCTCAGCTTTTGCTGCAACCAGGGGAAGGACAGCGGGGCAGAGGCAGGAGCAAGTCCAGGTCAGGCAGGCAGCATCGCAGCCTGGAGGCCAGACAGCACCCGTGTTGCAGCCAGTGGCACCTGGCTAGGCACTGGGCTGGACCCCACGAGGCTCCCGCTGCAGAGGACCTGACGTTGCTCGGAACCTCGCCAGTGCTGTGACGCAGGCTAGAATGCAGAACAAGGTGGTGACTTCTCTCACAGAAACCAACAGCATGTGATGATAGCAAGGTCCCCTCCGAGCTTGAAAGCAAGTCACCAGAGACAGACTCTTGGCGTCCCAGGCTCCACTGCCTGCTCCTCCTCCTGCCTCAGGCCTGAGCTCGAGCAGCACGCCCGCGGCCTTCTGCCACTCCAGAGGCCTGTCCACCCTGCCTGGCCTTCCCTTCTGCTCAGCCGCGGCTGGACGCATCCCTCCGTGCAGCGGCTGCTGTCCTTCCTGGGAGCTCGCAGGGAGAGCACGCCACAGGCTCACCAGGGGGAGAGGCCGGTCCACAGAGCTCTCCCGCCCGCCTGCCCAGGGCTCTGCCTTCCTCCTGGACACTGTCTTTCTTCATCTGTTGACACGTCAGAGTCCCCATTCCAGCCTCAGCTGTCCAACACGACCTGAGGAGCTTGAGCGACGCTGCCCGGCTGAGCTCTCCCCCTGCCCGGAGCCCTCCTCCCCCAGGACGGAGTGCCCTGGGAGCCAGCTGCCGCTCCGGGCCCTGGGGCTGCCGGGTCTCCGCACTGTGCCAGTGCGTCTGCAGCCAGGCACCGCTGTCCTCCCGCTGCCTCGGGCCTCAGTGGGACCCACAGGGCTGGTGCTGAGGCCGTGGCTGGAGTCCTCTGCTCACCCGGCTGTGCTCGCGTCGGGCTAGAACCTGTAGGTTCATGTCTTTCAACAGACGCGGGGAGCGCTGGGCCCTGGCTTCCGCCGCCCAGGGCTCACTCCAGGCCTGCCGCTCGCCCTGCCCGCCCTCTGCGGGGTGGACCGCGGCTCTGTCTTCGAGTCCGCTGGTTCTTTCTTCTGTCATCGTCGGAAGGTGGCCCCACAGACTAGCTTTTTAATTTGGTTACTGTTTTTCACGGTTCTAAACTTCCCTGCGATTCTTCTACTTCCATCTCTATTTTCGCTGAAACTTTCACTCTGAGACTTCCTGTTCTTCATTTGCTTCAAGGGCCCGTGAGGGTCACTGCGGTGACGGCAGGAGGGAGCTCAGTCCCACCCTGTGCCTCCGCACCACAGCTGGAAGCCGCACCTGCTGGCCGCCTCTTCTCACTCCCGGCTCTCAAGCGGCCTGTGGCCGTGGCTGTCACCCACTGCTCAGTCCAGAGCTCCCAGCCCAGCTGCTCGTCCCCCGCCGCTCAGGTCCTGCTGCAGCTGGGGGCGGCCGCCCTCTCCCAGCCCTTCTGAGAAGCACGGCCACTGGCCGGGCCGGCTGCAAGCGGGAGCAGAGGCGCTGCTCTGGATGGCAGCCTCCCACCCGTGTCCCCAGCCAGGCAGGGCCGTGACCCACCTGGTCTGGAGCCTCCTCCCTCTCTTCCCGTCATGTCCTTCAGGAGCAGCGGACGCCTCCCTTCCCCTTCCCCGACCTGCCCGCCTCATGGCCTGCGTTTCTCACAGGCGCCTGCGCCAGGGACCCTGCGGGCAGGGACAAGCTCAAACACAGGTCCAGACGCCCGCTGCCTCTGAGGGGCAGAAAGGACCCCGACCACAGGTCTTAGCCAACTGCTAAGTCTGCTGATGAGGAAAGGAGGCTCCTCATTTTGAAGCCCGGACCAGAAGGGCCACACCCACGCCGGGGGGCTGGAGCGGAGCAGGGCGAGGGCCCCGTCTCCGAGCTCCCTCCGAGCTGCCGCCCTCCGTACCCCACTAGGAGCAGCGACGGCCCTGCTGGAGGGTAGCCTCCCCTCTGTGGCAGGGGGACATGGCCTCATCTTATGACATAGTGCTTGCTTCTGGACATGGCCCTCAGCTCCCGGGACCTTCCTCAGGACACTTGGACCCCTGGTGCTAACACTACCAACCCCAGCCCTCCAGCATGGAGGCACCACCTCGTGATCCTCGAGCACCCACTGCCTCCACCGTCACAGATAACCGCACCACAAACCTCTACTGTGGAGGCAGTGTGCAGAGGGGCAGGCGGGCAGCACTTGGCTCCAAGGCCACTGACAGGAGGACTCTGCCTTTGCACTTTTCCAGCCTCCACTCAACATCACCTCCTAGGACAGACCTCCCCTGAGCACTGCCCGCCACCAGGTCACCCAACCACGCTGCCAGGCCTCTCTTCCCAGCCTTCAGCAGCAGTGGACCGCCTCCTGCATCTGCCTGCACACATGGCATTCAGCTTCCAAACTCAGTCTCAAACTCCTGGGGAATGGACCCACCAAGACGTGGAACCATGCCTTGAACACAGTAGGTGCGCAGGCACACCTGCCAAGGGAATGCACACCCGAAGGAGGTGCACTCGCCTCCCAGGTCTGGGTGGCCCAGCCCCAACTCGGCCCCTCACTGCCACACACAGGATGCACTGGAGGGCCAGGTGACCTCGCAACCAGTAAGGCAGAGAGCTCGCTCCGCTCCAACCCGCAGAGAGGTCCTGCACCGTCCACTCGCCACCTGCATCTGGGAAGCTTTAAACCTGGGGTGGGAGCAGCACGAGTGGAGTTCGCAAGGGCACTCGCAGGCACAGAGGAGGGCAGCGGGGGGGACACTCGGTGGCTCCCAAGGCTCTTCAATGCATGGAGGATGGTTGCATTCTAAATCCCTAGGACCACACTCGGTGACCCTGCAGCACAGGGGCGAGAGGCAGGTGGAGGCCGAGGAGCAGGCAAGGGGGGGCCCGCAGACAGGGGGTACTCACACTGAACACCTTCACGTCCGGCCTGCTCCGGATCTCCTCCACCAGGGCCAGCGGCTTTCCCTTGGGGACTGGGATGGTGCCCAGGATGACGGTCCCTGGCAAGGACAGCGTCTGGCGCACAGCCTGGATGAAGGGCTGGCTGAAGAGCTCCATCTTCCCAATCTCATCGATGATGCACACTTTGTGTCCGTCACCTCCGCAGGAAGCCACCTGGGGAAGCACACACTCACTGGACACCACCACACGACGCAGCCCAGGTGCCGCAGGCTGTCCTCACATGCAGACTCACAAGAAGGGCTCCCTAGGAGCCTGCAGCACCAAGCACTTGGCTTCCCAGCCCTGGCTTCTTGCAATATTTTGTTCCTCTACAACAGTTCCAGCAGTGATCACACCTTATACTAGTGTGTACCCAGAAAATAAAATAAACAGCACCCAAATACCTCAGGTTAAAACGAAATGAGACACTATGGCTGAGCATCCTGGCAATACTGGCTTCTTGAGTTCAATTCTGAATCTTGCTCCTAGATGTCTAGACTACCATTGGCCCTTCCCCACGCAGGCCTGGCTGTGGCAGAGGGTGCTCCATGGCACAGCAGTGTCCCTCTCAGGGCTTGGGCAGCACAGGCCAAGGCTCCTCCTGGTTGGGCAAAATGCCCCTAGGGCTCCACGCACACCGTCGCCTACCCCAGGACACACGTTCTCCGGGCTGGAAGGCCGTCCTGGGACTGAGAAGGGCCTACCAGCCACAGGCAGGGTGGCAGAATGAAGAACCCTTGATCAGCAGCCCATTCTGGCCCCAATTCCTGACAAATACAGACCCAGTTTCAACAGGGGCCCTGCCAGCCACTGCTGCCATTGCCCCAGTGCTGAAGGATGAGCAGAAACACCCCTCCAAGGAGGCCTTGCAGAGCTGGGCAGGAGGGCATGTCTGAGGAGAGGGCCTCAGGCCACCCAGCCGCCGGCTGGAGCCCAACCCAAGGGCTCCACTGCGAGGCCCCAGCCACACGGGGGTGCCACACACCTGCACACCTTCCCCAGGAGCCAGGCACCGTGTCCAAGAAATTCCTCTGGCCATGAAGACACTGCTCTCAGGGCGGCAGCACACGCGTGCCAGGAGCTACAGAGGCACAGGCACAAACCCCCTGGGTGTGGATGGCGAGCAGCATCCCCGCACCACCCACGGAGCATGCTCGGCCAACAGCCACTGGCTGCAGACCTGACCACAGGTTCAGGGACGGCTGTCCTCACTGCCCGCAGCATTCGCAACTATTTGCAAAAAGATCTCACATGCTAGGAAAAATTTTCATCACTATTTGAACTTTGGAGAAAAGCTTTGATCTCTGCCTCGGGCATCCTCCTCTTTATTAGAAGCTGCCTGGAGGGAGGGAAGTGCCTGCTACGGAGAGTGGGGACAACCTGTTTCTGACTGGCAAGCGGCTGGGGGTGAGAGAAACAGCAACAAGTCCTGGCTTGGGGTCAGCTCCCCAAGGCGCCGTGCCTTGGTGGGACATGCATTTCAAGGCGAGCAGCCAAATCTGCTGCCAGAAGGGCCCGCAGAGGACACCATGCTCGTCAGAGCCCCCAAACAACCCCCAGGAAAGATGCTAAGAAGGGAGAGGAACCGCAGGCCACCCCGGAAGGAGGCTGTCCTCTACATCAAAGTCCCCATCACCCCACGTGACCTCCTGTGGCCATGATCCCACAGCTCAGGACAGCTCTGCCTTGCAGAAGCTGGGCCACCAGGAAGGCCTCGGTCTCCACTCTGCCAAGCAGGAACGTGGAGGCAGCCTTCTGAGGCCGGAGCCTCGGGCCTGACAGTCTGCACTGGGCAACGCAGTGCTAGCAGCCCAGGACGTGCGGGAGGACAACGTGTGCGGGAGGACAACGTGTGCGGGGCGGTGAATCCAAGAACAAACTTCAATCGCAATGGTAACTCAACAGTGTGGTGCTGACGGAAATGGAGGGCTGGTGTCCGAGGAGAGATGGCCTAGAGCATCATTATTAAACATGACTTACGAAGCAAAACACTGACGGAAAGTAAGTTGTCTGATAAACAGTTTTAGCAAACTAGCTAAGTATCTAGAAGGAAAACAACTGACTCCTGTGTTATATTCAGAATAAATCCAGCCAGACTGAAAGCGTAAGTGCTTTTCTAAAAGCACAGGGAAGAAGAAAAGTAAAGCAAAATTTTATGTTATATTTGGATAGGGCTGAACTTTCCCTACGTTAAAGAAAAAGGGGAAAAAAAGGAAATCTCCAAAGTAAAGTGATGAGCAGAAAAATAGACTCAAACATGAAAAGGTTACCTGCCTTACAAGGGGGAATGGAAGGAGAATCAAACGATGATTTAGACTAAAAAAACCAAACAATGAAAACCATGAAACCTCATTACTACCTTAAAAAGGCAAATCAAAGCCGGGAAGTGTCTTGGAACTGTAAACCAGGTACAGGCAAAGGGCCTGACACAGTCTGTTCTCACACGCAGAGGGACCAGAGTGGCCCTGGATGCAGGCTCCTCGCACCCCGCTGTCCTTCAGAGCCCTTGGGAGGCCGGCCCCGCTACTTGATGGCAAGTCACTTCCCACTGGGAATGAGGTGTCGGACAGAGGGAACCACTGTGAATCAAAGGTGAAAGCCCACTCAGTCCATCACTGACCTCAGCTGTGATGATTACTGACATGAGACCACGTCCATGTCACTCATCAGCCTGCAGGAAAAACAAACCATGCCCACCAAATGGCAGGGCTGCTTCTCCAGTTCTGGATGACGGAACAAACACGAGGCAGAGCCAGGCAAAGCCTGCCAGCTGTGGCCACACCAGTGACAAGACCTGAGTGACTCATATTGTCTCTTCTTTTTAAGTTTTTTTACATTTTTTTTACCATGGGCAGAGAAAATTTCAATATTTAGGAAAATAATAGGTGATAGCTCCCAAGTAAGGAGAGGTCAGCCCTGGAGGAGTGATCAACCCAGCTGGGCCTGCAGGGGCTTCGGAGAATCCAGATCCCTTCCCACAGGCACTGGCCTCCCTCCTTCCCCACCTGTGCCCCTGCTTGGCTCCCCCTCCACCAGTCTACAGAGAGTGGCAGATACCCACACTGAGGTGGGCCTCCCCCCGCCCCAAGCTGCTGCCAGCTCCCGGCCAGTCCTGCTTCCCTGGGGACAAAAGAGCATGCCACGCTGGTCCAACCTGAGAATTCTTTTTCTTACATTTTTCATAGCATTTTAACAGGACTCAAGCCACCCTTCGCCCACAGTGGAGCTCTCACATGACAGACGTTTCCTCACCTTGTCGGAGTCTGCTTTCCTAGGTCCTGCACGACAAGCTCAGCACTGGCCCTGGATGGAAGGTCTCACTTGCCCCACCAGGGTTTCCAAAGCTTCCAGCCCACCTGGTCACCACTGCCAACGGCAAAACCCATCTCTTTACATACCCCTATTTTGTTGCCTAGTCTTTTTGTTTGTTTTGATAAAAGCTAAACTCTAACTCCTTCTCCTTTCTTCATCACTATAATGTATGGGGGATGGGAGAAATATTTTTGTTCTAGAAAAGAAATCCAAGCCCTGTGTAGGAATGCCCTGTGGGGGGCTGCTCCCACCTGGCACCCCAAGGCCTGCGTGGCCGGTCAGAGCACAGGGCTTGCCTTTGTTTCTTAACTAAGAAGAAGATGAAGCTCTTGATGTGGTCAGGACAGGAGCGCTTACGTGACCCTGCGCTGACGTCAGGCATGCGCCCTCTTCTCCCAGAACCGTCTGCTGACAGAAGTAAACATCAATTCTGGGTATTGATCCAGTGCTCAGGGCAGACTCTTCACTTGGAATTTCATTAGAAGCATTTCACCTGCTACTGGACATTTGACAGAGGTATCTGATGGGAAATGCCACATTCTCTGACTGTCCCAGGCCACACAGCACAGGCAAGGTTTCCAGAGGAAGGAGTTCGAGGAGCGGGAGCTGAGCACAGCCCAAGGAGGCAGAGGACAAACTCGGGGGCTGGGGAGCTGCAGCCCCAAGACTGGAGAAGACCCCACCAACCCGAGGCATCCTCAGCAGGCCGGCTCCGCACTCCAGCAGTCTTGGCAAACACCGAAGGCCTCCCCGCACCGTTCAACTGCTCAGCGGCAGAGGGCACGCCCGGGGAAGAGGTGCACCTGCCGCGAAGACGCAGGCGCTGAGAGCCCGAGACAGAATGGCCCTGGCACCTGTGGGCAATGCCTCTGAACCAGCATGGCTGGTGTACAGCCAGACGACCTCGGAGGCCACCAGGGTCAGCTGGCACAGGACCTTCCAGTCCATGGAAGGATGCTGGACTTCAGTCCTGGTGCAGAGGAAAGCCCTTGAGACATGTTCATACCACTCCATTTCACAAGTCAGTCTGTAAGATCCTCAACAAGGCCCCAGAGCGCCACCCGTGGCCCCACCCCTGCCTTACTTCCTCCCCTACTCCTCCTCACTCCTGCCATCTAGAAAATTCTCCCTGGACCATCCTTCCCCAGTCACCCCTACACTCTCTGGTGTACATCGGCTCCTCAGAGCCCCTTCCTGGCCTCCAGGGCGCCAGCCGTCCCTCCACTGCTCCACAGCACTGCTGGAGGGGTCCCTGCCCCCATCTCCTGCCTACGTTCCCACCAGGCTGAGTCTCCAGAGATGAGCTTGTGTATGTTTTGTTCATGATCCTGAATTTGATCCAGGACTTGATATGTGATAAACAGATGCAAAGAATAGGTAATAGTTCATCAATAAAATCAAAAGCTGGTTCTTTGAAAAGATCATCTAAATTGAAAAACCTTTAAGTAGACTGATTAAGAAAAAAAATGGGAAAAGAGCTAAATAAAGAAGAAATGAAAGAAACTTCAGTCAACACACCCAAGCTTACAAAATAAAATGATAACTTAGATGAATCAGACAAAATACCAAAAGGTGCAAATTACCACAATTGACCCAATAAGAAATCAAAAACCAGCAGACATATAACAAATAAAGAGATAAAACTAGTAATTTAAAAGCTTCTCATAAAGTGTTTTAGGCCTGCATGGCTTCCATGCATTAAAAAACAATGAATACCTACCACTCACAAACCCTTCCAAAACTGAGAGGAGGGAGACCAGCACTGCCCTGGGACCAAAGCCAGACAAAGGTCCCAAGAAAATACAGTGAGAGCACAGCCCTCCGAGCACAGATGTGGAAACCTCGTGCCAGCAATGAACACAGCCACGGATAGGGGCTCCAGCCAGGGAAGGCAGGGCGGCCCTGTCTTTGGGGGCAGACACAGGATTCGGGAGCCCTCCTGCTCTCCCTAATGTGCTGTCTACCTGTGTCGACAAAGAGGCAAGGCCTGTGTGTGCAGCCCAGGGTGCTGCGCTGCCTTTCCTTAGCTCAACTGCTTAAAGAGTTTAAACCCTAAGATGCAAAACTGGCCTCCCTGAAAGAGCAAATGCTACTCTGTTCCCCTCACAACTCGGTGATGCAAAGAACAGGCAGGCTCAGGAGGCAGGGACCACATACTCACGTTCTTCAAGACGGGAAGCGCCAGCTGCTCAAAAGAAGCCACGTCAACCACGAACTGTCCGACCCGGCACTCCTGCTTCCCAGGCAGAGGCTCTGGCCTGCGAGATAAGACGCCATTTCGAGGAGGGCTTGCACGGACTTCCGGAGCTCAGCAGCCCCCAGCACTGCTGGCCTTCTGCACATTCAGCCCACCCTCAGCAACCACCCAGTGAACATGCGGCTGTGAGCACTGGCCCCACTGTCCTTCTCCTGAGAACGGGCTCACTATGTGTCTGACCACCACCAGGCCTTGCGGTGTGACACAGCCCCAGGGCCCAAGCTGTCTGGAAAGTGGGACCAGACACAGGGCCAAGAACTACCAGGGGAGAAAAGCACAGGGCTCTGGGGCCTGCATTCCAAATGAAAGGCGACCTTTATGCTTGGTGTTCACGAGGTAGTCTCTGCTTCTTTCTCTGGGACGTCTCTCAAGCCTTGGATACATCAAGATAGAGGAGGTCATCGGGCTCCGCCCCAGACCCAGGGAGACACAGACTCTGAACCCTTGGGAGAGGGAGACAGAGTGACATCCAAGGACCCCACAGGGCACTTTTGGAGAATTTAGGTCTGGTGGAATCAGAATATAACACTCTGAACCTGGAAAGAAGACTCGCTAGGGATAAAGCCCTACAGTAATGAAGCATCAGTACCCAATTCTGGACAGAGGTCCCCGAGCACCAGACAAAGTGACAACATCGAATCCTGTCCTTCTTCCTCCCTGCCTGACTTCTTCTGTATAAAATCCATCCACGGGCACCCCAGAGGACTTTAAAACCTCGCAGGCTTTCTGGATCAAGGTTGTTTTTCCAACCCCTGAAAAAGAGAAAGCAGAGGCCCATCAGGAAGTGCTCCCCGCAGAGCACACAGCGCGTGCCACCTCCAGGAGAGAAGCCGAGGGAGGCGGAGGAGCAGATGCACGCAGACTTGTGAATATTAATTTAACTCTGATCTTGATTGCTCCAGGTGTGAAAAATGTTTCAATCCTAGTAGAAATAAACAATGAAAATACGAATGGCACCCTGAAGTTCACTCTCCAGTTACTGAAACAAGCTCAGTTTGTCACAGACACAACCCCAGTGTGCAATGCTTGGTTCCAAGATGATAGACCTGGCCGAGTTTACATCCAGAACCTCAGTTCTTCTTTCCTCCGAGGTCCACCCTCCTCACTTTTCCACCTGGGAACCAACAAGGGTCACACACAGGCCAGAGGCTGGGCACTGGAGACTGGGGCATGCTTATTGGGGTGGGGGGGGAATCACTTCATTCCACACTGTCTTCTGAAAATGCATCTCTTTAAACCCCAAATCTCGGAAGCAGCTGCTGCAGGTCGCCCACTGGCAGTTTGAGACCGCCCTGAGCACGTTTTTCCAAGAAACCAACATTCCCAACAGCCACCACCACCCCCAGATGATGTGTACTCCCAGCAACACACCTGCCACACCGCCCAACTTCCCCGACGCGCTGGCCATGTTCTCCAAGCTTTGCGCCTCTGAGGGCCTGCAGAGCAGCAACAGCCCCATGACTGCGGTAGCCTGCTCGCCCCCTGCAAACTTCAGTCCCTTCTGGGCCTCATCCCCACCCAGCCACCAGGCTCACTGGATCCCACCCTCCTCCCCAACCTCTTTCCATCGCCTCCACTGCCCACAGCCCACGTGGCCCCCTGGAGCGCAGCAGGGGGGCGCCCAGCAAAAGCCATGGCAGCGATGGATGGCCAGAGATGAGACTGGATGCCTCCAAGCGCTGGGCTGGAATGGGGGGCATTGGGGACACAAGAGGGTCAGGGAGCGGGGAGCTGGGGAGGTCCGGGATTTCCTGAAGATCGCACTGGAAGATTTTATAAAAGAATTTTTGTGGGTGGAGGGACAGTAAACTTCCTGGGCCACTTGGGTCCCTCAGGAGTTTCTCTTTGGGCAAGTTTTTTTCTCTTTTTAATATATAACTATAATATATATGAATATATAAATATAAAAAAAATAAATAAATAAAATAAACCCCAAATCTCCTAAATCCCCTCTCTCACACACTGCCTGGGAAAATAAAATTCCAGAGTCCGCAAAACAACTCTGGGGCTCTGAAGAGGCCGTGTCCATGCGGAAGGCCCTGCAGGGCTTGGCCTGGCTGACAGGAGCATGCTGAGGGGAGACAGAGTGCTGCAGACAAGACCCAGGCTTATCTCCGGAACGCTGGGTCCCAGTCCTTCACTACCAACCTCTGCATCTGACTTAGCATAAACTCCTGCGGCAAGAGCAGAGCTGACCTCAGCTTCCGCCGCCCTGAAGCTAAGAACGCTCCCTCTGCAGCCGGCGAAGACTCCCGCTCTGCGGCAGCCCCGGCGGCTGCTCCCACTGTGGACTTCTGTCCCGTGACCGCTGGTTCCTGTCCGCTCCCCCACACCCGGGCCGGTCCTCCAGGGTAACCCAGTCCGAGTTCCGGGTCTGGGCCAGTCGTCTGGCTCAGGACCATCTCTTTCCACCTCCCCTGGAGCAAGAGCGCTTTCTGCCTGGACGCGACCTGTGCTACTCGGGCTAAGTGAACGGCGGCGGGACGACCTCCGCCCGGGCCTGGGCCGCGCCCACCTGCGGCAGCGCCCCGGCCTCCTCCCCGGCGGGAGGCTCTGCGAGGCAGGGGCGGGGCCGCGGCAGCGCGAGCTGGGGGTTCGGGGAGCCGGGCCGCCGCCCCGCCCGCGGCCCCGCGCTCACCTGGAGGCCCGGTCAGGAACACGTGGCGCACCATGGCGGTTCGCCGCAGCCGCCGCCGCCGCGTCGGGTCGGGTCAGCCCCGCCCACGCGCCGCAGGCCCCGCCCCGCCCCCGGAAGCCCCGCCCCCGCGCCGCAGGCCCCGTCCCGCCCCGCGCCCGCGCCCGCGCCCGCTCCTGCTCCGCCCGGGCCTGGGCGAGCGCGCGGGAGCTGCCCTTCTCAGGATTGCGAGCCTCGGGGCCTCGGTGGGAACGGGGCTTGGTCCTCCGTGCCGGGCTTGCGCGCGGCGTTGGTTACTAAGGCTTTGCTGCCGCAAGCATCCGAGTTCTGCCCTGGGGCCGCCCCAAGATGCAGTTCCCCCAGGCTGCGTCAGCCCGCTGCTGCTCCTCTGGGCCTGGGCCTGGGCCTGGGCCTGGACCTGGGCCTGGGCCGCCTTCTGACAGGAGCAGGCCCCGCCGCACTGCAACCCTGTGTGCCTGTTCACAGCGACCCTGCGCCCAGAGCCTCCCGGGCAGCTTTAAGCTAACCCTGAGGCCTGGCCTCCACCATCAAAATGCAGTGTCGAACACAAGGTTACAGCAAATCTAAAGACCTAATTGGCTTTTCTGTTTTTTCGGTTTTTTTGGAACCGGGGATTGAACTCTCAGGCACTCGGCCACTGAGCCATACCCCAGCCCTGTTTTATATTTTATTTAGAGACAGGGTCGCACTGAGTTGCGTAGCCCCTTGTCCTTGCTGAGGCTGACTTTGAACCCTCGATCCTCCTGCCTCAGGTCCCGAGCCGCTGGGATTACAGGCGTGCGCCACCACGCCCCGCTCATCTAACTGGCTTTTATTGTGTCTGAAAATAGATTCCAAGTTGGCAATGAGCAGAGCAGAGGAGTTTGGCTTTATATGCAGAAGGGGCTAAACAAAGGGCTCATCCCGTTTTATGTGGTTAAAACAAGGAACGTCCTTACTGTGCTGATTACTGGGCTGGAGTCTGTTTTTGTTTTAGGAAGACTGGCCTCATTGGAAGTTCAGTTTGATCCCCAGGCATTTATACAAGTGACTCCATTCCGGTTTGGTCTGGTCTCCAAACCATTCCAGTTTGGTCCCGTTTGGCCTGGTCCACAGGCACTCAGTAAATAATTGCCTCTCCTAAACAGGATCTCACAGGAGTAATGGGGGAGTCCTCATCCTTGCCTTTTTTTTAGGAAGCTCCTAAAGTCCACTGAGTGAGAGCCACTAGTTCAGGTGGGCATCCCATATCTGCAGCCACTCTGGGAAGCCAGGCTCCCTATACCTCCACCTGGAGGATCTCAGGCAGAGAATTAAGTAGCTCCCTGCCTCACTTAACCACTTCAAGTGCCACCCCTCAAATGAAGTGGCAGTGCCCTTGGGCCAGATTTACCTGTAAAGTCTTTCAGTCTAACATGTATTTTGACTTGTGATCAGTCATTCTCTACCGTGGCTGAGAAAGCAATTTCAGTGAGTGCTCAACTTCATTGGTTTGTGCCCACCCAATAGACCTCCCCAACTGCAGTTAGCTGACAATATACGGCAGTCATGTGACCTCAGTTTATTGCTTTAAAAAAATTAAAAACGAGTCAGAGTTATGACACAGCTGTCACCACCATTTTTGCAACTTTTATAACAGTATATTATTATAGCAGTATATTACATATTATCCCAAGGGATAATGTAAAGTAGAGCCTTTCACATCTTGCACCTGCATGAAAATTAGAAGTTAATGAACAGAGAATGCAGCAAAGTAAACCCATAGAAGGATCTTCCAAAAACACCAAAGAAAGAAAGGGAAAGGAAATATGTAGTCGAATGTATCTCTTGTTCTAAAACACTAATTCTAAATGTTCCTTAAGTAACATTTCCCATTGCCGACAGGCAGTCTGGAAGGGGCTCACCATTCGAAACATCTTGTGAAGCTCTGCATGGGATTCTGGCATGAATGTAGGTAGCTCATAGATAGACTCAAGACCTAGGGATTCAGTGTCTCAGGAAAGAGAAAGAAAACTTCTCAAATGGATGTTCTTTACCCATTAACAACTACTTCTTTTGGAGGGGTGGGGCGGGTCGTGAGTGTTTTCACGCCTTGATAATTGATTTGTACAATATCTTTATGTGTTTTACAGCGACATCGGCAGCACAGGTTAAATATTTATGTTTTCTGGAGATTAAAGTGAGGGGACAACGTGATTAGCAACAAAATACCATCCTGAATGGAATTTCCCCTTGACATCTAATCAAGGTGCTGTGGACTGTGTCCCCTAAATTCATACTGAAATCCTCCCCGCAATGCAGAGGAGCAGGAGGTGAGTAGGTCACATGGATGGAGTCCTCATGAATGGGATCTGTGCTCGAGCAAGCAGATGGGAGAGACCTCTGTGCACTCTGCTGCCTGCCGGCTGCGCACACAGGACCAACACTGGCAAACCCGAAGGGACCTTCACCACGGACCTCAGGGTGTCTGCACGCCACTCTTGGGCCTCCCCCCTTCAGAATTGTGAGAAACACACGCGTGCTACTTAAGCCGTCCAGACTCTGGTATTCTGCTACGGTACACTGAGCTGGTGACACTGATCTGTTGGAGATCAGGAATGGGTCCTTGTTCCCCAGAAGATTAAACGCCCAAGAAATGCTGAGGCTAGCATAGAAAACAATTGATTTAAGAAAGGGACAGAGACTTCTCCAAAGAGCAGGAGGCCCAGAGCTGGTGTCTGTGGGAGGGGGTATGTCTTGCTCTTTCGTCGGCCCCAGAACCCCTCTTCTGATTATTGTCTTCTCTCTTCCTGAGAGCAGGGACACGGAGGTTCATTCTTAGCACCCCTGGGTGCCCAGGAGCAGGATGGCAGAGGTTAACAACGCACTATTCTCTGTCTGATAATAGTCCTCATCCTCTCCTGACCCCCATCATCATTAGCTACCCTGACCGCCCGACCTTCTGCCTCAGTTTGCTGAGGCACGTGACATGTCCTAATGTGGTGAGCATGTTAGAAACGGTGAGCATCAGGCCAGCTGGTGCTGGGCCAGAGCCCGCGTACCTCGCTGCTCCTGTGCTGGCACCATGGGCCCCGTGGCTGTGGTTCAAGGACCAGGCCCAGCTCACCCAACACTCCAGATGGGCGTCACCATGGGGTGGACACCCTCCACCAGAACTCAAACTGGGCTGCACCCCAGAGCCTCTGGAGCGGCAGAGCTGGAGTAGAACTGGGTGGCACTGGAGAGAGCGCCTGACGCTCGCTCCCTGGCCATGGCCGAGGGGGACCACCACAGACCCGGACTAAGACATGCCCTGGGTCCAGCCCAGAAGCAGCAGGTTAGGTTAGGACGGGTCTGAGGTGACGTGTGAGGCCTGCGTGAAGCACGATAAGGTGAGTCAACGCGCCAGCCGACTCCCAGTCCATAGGACGCTGGCAACACCTGTCCTCTCAGGCCAGGCAGAGCTGCAGGTAAATTGCTTTTTGGCAAAGAAAGCATGTGGGGGTCAGCACCATGGGCCTGTTTTATACAATTGTTCTCTTAGCCTGTGTCCCACCATTCTTCTCTGTCTGTCCCCTTACACTAGGACACAGGTGGACACAAGGAACATGTGACAGTCCTTCTTCCTACAAACCTGGGTGCAGCCTCCCTTTGCTAGAAAGCAGCCCTGTTCTTCAGGGAAGCAGTTTGAGAATACCTCTGCCGCCAAAAAGCCCAGAATGTCTGAAAACAGGATTTTGTGGGGTTTTTTTTTCCATATTTCCCTTGGCCCAGGACTGCCCTGGTTTTAAAACTACAAGCCCCCTGTCTTAGGAAGCCCCTCAATCCCTGGCCAACCAGTGAAAATGACCAGAATTCTCTCTAGCCTCATGAAGTAATGGGGGTAAACAAGATCTTCTGAGTGAACTGCCAAGGACCAGCGAGGTGCATGGGGAAGGAGGCTGGAAGCAGAGCTGCCTGGCTTCACGGTCATCTCAGAGGAAGGCCCCGCTCTGCAGCTGATTTCTTCAGGTTCAAGGTCATTCTTCCCACCTGGATCCCAGCAGTTGAGGATCTATTGTGTGTAAAATAGTGTGGCACTTGTTCTGGCTTGAATCTGTCTCAGATGGGTAGGAACCCCAAATCCCTGCATCTAATGACTATCGAGTGGTGGATCTGAAGGGAGCTGGCCTTGAAACACAGCTCCCTCCCTCCCTCCCTCCCTCCCTCCCTCCTTCCTTCCTCCTTCCTTTACTTTCTTTTCCTTCCTTTCTTCTTTCCTCCCCCTATTTATTCCAGATACTATGGTAAATGGCAGGGATCAAACATGTGTTTGAAAAGGCTTCTGTCTTCAGAAGATTAAGTTAAAAACACTGCCTTTTTTACCTGAGGTCCAAATTTTGAAGAAGAAGGTCAAATGCCCTTGAGTTACAATGTTTTTTTCTTTCAGAATGAAAATGTCTTATTTGAGCTCCACCGGAAGCGTCCTTCCCCAGCCCTTGAGGCTGCCTACCTTGGTGAAGGAAGGTTGCCACTGGGGGAGCTGGCACTGCCCTTCAGCCCGCAGCCTCTCCGCACTTCACGCCTCACACGGGAGCAGCTGACATGCACAGAGCGCCTCCTGTGCGCCAGCCTCAGTTCTCAGAGTGTTACAAATTACACTGGCTCCTTTAATCATCTCAGAAAGTGCACTGTAAGTGGAGAAGCAAGGCACAGAGAGGTTAAGGGAACTGTCACAGGCTGTCATTATGCGTGCATACACCCATGCATCCATCCATCAACACATCCATCTACCCATCCACCCACCCATGCATGCATCCATGCATCCTTATAGAAGCATACACATGCAGATGCTTCTCATGCACACATGTCCCAATACACCCTTAGGACAAGTATAAAATGTCCTAACTCAAAAATGCACTCACTGCACCGCCTTCAGAGTACCCAGCTTGGCAGCACAGTGCACTGTGGATGTCACTTGTTGGCCTTCTCGATGGCGGGGCTGACCAGGAGCTGCTGCTCACCCCTGCTGCCCGGCATTGAGAGTATCAGAATGTACATTGCAATTCTGGGAAAAGATCCAAAGTCAAAATTTGGAAGAACGTTTTCTGCTGAGCATGTCTCATTTTCACACTACTGTAAAGGAGACATGCTGTGAATGGAAGCCCCCAAGTCCAGGACCACCGGGTGCCTGTGCACAGTGCAGACTCAGGCTCCGGCCACAGCCTCTTCTCCAGCCTCTCTCTGTGCCTCTGCTCACTGATGCAGCATTTTACTTTTGTCCTGAAAGTAGATCAGGAGCAACCTCACGAGGCAGGAGGGGTTGCTGGGGGACGGCACACAGTTTTCCCTCTTCCAGGAAAACCAGACCCGTGTCACACTGGGATCAGAGGTCACAAGCAGCTGCTGTGTAGCTGAGAGAGCAGACCCACACAGGGCTCTGTGCCTGATTCTCATCTCCTTCTTCCCTCCAGGGGCTTCCAGAATTGTCATCACTGTCACAGAGGGCCTGCTTGTGTCCGTCAGCTTTCATCACTCTGACCAAAGTACCTGAAAATAGCAGCTGGAAGGAGGAGATTGATTTGGGCTCACAGTTTCAGAGGTTCGGTCGAGGGTCAGCTGGCTCAGTTGCTCTGGGCCTTAGGTGAGACAGAACATCATGGGCAGAAGAGGTGGCGGAGGAAATGCTCAGCTCATGGCAGCCAGGGCGGGCAGGGAGGAAGGAAAGGAAAGCAGAAGGGGTGGGGAGAAGGTGAGCCCTTCCAGGTGCTCCTGGGCCTGCTTCCTCCAGCGAGGCCGGCCTCCCGGTGCACCCCAGCCACGCCTCTCCTCCTGGGGCATCTCCTTGGTCTTCCTAAACAGGCCGTGCTCTTTGACCCTCTCCTGGGCCAGACCTCATGGTTCCTCCTAAAGCCGTGTGTGGTCCCAAACCCCATCGGGTGGATGCGTGATGTGTCAGACTAATCAATCATCTGGGACATTGTAGGGCACTTTTGTTCTTCCTCCCCGTGGAGAACCCCCATGGGTGAGAAAGGGCTGATTTTCCCGGAGGTGTGGACAGACAGAACCTCTCCTTTCCTTGGGTCCCTCCCTCCAGCCCCTCACCTGATTCCATAACAAGGCTCCAAGCTGAGGCAAGAGCAGCACAGAGAGTCGGGGCAAAAGAAGAGCCGGTCACCCCTGCCGGCCGCCTGGCCGCCCTGCAGTGTGCAGATCTCAGGTGGGGCACTCGGGCTGCCCTGCCCGAGGCTGCCCAGTAAGATGCTGAGCACGCCTCCAGGCCGCCTTGGTGCTCGGGCACAGGAATGGTGCTGGCCAGGGGCGCCACCAGCCCTTGCTGCCTGGTGCTGCAGCTTGGAAAGGGGTGCACAGAATGTCCCACAGGGCCTCCTGGTCCACCATGTTCAACTTTCTCTGCTTTGAAGGCTCAGTCCCATGTCATCTTCCCCTAGCTGACACATCCTGGTCACTCCTGACCCTCAGGATGTGCCAAGTGTCCCCAATCGGTGCTCCTAGTTTTCTGAACTCCTCGTTCAATCCTCTCATCTAGCTCTAACTGAATGGCAACATTTGAGTGTATTTGGTGACTGTTTCCTCTCTGGAACGAAGACTACAGAGGAACTAGCTCGGCCTTATACACCAAGGACTCCGCCAGCCTCCAGGTGTTCGGTTAATGCTTCCTAAGTAAATAAGCTCCATGGTTCAGTTCCCCGTGACACTCTTCTTAGGTTGGAGAGATGTGCATGTGGAAGGGAGCCCTGGCCCCGTTGCTGCAGCACCACGGGCACCTGCCCCTTCTTCCACCTGCAGAGTGCAGAGCAGCCCCTCGGCGAGGAAGGCGTGGCCGGGTTCTTCCCTGGCGATGCTTCTCCCCTGCAGAGGCCCCGCAATGCATGGGACGGTTATTTGATGGTATAGTAAAATCTCACAGAGTCAGTACCCTGAACACCTCATCCACTGGGACGGCTCCTGTCAAAACGAATGGCTGGAGAAACAGAAAGTAAGCACTGAGGAGGGCGTGGAGACGTGGGAGCCTGTGCCCTCGGCGGGATCCTCAGTGCGCTGGCGGAGCTGATGCATCATGTGTCCCTTCAGTACAACACAGTTCTGTTCTTACGATTTGTTAAAAAATAAAATAAAATAAAATAAAACCGGTTGTTTTGCCCTGCGTGCTTGTCCACAGTCTGGGATCTGGTGACCCACACTCCAAGCTGTAAGGGAACCAGCACATTATAAAATCGTACTCTAATCCTAATAGGAATTTCAGGAAGGAGACTGAGAGCTGGCGGAAGAAACCGAGAAGACAGAAGGTGGCCCACGGGTCCCAGGTGCAAATATGGCAATGAGGGGGCAGGGGCCTGGGCTCACCGTGTGCCCAAGGTTGCTGGAAAGACACAGGTGGACCACAGAGGCACACTTTTTAGAATAAGCACATCCCATTTAATATTTGGGATGTACTTACACTAAATAATTGTTCATTGTTTGTCTAAAATTCAAATTAACTAAGGGTATTTTATTGGCTAAGTGCAGCAACCTTAAGGGTGTCCCCCACCGTCCCCCGTCCCACTTCCCAGCTGGTGGCATGAGGAGACTGAACCACACAGCATCCTGGCGCTCCTGACGCCCACATTCTGTGTCTGAGATGCAGTGAGGAGAAGGGAACGCAGCACCTGGGTTCGAACACCTAAGAGCGGCACAAAGGAGGAAAAAGGGGCAATGGCCAGAGGTGACGGGAAGCGTGGCTGTGGTCTCCACACTGGAACTGACCAGGAGGTTGGCTGGGTTTTTCTCTTTCCAGCAGCAGCTGAGCATGTGTGGAGCTAGCTTGAAAGGCAAGGTCAGCAGAGAACGTCAGGGGGCTTCTGCCGAGGACTGTTGGACGTAGCAAGGCAGCTGCGTTTGGCCTGGTGGCTGCGATGGGTGGCGGTGAGATGGTTGCTTCAGATCCAAGGTGGGTCTGAAGCCCCTGGGGCCACCATGGGGAAGACTATGTGGAAACCTGCTGGACCACCTGGCCGCCGCAGGCCCCGGTTCTGCCTACAGAAGCAAATGTCCACCGAGGCCAGTGTCCAGCAACCCCCGTGGGGTTGGACTGTGCCTTTGCCAGGGCACAGCCACTCCAGTCAATGGCCACAGGTCCTTCTGGAGAAGGTGAGGAGGGAGATGTGCAGGGCCAAGCTGGCCTTGTGCCTCCAGGGGCCTGGCCTCCCTTCCACTCAGGGACTGGAGCAAGGGCGAGGCCAGAGGGGGCCTCAGGAGGACATCTAAGGAGGGCTCCAGTGCCATCCCTGCAAATGCCTGACCGAGAGCAGCCGCCTCCTCCAATCCCACAGCCTAGTGCCCTGGCCTCCCTCTTGTCCAGACCCCTGACTGGCCAGACTGAGGGTTGTGGAGAGGCCGACGGGCCCACAGTGGTGACTCACTGCCAAGTCCTCACCAGAGGGGACACCAATCAACACCAAAGACACGTGGGTCACACTGCTCTGATCCCTGCTCGGGCCCTGCAGCCACCACCTGGTGGTGGCTCTGACATGGTGCTTCTGTTGACCCTCACACCCAGGACCCCAGGACCCCAGGGAGTTCCCTTCTGGCCTGAAGGCCACACCACCACCACACTCCAGGTCCAGCGACCAGGAGCTCAGAGGGAGGCCGTAAGGAAGCCCACTGCCTGGAGGCCAGGAAAGGGCTGCCTTCACGTGAGTGGAAGGGAAGCCACTTGGCACAGTCCCCGCGGGAACGGCACTCAGAGGATGGGACAGGCCACCGCTCTCGTGATGGCTACACCCGCGGGTCCCCTGTGCCCACCGCAGGAGCCTGGTCTCTGCAGGAGTGCAGGCCACACCTGGACGTTCCTTCACCCCGTGATGCTTCCTTCACCCCAGGGCCAGTTGACAAGTCCATACCAACATGGTTGGCTCAGGGAGGTGCGTGGTGGGCACACATGGGGGCTCCCTTTTTACAACCCCAGCTACAAACGCTAGAAGAAAGAGAAGCAGGAAGAAGGGGCACAGGTTGCTATGCACAGGGTTCAGAGAGAAGCAGCTCTGTGGATTCCTGAGCAGCGCGGGAACCCACACTTCCGCTCTCAGCGTAGAGCGCTCATTGCCCGGGACAACCTTCAGAGCCCTCCTGCCACGGGTAAGGCTGACTCCCTTCTCGTGACAGAGGTCTGGGCTGTCCTGGTGTCCTCTGGGTCGCAGTGTCTGAGCATCTGCAGAGTGTACAGGGATGAAAATGACTCATGAACTTGAAACCTGGAGTCCCTTTTAGAAGACTGAAGACTAATCCCCCTCTTGGCCTCCTACTGTAATTGAAAAACAACTTATAATTAATGGCTTCTTACTTAACTTAAAACATGATTTGTTATGTTGCAAGCTTGGTGCACATTTTGCCTGCCTACCAGGTCTTGCAAATAAGCATTCATTCTATTGTATAAACAAAGACACTATTTTAAGTTCAAGAGAAAATTAATCTTCCCTTCTTCTTATCTGGTTAAGAGAAGCTGTGTTCTTCTTCCTCCCCTAAATTCATTTCCTCAGAACCCCCTCCCCAACTTAATTGCTTTCCCAGCTTGGGGTTTGGGAGTTGTAAGCCGATAGGGACTTTTACAAAGCCTGTCCCTTTCCCTGGCTTATTTGGTCTCGGTTTGGTGCTTCTCCTCCTACCTGGGAAATGCCTCTGCTCCGCGTGGGGTTCTGGGCCTCAGGCCTTGCAGGCCTTTGACCTACATAGCAACACAGAGAGGGACGCTTTTAGCATGGAAAGGGCCCACCCTTCGATCCGTTTGGACAAATGCCTAGAGGGGTAGAGAGCATTTCCACCCCCAAGCACCCTGTGCCCTTCCCAGACCACCCCTCACCCAGCAACCCCGCCCTGTGCACTGCGGGGCCCAGGGTGCGCTCGGGTGTGTGCTGGCTGCATTCAAGCCCGCGTTGCTGAATTCGCCCATGTGATTGTTTGCGTGAGCTGCACCCTGAGGATCCATCCGCACGAACCCAGCTACAAACTGGGGAAGAGGAGGCAGCAGCCGGGGCCAGGCCGGCCCTGCTCAAGCTTTGGAAATGAGCAGCTCTGGGAACCGACTTCGGGCCCCTTCCGTGTCCGTGAACTGCGCTCTCTGCGCCCGACCTGCCAGAGCCTGTGCGGCTCGCGCTGCCTTCAGCCGGACTGTTATTTAAACACAGAAGCGAAACCTGCTCTGACCACAGCCCCCCTGTGGCCTGCCCCTCGCGAGAACCTCCAGTCGGACAGAAGGGCCGCGCTGCGCGGCTACCGGGCTGTGAGGTCGTCCTTCCAGGACTGGGTATCGAGAGGCTTTTTGTTTTTTAATGTTACCAGGGATTTAACTGAGGGGTGCTTTGCCACTGAGCCGCATCCCAGTCCTGCTTATTTTTTATTCAGAGACAGGGTGTCACTAAGTTGCTCAGAGCCTCAGTAAGTTGCAGAGGCTGGCCTCAAACTTGGGATCCTCCTGCCTCAATCTTCTGAGTCTCTGGATTACCAGCGCCGCTCCCACACCCTGCAATTGTGAGGTTTTAATGCCATCCATTAACTGATTATCTTATTGTGTCTGTGATTTGCATTTCCTGGGAACACAATGCTGAACAGCCTCCGTTCGCTAATTGGCCCTTTGTATCTCTTTTTCTGAGGACGCCTATTCAGTTTCCCCGTGTTTTAGAGGATTGTTTGTTTTCTGGTTGCTGAGTTAGTACACATTCTGGATGCAAGTCCTTTGTCAGAGATGTAGCAAGTGTTGGCTCTGGCACGTATTAGCTGTGGTAGAATTTAAACAAAGCAAAGCAGGCCTCCCGGAAACTTGTTGAAATCCTCATGGATTCAACAGCAGACTCTGGACTGCGAGTTGCAGCAGCGTGAGGAGGGAGCCAGCCGGGTCAGTGCAGGGCCGCTCCGCCCTGCCAGTAGACCAGAGCCCCCTGCGCAGCCCCGCCCCGGCTCTGGCTCTGATTCACCACAGCACGGTTCAGGTAGTGACACTTTTCTGCAAATACGTTCTGGTTAAATATGATGCCGAGGAAAGCCGCCTCCCGAGTTCCAGGCAGGCAGAGTGGAGGAAGGCGTAACGTTCAGAGGGTGGGTGGCTGCTCTGTCTGCAGCCCACAGAGACGGAGCAGAGAGACCACCCAGGGGAGCAGAGGTGCCTGTGTTCGCACTTGACCGTGGGACACCCTCCAGGGGTCAGATGGCACATAAATAATAACAAAGAAAATTAAGATTAAAAGTGGTGGAGGCAGGGCAGCCTATAATCCCAGCTTCTCAGAGGCTGAGGCAGGAGGGTGCAAAGTTCAAGGCCAGCCTGGGCAACTCAGAGAGACCCTGTCTCAAAATAAAAAAATACAAGGGCTGGATGCAGCTCAGTGGTAGAGCACTTGCCTGGCATGTGGGAGGTGCTGGTTTCCATCCCCAGAGCTCAAAATGAAGACAAGTGGAGAAGTCACTATAAAGGTACAGGTACCATCTGTCTGTCAGTCTGTCCACTGTCATTCGTTTATCTGTCTCTATCTATCTATCTATCTATCTATCTATCTATCTATCTATCTATCTATCTATCATCTATCCATCTATCATCTATCTATATCAAGGATTGACCTCAGGGGCACTCAACCACTGAGCCCCATCGCGGCCCTTTTTACTTTTTATTTTGAGACAGGGTCTCACTGAATTGTGAAGGTCCTCATGAAGTTTCTGAGGCTGGCCTTGAATTTGCAATCCTCCTGCCTCAGCCTCCTAAGCAGCTGGATTACAGGCGTGCACCACTGCGCCCTGCCTGCAGTTGCCTTTTAAAGAAACAACTGGCCTTTCAGTGGTGTCTGGTGGGCCTCTGGCCACCGCAGCCCTCCTGTTGCTTAGAGGACTGAAGTTTTTAGGGTACCTTGGGCAGGCAGCTTTGTTTGCTCGCAGGATGGCAACTGTCCAGCGCAGCTGCCCACGGACTTCCCTGCTCCCCTCTGCACTTGTGGGCAGAGCTTGGCATTAAGGCTCAGACAGAACCAGGAGGCCCGATGCCCGGCTCTGTGCCCCTCTGCATGTCACTCACAGGGCGGTGTTGGAGTGGAAAACAGCGCTTCCCTCCTCCACCCGCAGGCGGCTCAGTACCTGGCTTCCCGGGGTTTGTATCCCTCAGTGGAACTGCGCGCTGTGAAATCACGAGTGTGGTTAGAAGTTGGACGGGTGGCTGGACGCCACGCTGTCAGCCCGCCTGCTGAGGTGGCTGTGTCCTGCTGTCTTGATCGACTGTCTCCAGTGGTCCACACCACAGTCCAGTGCTCCCTCCCGCCTGTGACCGGCAGGGGCACAGGGGCTCCTGACCGCGGGGCACCGCTGAGGGAGGAAGTGGGGCCCTTACTTCTGCCGGGTGTCGCAGGGAGGGGGGCGGGTGTGTCCAGCACTGCTGTCCCTTGGAAGCTCTGTGCTTCTACAAGACGTTTCTACACCGAGTTCCCCAGACACCTGGACAGGACGGCTCACAAGCTGAGCACCACAGGCCTGGGAGGTGGCACGTCCCTGTCCTTCAGCTGAGGGCACAGGCCTCCACCCCTCCCTCACCTCAGAGGGCTCACTGTCTTCCTCCTGCAGTTCTCTGAGCCCAGGGAGACTCTTGGCTTTGGACGCTCTGCTTGGTGACAGGACTCCTGGTCTGGCTGTGTTTGGGAGGCCGAGGAGAGATAGGTGGAGCCTTGACCTTCAGCATCCCCACGTGCTCAATGAAGGCCTGGCAGAGCCGCCAGCGGGCAGTGCTTTTCTTAATCACCAACGATTTTCTGCTGCCGTCCGCTGGTTCTGTGTGGACAGTGCACTGGTCACAGACCCCGCGGGGGCTCAGCCTCTCCCATGGCTCCGGCTGACCTTGGCGAGCCCTGTGCGCCTGTGCTGCCTGACCACTCTGAGGAGGCCCTCTGCCACTCTGAGCCCACCACAGCTCAAGGGGAGGCAGCCATCACTCTATCATGCTGGGAGCCCAGGTGCCCAGGGAGTATAGACGGCAAGTGGCCCAGAGCTTGGAACTCCTTATCTCCACCCCTCTGCCCAGGAGCTTGTTCTCACAGGGCCTCAGCTGGCCCAACCAGTTCTCCTGCCTGGGCTTTCCCTCAGCCTCCAAAGCACTGAGCCTCCACCACATGGCAGCTCGCCCAGCCTCCATCCGCCCTGACCAGGTTAAACTTGGACCTCACTCCTCTGGGATACCTGCCGTACACCAGGTCAGGGACAGGGGCCCCTCTGGGACCACCTGGTCACTGCACACGGCACAGGGGATTGTCCCAGCCTCCTTCCTTCCGCAGCCCACCATGGGGCACTCACCGTGGTGCCTCTGGTGGACTGTGCACGCCTGTCTCTGGCTGGCCCTCAGCTAAAACACAAGTACCTGGTGAAGGAAGGTTTGGGAAGGGGGGTTATTGCTGGTTCTCCCAGAGGAAATAAGTGTCCATCTTGTGAGGAGGAGGGCAGAGCTGGAACCAGGAGAACTGGATTGTACCATCTGGGGATTCATGTGGGGAACTCACAGCCCTTCTTCTGAGCAATGGGAAGATGGGCAGAGCCGGGTGTCCAGGTGCGGCTGCAGGTGGGACAGTGGGCGCATGGTCAGCTGAGCACGTGACAGCCCGCAGGCACGGGGGCTTTCCTGGCTTTGCTCTGGGTCCCATCTGAAGGAACGCTGTCCAGGGGAGCAACTCTTTGCCCCTTCACCAGACTAAGGCCTTTCCGATTCACAAAAGAGGGTGCTCCCAGAAACAGAGTCTGGCTGAGTCCCAGCCAAATGCCTCTCAGCAGGAGCCTCCCCATGGAGGCTGCACCCAGCCGGCCAGATCTCCGCCTGGGCCGAGGTGCATGTGGCAGTTCATTTAGCAAATTGCTGATTGACCATCTTTGTCCCCCGGGAGGGTTATGTCCACTTGCACATGGAGGGCACAAGGTGCGCGTGCTGCCTGGCCCCCAGGGAGTCTGTGGGGAGTGGCAGGGAGTGGGTACAGCCCTCGGCCACTCTGCAGAGCCCTCCCTGCAGGCGCCTTCACGGGCATGTGCAGGGCGCCTCAGCCACTTCTGCAGTTCCCTGTCCACCTCGGCCCCCGTGGGCCCAGCACTGCCATCTCACAGTTTGGTTTCTTAGTCGTTCTTTCTCTAAACGAGTCTGCTTGCTGGTGTGACCTGGGGACGCCGGGGCAGACATGAAGAATGCGGCTCTTCCCATCACATTTCTAGTCTCTGGCCTGGCCCCTGTCCACGTGACCCTTGGTCAGCTCACTTCAAAGCCATCTTAATGACTGCCCTGCAGCACAGCTGGACACACGTGCACATGGCAACGAGGGTGGCATCCCACACCATGGCGCCGCGCTGCAGGTCTTCCGCCCTTGGTCTCCGACATGCCCCTGTGAGGAACGCACAGCGGGTGCCTGGTTCACATTTCAGCCTTCCTGTTCAACTAGAACCCAACTCCCTTGCGAGAGGCGTGTCTGCACCCACATCCCAGGCCAGCCTTCAAGCAGCAGCAAGCACCTGCCGTGAGCCCTTGAGAGGCACGTGGTTCCTCGAGGCCCCACCACTGGAGAGTGCAGATGTCTATAAAGAGGGACTTTGTTTGTGAGGTGCTTTGGGTCTGGACCTTTTCTTTGGCTGTTGTTAAGTGGAGAACTTAGCAACTTATTGAAAAAGGCATTTTGTCCCCATCCTACAGGGTCAGATTATGCCCCAACTCCCAGCTTCCTGACTGATGGAGCCAGTCTGGGTCTCTCCACCAGTTAGTGGAGCACCACCAGAGTGGCTGAGTGCACCCTGGGCCTGCAGTCTCTGGAGGGCAGTGTGGAGCTCAGAGCTGGGTGTGCAGGACCTGGGCTCTCCTGCCAGCCGTGGTAGCCCTGTGGCCCTGGGAGAGCCACACCCTGACTGCAGATAGCTTTGCATCTGTGAAAGTCCGCAGGGTCTCTTCCAGCCCTGAGCTGGAGGGTAGGGATCTCACCTCCAGCCCCGCTGAGACGGAACAACCCGTTATCTGCAGCACAAATGCAGGCTCCAAATACTTCTGATAAGAGGAACCCAAGTTACCCTGAGGGGCCGACTTTTGTGGCACTTACAGACCAGACCCTGAAGCTCAGGGAGATAAGGATGATTCCTCCTAACCGTGAAGCCTGTGAGAATTCACAGTTAAGAATACAACTAGGACTGGTCGGCATGGCCCAAGGTGACCTAGAGTTGCCATGGCAGTGGCGACTTGGAAGTCTGGTGTCATCCTGCTGTCAGTCAAAAGTCAAGAGGCGAATCTGGGTAGGACTCTCTGGAAAGTTCTCTGGGAACCCCAATAAACCTGAAGGGCAGGAGGGGCACTTGTCCCTCTCCTCTCTGAAAAGACCCCCTCTCTCCTTAAGAGTGTCTCTTTCCCCTTTCCCTCTCCCTCTCT
>JAJEJO010048664.1:2442-48831 GCA_020662805.1 Glaucomys volans | reverse complement strand
TGCAGGGCTCCACCATCTCTGGCTGACATTCCCTGCAGGGCTCCACCGTCTCTGGCTGGCATTCCCTGCAGGGCTCCACCGTCTCTGGCTGGCATTCCCTCCAGGGCTCCACCGTCTCTGGCTGGCATTCCCTCCAGGGCTCCACCGTCTCTGACTGACTCCACAGACTCAGACCCTGAGGACGCACAAGCTGACTGCCAGGTTCCCAGCACAGACCTGTTTCCTGAGATTTTCTCTGTGCACACCTCAGTCGTCCCTTGACGCCTGGGCTTCCCCCAAGTTTCAAGTCTATTGTGGCCGCTGTCCGTAGAGAGATACCTGGCTGGTACCTTCCTTCCATTTCCCAACCTTTCTGTACAGTCCCTGAAAGCCTGTCAATTAGCTTTTATTTCAATCCCACACCAGCGCTGCCTCTTAGTGTGGCCATATTTTCTGAACCCCAAATCGTGATTCATTACCGGTCCATGTTGAGATAAAGAATAGTTTACGTGGAGACTGGAGAAGCTGGGCCTTTGGTTGGCAAATCCCTTGGGTCCACAGCCAAGACCATGTTTTTGGAGCCTGATGGCTGCATTCCTGTGTCCCAGGCTCTGGGCTCCACATACAGGCCCTCGCTGCTCTCCAAGGGGCTTTGGCAGAAATGCCGGTCCTGGCCTGGGAAAGGCCATGGGAAGTGCCTGGCCCCTCACCTTCCTCCAGGGAGCAGGTGGGAGCAGTAGTCCCAGCCCTCCGTGCAGCTGGGGACAACCCTGTGAGACTGACCCGCTGGACATGAGCTACAAGTGCCCTCAGCAGAGAACAAGGAGCCTCACCCCAGGTCTCATTTCAGGCCTGCCATCAGATGCTGGAGGCAGCAGGTCGGGGGCACCATTCAAAGGCAGTAGGAAAATAGCCCGGGAGGAGCCGGAGGCTGGGAGCCTCCTCAGGCCATTCTTCCGGCAGGGCAGCAGCTGGACTCCTGCCAGTGCAGGTGCATGGCAGCCTTCCCTCCCGACTGCTTAACTGAGTGCACCATTAGTTGCAGCCAAATGTAGCCAAGGCCAACTCTTGGTCACACAAGGGGTCCAGGGTCAGAGTCTGGGGGACTCCATGCCACACAGCCCAGGTGCATCCATCTTCAGTGAGTGTGCTCGACCACATGCTGGCTCCTAATACTGGGGGCTCAGGAACTGTGGGAACCTCGTCAGTTCCCCCTGCTCCCCAGTGGTCCTGTGGGCTCAGCTTCCCCTAAGGACATGAGGTCACGCCCCATCACTGCTGGAGGAGGTACGTGCACCAGGCCAGCTGGGTTCAGGTCGGCAGCAGCTCCCTTGTCCCTCTCCCGAGGCTGTGGCATCCACGTGTATGTCCCCCCAGTAAGTGCCTCTTTTCTAAAAGAGAGAAATCCAGTTTCCAGTTTCCTTGGAAGACCCCTTGGCACCTTTCCAGAAACCCTGCAGAGGCCCAGAGGCAAGCAAAGGCCTCACTGGTGGTCTCCCTGGGCCCTCAGAGGTTGGCTGCCATTTACCTGCACTGGGCCGCATCAGGGTGCTGAGCTGAGGAGGCCTGGCATTTCGTCCCTGAGAGGCTGGGCACCACCGTTTCCACCCGAAGGCTGGCGAGGCGCCTGTTCACAGCACAAGTGTCCTCTCCATATGGACCCTCAGGAGAAATGAGCCCAGAGCTGAGTTATAGGAAGAAATGCCCCTCTGAGGGATCAGTCAAGCCCTCTCAGGAGCACCAGGACTCACCATGCAAGTTGTCAGGGAGGGTCAGGACACACCGCCCCCAAACCTGGCCCTTGGTACCTGGGAAGGCAACAGGCCTCTCACCTTCCCCTGGCCCCTTCTGCCCTGAAGCAAGCACAGACCCTGAAGGCCACTCTCTGGTTTCCTCCGTGCTTCACACTCATGGTCAAGGTCAACCATGAGTCGCTGATGTGTGATGAGGAGGAAAGGAATATCCTCCCAAAGAGACGCAGAGAAGACTGAGCAAACAGGACAGCCCAGCCCCGCCCTCCACCTCCCATGCCGCGTCAGACCCAAGCGCAAGGACGCACCGGGTGCCTGGGTCGGTGGCCCTCCGTTGGGTCTCCCACATCACACAAGACAGAGGGAGAGGACGCCTCTGCAGTTCTCCTCACTCCGCCTGGTTCCAGGGCTCCAGCAGGACCCGCCGCAGGTGAGGACATGAAGTCTCCCCTGCATCCCGCATTCCCCGCGCGCTGGCCTGAACGACGCTCGGCACTCCGAGCGCCACCAGCTCCTCCGGCCCCTACTTTCCCCTCACTCTGCTTACAGGTGAAATTCGGTGCTGCTGAAACCAGAGCCTGGAGTGACAGCTCGAGCTGGCAAAGCCGGGCCTGCAGCCTACACCCACGGCTGAGCCGCAGCCCGACGCGGGGCTCTGCCACCTTCCCACCGGCTTCCGGCTCTCTGGGGTCTCATCTCACAGACTAAGGAACGGGAGGACAGAAGACAAGAACAGAAGTAGGACTTGCTCAAGTACGAAAAACAACACAGAGAGGAGCCAGAAGCACACAGCCCCACGGCTGGTCCAGGGGTTTATATAGCACCCGGCTCAACGCCATTGGTCCAAACTTATGCCAATCAAAATCGCCAGCCACTGGCTAGCCTTGCGTTCAGGCCTGCCCCACTTTTGCTTTCTCTCCCCTCATGGGGAAGCGGGAGGTTGAGTGGTGAGATGGTGGATGCTGGGGTTCTGGCTGCTGCGCTGCAGGTGGGCACCCCCAACTGGCCTCCACCCTAGCTTGCCAGACCTCAAGCCGGGGCCACCATGGCAGGCTCCACCCTCAGCCATGCTTGCCACCGGTGCTCCAGCCCTCCAGGCCTGCTCTCCACAGCCCCACTGCTGCGTCACCACGTCTGCTCATTAGGGATCAGCGGGCTGCCTGCCTGGCCTGGGGCCAGGGAGCCATGTCAAGGCTTCTGTTTAGGAGGCTATCTGAAGGCCAGCTCTTGTGGTAAAGGGTGGTTTGTGAATAAACAAACCCCAGTGCCGCACATGGATGCTGGCTTCTCCATCCCCAGCTTCCCAGACCTATGCTGGCCGCATGCGCTGTCCAGTCCTATGGGCAGAGACAGTGTCCACTGCCCAGGCCAACTGAAGCAGCATCAACTGAGTCCTAAACCTAGGCGAGGAAATCCAAGGCCCCCCCTCACAAAGGAAGGTGACACAGGCTTCCTCGGGTGAATTAGGGATTTGACAGGCAATTCCTTCTCAGTCAAGCCATCGGGGACATAGCTTGGCAGCCAGGGTCCCAGGCAGGCCTCCCTCTCTTCTCAGTGGAAGGCTGCTGACACTCGGGGCTCCAGCCATCGGGACCAGGGTTGAAGTGGAGCTGGCCCAGACAGGATCGTCGCCGTCTTGAGCCCAGAGAGGCTGGCAGCATCACCTGCCAGGTAGCCCTGTCACTGAAGTGGCTTTCAAAATGAATGACCGTGACTTGGGATTTTAAGAATCCATCCAAACGTTAAGCAGGAGGTTATAGTTGGATATGAGCAGTCGCCAAAAGCTCCCATGCTAATGAATGCAGGAGGAGAAACTGCGATTATGAGAGCCGTGGCCTCATCGGTGGGTGGGTCCACCCTGCACTGATCATTGGAATCGGTTACTGGGTGGCACCTGCGGGCAGGTTGGGCATGGCGGGAGGAACTGGGGGCGTGCCTTGGGTAGTGTGCATTCTGTCCCTTGCTCCATGGCAACCTTCCTCCACCACGCCCTTCTGTCGTGTCTGCCTGACCTCAGACCCAGAGCAGGGATGGCGCTGACCCTGGCTGAGACCCTGAGACTGAGCCACAATGAACCGTCCTGCCTCTAAAGCTGTTTTGGTTAAATATTTTTGTCACAGCAACAAAAAGCTGTGACCACCACAAGGAGAAAGAAGAGCACAGACCTTGTCCTGGTTCCCATCATCCACTTGTTGTTTCCAGAGCAGCTCACCTTTCCTCTGAAAACGGGGATCAAGTCATGTTGTAGGCATTCTGCTTCTCTCTTCCATGAGGGGTTTGCTGAGTGACTGAGACCGTGGACAGGATGTGGAAACATGGTTTGTTTTGACGAGCCACCTGCAGCTCTCTAAGTACCTTATTAGTAGAAGTTACCCAGGTCGCACATGGTGAAACCCGAGTTCCGAGGTGAAACTGGATTCTCCACGGAGCCTCTGATTCTGCTGCAGGGAGGGGCAGGATAAGATTGCCAGCTTCTGAAGGCAGAAGCCTCACAGCTGTCAGTGGTGAGCCATGCCCTCCGACGTCGCAGCTGAGAAGGGGTGAAGGGGAGGCAGGGTTTGCTGAAGAACAGAAGCAAGAGCAAAGCTCATCGTGCATGAGTGACCAGAAGGGACACTCTCCATTTGAGTGAGCTCATCCTGGGGTGTGTGGAGCACTTGGTCCAAACTTATGCTAACAAAGCTTTGGAAACGTGCTAATGCTATTGGTCAACTCTCAAGTCCCGACTTTCATTCGATCCTCCCCACTTCCATTTTCTCCCTGCAGGTCAGGAAGTGGGAGGTTGAGGTCACGGGATGGCCTGTGCTTGCAGGTTCCGAGCTGCACTGCTGCCCGGAGTGGACTTGTGCAGCAGGCATCCTGACGTGCACAGGCCTGGTTGCTGAAGGGTCACTGAAGGGTGTGACCTGGGCTCACAGCACCTGCAGACCCCCATGCCTGCACGCCAGGCTCCCTGTGGTTGTGGGATGTGCTTTGCGCCTGCACTCCAGCTCCCATGGGCCGCTGCTCTGCGCTGGGCTGCTGCTTCTCAGCTGAGACCTTGATCCTTGGGATGGGACATAGTTCCTCTTGGAAGTATTCCTCTGTGCTGGAACTCCAGGGGAGCTTGCTCTCCTCTCATTCCCTTAGCTGACTCCTCAGGCCTTGTGCACAGTGCGCCCTAGGAAATGCTGCCCTGAGCTCCTCCTCTGGAGTCCTGGGGTGGCCAGCCCTGCTCCTGGGTCCAAGCAGGTACTCCAGCACCCTGGGGAAGGAAGCTTTCTTTCACCACCCTGCCTCTCCTGCCAACTCCCCCGCCTTTTGAATCTGTGTGTGTGCAAAAGTTGCATCTCTTCAACTTACACAACGCTGCACATAAATCATCCTAATGATTTTGAAATTGCCATTCTTCTTGTTTCTTTTTTCCGTAGCCTGAATTTGGAAGCCACATAAGTGGAAGTGCCTGCCCTCTTACAGAAATGCAGATCATCGCCCTCCTGGCATCTCTCCTGGAAGGCACCAGCTGCTCCCTGCTCCACATGGGTGGCTGCGGAGCTGGTTTCCACAGCCCAGGACCAGCGCTGCACATCTTCCAGCTGAGAAGAGGCAGGCTTAGGTCCCCTGTCCTGTGGAGAAGGCTGGGCAAGAGTGTGAGCAACAGTCAGACTCGTGTCTGTACCTTCTTAGGGGGAAGAGATCATTGAGACGTTTCATAGCTCCCCACCGACTTGTGCCTACATAACCTACACCTAAAAATGACAAGGCCTTAAGGGGCCAATAATCTGGTGGTATTTGTGACAAAGAATCACACACATGAAAATCCACATGACCTGCTTCTGTGACGGTCCCTTCAGCAGACAGAGCCCTGATAAAACGCGAGGAAGCCACACAATTCCCTGAATGCCAGTCAGCCTCCTGTCACTGTGACAGATGCCTGAGATAATCCACATCAACCTACAAGGAGACAAGGTTTGTTCTGGAAGTTGCAGGTCATGGTAGGACGGCTCGTTGCTTGGGGCCTGGGAACTAGAGTCAGATCAAGGGAGACACAGAGCCCGGTGGTGATGAAAGTCCATCAGTAGGAGACCTGGGAGCTCAGACCTCAGGTGGTCACTGGGGTGAAGGGCTGCAGGGCACTGGGAGAGGAGTCCAGGTGTCTTTTTAGGGAGAAAATTGGAAGATTCTCTGGAGCTGGCCACTTGCCAGCCCAAAGCAACTAGCCAAGATGACCTGCACATCCAGCTAAGCAGCCTGGGGCTCAAGCAGGCCAGCATCCCCACGCAAGTACCAGGCAACATGACCAGGGGAGAACCAGGCAGCCTCAAAGACCATGGTGGGGACGAGCCGGTGGGGTGGACATGGGGCGGAGCTGACATCGTGTGATTGGGTGGGTAGTTGTGTTGACACCAGTTAGCTCATTCACTTTGGCCATTGGACGGCAGGCATGAGTGTACTGGCTAGAGTGCACTGAAGTCCAGGAGCCAGGAGGACCCCCTGGACACAGGGCTGCCATCTTGACGGTGGCTGAGGCATCTCCTATTCATTCATAGTCAATGAGCCATCTTGGTTACAGTATTTTTTGGATTAAGGATGTACAGTGGTCTTGCAATGAGCAGATCTCTCAGGGAAGTGTCTGGCACCTACTCCCCAGGCCCAGGAGGCTGGGTGCTCAGCAGTGGGTTGTGTCAGGAGGAGAGTATAAAGGCTACCAGCAGGACCTGGGGTTAGGGCCAAGTTCCTCCTTCCCCAAGAGGTCGGGTTCTGACCAGGTGTGACAACAGCCCTGAGGGGGCTGGAGGGGTCCTGTGGTCACGACTCCACGCAGATCGGCCAGGCTGGAGACAAGCCACCCTCAGCTGCAGAACGGAGAGTCAGAGTCCCGTTCCCACTTGGACACCCAAGGTGCCGCAACCTCCCCTGGAGCTGCACAGGCTCCGGCAGAAGGAAAGGGGGCTGTTCCCATGAGCCCGACACTGCTGGGAGGGGCTACGAGTGCCCGCCAGGTCCCGGGGCTGCGCCCTGGAGGCCTTGCCTCTGGCTGTGGTGGGTGGATGGGAGACAGAGCCCTTCTGAATGGAGAAGGCACGTAGTAAGGGGGAAGTGGGAGAGCTGGGCACGTCTAGAGGAGTGCTGAGGGTCGGGCTCCGCAGCTCTCAGCTCTGGTTTCCTTCCCAGCACGTGGGGATCGGGGGAGTGGGCAGGGGGGCACCGTGCTGCCGTGTGGAGCTATGACCCGGGTTCCCAGGACCCTGCCCTCCTTGAGCCCCAAGCTCCCAGAGAGAAAGGAAAGGAATGTGAGCCACCGTGGCGCTTGCAGACATAGCGATCCTCCACATCAGGAAAGAGAGCCAAAGCAAAGAGGAGGGCGAGCACACAGGAGAAGAGGCCGCCCTGCATCGTGTGTGCCGGAGGGAATCCCAGTTAGGCCCTTATCGTGGGGGGATCCCAGCAGATCATCCTCTTCACCCCCGTATTCATTTGTTTTGTGAAAACCTTTTCTTCATAAAATGTGAGCCACAAGAAGACCGAGCTCTGCCCAGGTGGAGTCCCCAGGGGTTCTGCCCAGTGAAGTCTGAATAACTTGTGCATAAACTGCTCCATCATCAGGATGTGGGGGACCCGGGGACCGGAGCTAGATGCTGGAGGCCAGAGCCTAGTGAGCTGGGCTGGAAGGGGGTCAGAGGGAGGCGAATGCTGAAGAGAGGGGACGCCCAGGATCAGCAGGGGGGCTGGCATCTATTCTGCATGGAGGGAGTGACCCTGAGGACAGGCCATGCTGTACATCCCAGCCGGCAAGAGTGCCTGGCCATGTCCTCTCCGGGACGACCCCAGGGGATATAAGACTGGCAGCGTGGGACGGAGGAGCTGTGACTCCAGGCAAGTGGCTTTGTTCTAGTGGCCTCCCCATCCTCCCCAAAACCCAAGCACCTCTCCAGGGCCCCAGCCCCCTTCCCATCTCAGGGGGACCCGAGTGCAGTTAGGAGCCAGAAGCAAACTCAATTGGCCAGCAATTTGGGAGTTGCTCAGGGAAACCCAGGCCTAAACCTGGGGCCAGATCCATTCCATGGAACACAGGGAGGAAGCCGACCACTTCCTGTGCACGATCTTCCCAGCCCAGTGAGACCTGGGGTCCCCGGAACTCAGGACACCCAGGCTCAGGGAGTGGGTCGGCCCCAGGGTTGTCTCTGAATGAAGGTCGAGGGAGGCGGCCTCTTCTGGTGAGCCCCCTCTCACCTGTGCTGGGCCTCCTGCCAGTGCCACCAGCCCTCCCAGCATACCAGGGACCTCTGGGCCTTGACTTCCTGAAAGGTCCATTTCCAGGAGCCCCTCAGATCCAGGGGCACCAGGAGAGATGGCCACCTCCCTGCTTTCGCCATTCCAGAACCCCTCCTCTGTAACCCCAGAAATCTGCCCAGGAGAACCTTCACTCTGGGCTTTTCCAGAATCCCTACCACTGTGAACACTGACTTGTTTTCTATGCCATTTTTTCAAGATGTCCCCAGAGGTAATTAAAAATATGGTTCCCAAGTTCAAATACGAACAAGGCAGGGGAGTCACGTCAGTGGTGGAGTCACCAAGGCTGAGGGCAGAGCTTTCCAAGCTGTGCTCTCAACGTTCTCTGCTTGCAGGGTGGCTCCTGGGACCACCCCTCCCTCCCACCACGTGAGTTCACCTCCTCTTCAGTGTGACGCCCAGTGAGTGTGCCAGCAACAGGGTGGACTGGGGCTCACACTGGGGACGACAAGGAGCCCAACCCCATGGGGGACACCGAAATCTGTCCAAGGATCACAGTCAGCCCCCAGGCTATGGTTTGCACGTGTGGACTGAATTCCACAATGGCTGCACTTTTCCTCTCTCTAACTCCTGGATTGTGGCCTTGGCATCTTGACTTTGTAAGTCCTGCCGATGCGATGCCTGCGGGCTTTCAGAATGGCCTCCCTCAGCCTTCAAGGAGCGCAGTAGCCGATCTCAGCTACCTTGGGCTCCTCTGGCCACACCCCTCTCCCCAGCAACTGTGCGCAGGCCCACAGCCCTGAGGCCGCCTGCACCCCATCCTTCATCCCTTCCAGAGCCACCGAAGGAAGAGGAGGAGCAAGGAGCTAAGCTCTTCAGGCTGGGGATTTCCTCCCAGCCGCATCCCCACCTCATACCCTCAGGAGCCCTGCACAGCATGAGGCCACCTCCCAGGAGCAGCACCTCCTCCAGAGGGACAGGAGCTTTGTCTCCAGGGTAAAGGGGCAGAGGGAGGGTGTCTCGACAGGCTGGAGCCACGTCCTGCAGAGAAGGGATCCAGGATGCTGCTATTACGTGGGCGTCAGTCTCGCCTGCATTTTATTTAATACTGTTGGCTTAAGGCAGAAGGGGAGGGGCACACAGAGAAAACCATGCATGTGGATGGTCTCGGGCTGGGAAGGGGCCCTGTCCTCTCTCGCCCAGGGCGGTAGCAGCAACAGCGATCTCAGTTTTGGGATTGCTCTGTGACAGGTTGGCCATCTGCTGATGTAAGAATAGCTATTAAACACTCATCTCACCAGTGGCATCACTGGACAGGATTGGCTCAGCGTGCGTTTGCTGGGATCTTGCCGGGGTCCAGGCCTAGCACAAAGGGTCGTGGTGCTCTCTGGTGAATGGGATGGCTTCGGCCAGGTGGAGAACAAGGCAACACAGACTCAGTGATCTGAGGCTAAGTTCTGTTCTAACTTTATTTTTTTCCACACACCATTTTTATATGTTAGCTTCTAGCTTGAGTACAATATCTTGAGGCCACACAAAAGGAAACTGATGCAAACTACAAGACAATAGGCAAAACGTATTAGCAGATTAAATATTATCAGCTTTTCATAATATTTTAAGTATTCTTCTTCTATATAATCTTAAACTAATTTTACTTTCTATATTACTAGAAACATCATGCACAGAAGTCATTCTATGAGGAACATATAAGTTTACACTATGTGATTAATAACTAGGTTAACAGGAACAATAGGGAGTTTCTTTCTGAGCTTTCTCTGGATCATTGAATAACTGAGCTGCTTTAGGCCAATTAGGAGCGGTAGACCTCCTACTTTTGCCCAGTAAGCATTAGCCGGTCCTGCCCAAGAAAGCTGTTCAGAGCAACTAAACAAACACCAGCGTTTTACATATTTAAAATATTCTAAAAAGGGGAGATGAGCTTTCCAGGTACATTTTTCATTATAATATACTTGATGCCAACCAAGGTGTATTCTGCCAGTGGGAGATAAAGGGGATCTAGATCTAAGGAACCAGAAGTTGGTTTCCTAGGAGGATACCATAGTTTTCCATTAACCAATAAGCATGACCAAATGATGTCTGAATTGTTGGGACTATTTTTCTAGCCTTAATAACTTGTTTGTGATTTGTTTGTCTGGAGTTAAGGTGGGAACAACATGTCTTTCTGCCCTAGGTCGTCTGGGAGAAGTCACCATCTGCAGTGTATTTAGCATAAGTTGCTGGAAATGAGATAGCATTCTTTCCAAGTTATACTTTTATCACCCCAGAACAAGGGCCTTTCTTGGTTATATCCAGTATGATTGATTCTTGTGTTTGATTCTTGTGTTCTAAATCCCCTAAGACCCTAGAATTCTCAAAAATCCAATATAATATTATTCCCAAGCATCGGCAAATTAAACAAGACAACAGGAAACAGCGGCCCCAATTCCCAGGAAGATGAGACCTTGCAAACATCTTTGTGACTCAGTGGAACCCTGTCAAGCACTGAGGGGAATTGAAGAGGGCGCAGCAGGATCTCTCAAGAGTGGCAGCCAGAGGTGGCATCCTGATTGCTAGCAAGGTAGCTGCCTGGGATTCAGAAAGCAGGACCCCTCCCCATGCCTGTGTCTGTGCGTCACCTCTGTTCCCAGGAGGCTGTCCCCTGTAGCCATCAGGAGCTAGTTGATCCAGAAGAGATGGCCCTGTGGTGAGCAGCCTGGTGGAGGAGAGCCCTTCCTTCCACGAGGCTCCAGCCACGTGGGCAGCGTGGGGCCTCTGAGCCACGCAGGCCTGCAGAACACCCTCTGGGAGCAGCGCCACCCACCAAGACTGCCTGGATGGCTGCTGGTGGCCGCCTCCGACTTTCCCTCACCTTTAGGCTTCCTTCTTCGATCCTGTTGAACACATCAGCTTCTCTCTGTAGCAATGATTCCTTGAAGTTCTTTCCTGACAAGTGAGACCCTCTCCTGTGCTTTAACATGTGACACAATCCCTCCCTTGAACCACCTCAGGCCTGCGGTTCTGCCCGTGGGTGTGATACCCCAGGACCTGCTGGGATCCGTGAATGCTTCCGGGTGGAGAGGTCTCATCGTGTGCCACAATGGCTGGAAAATTGAGCAGCAGATAAACTGAACATCAGACGAATAGCAGCACACGGGTCAAACGACTCAGTTCTGCTCTCTGCTGCCTGGACTGACACCCAGTTTGAGAGGCGCTAGGAAGGCTTTAGTCTGCAGCAATCCCCAGACTGAGTCCAGCCATCTGCTGGACTTTACCTCTGGCCCAGCCGCAGGCTCCTGTGCACACACAGGCAGGACACGGGCAGGCCAGCTGGACAGCAGGGACAGAGGGCTGGATGGGGGCTGCTCCTTGCATCCTGGGCCCTGCGAGGGCAAAGAGGTTGGAGCCATGGGCTCAGGCCCGGTGCACACAGGCTCCAGCTGCAGGCCATCTCGGCGCAGTCCTGGGGCACATCCGGATGTGCCCGGGTCGGGGGACCCAGGAACGTACACTTGTATCATGCGATTCCAATGAAGGCAGCTTAAGAAACACTAAAGAATGGAGAGTCCAGAATTCGAGTCCTGAGTGGGATCTTGGGGAGCTGATTTTAATTTTAAATATAGTTTTAAACCTTAGCAAGAAAGGGCAGAACCCTTGGAAACAAGCTCTATGATATTATTGAAGGACACAAAACAAGAGCCACAGTGAGCTGGGAGGGTGTGTCGTATTGTCACCACTGAATGGACTGGGTGGAGCGCCGCAGAGCTGCGATGTCCAGGGCCAGTGTGAGCGCAGGCTTGGCTGAGGCCGGGAGGCCCCAGGAGCCTCCAGCCACGGTGTCCTCGGCTGCACGTCGGAATGCAGCTGGACTGTGAAGAGGGGACACCAGGCTCACCAGACACCCAGGCCTTCCCGGCACTTTCCAGACGGGGGTCTTCCCAGCACTCTCCCTTCAAGGCACATCCCTGCAGCCGCTGTTTCCTTGGGAAATCAAGGGGGAAGACGGAGGGGCTCTGTCCCGGGCCAGGCGCTGCCTCCCTGGCGCCCGCTGCTGTCCTGGTGGGAGTGGGTCCTGTGCCTGGGGCTGACCCCGGTGTGAGAAAGGCATGGGCCTTTCTTTGGACCCCAAGGCCTTAAGGGCAGTGTCATGGGATGGCAAAACCAGACCTGGTTGTGAAATGGAATTATAAAAACGTTATGGTAAGAAACAGTGCTGGACTGGGGATGTAGCTCAGTTGGCAGAGCGCCTGCCTTGCGAGCCAAGGCCTGGGTTCAATCCCCAGCACCACAAAAACCAAAAACAACAACAACAACAAAACCCAACGCTGGGGAGGGGTGGTTCCGCTCCCTCTCTCAGCCTGTCCCCAGGAGATCGCATTGACCCCAGGTCCCTACCTTTCCTTCTGGACTGTGCACAGCTGCCCAGGAGTCCGACGCTCCCTCTCGAAATGTAGCAGGTGCCTGTGGAAAGAGCAGGCGCCATGTCAGAGGCCCTGCACGGCCTGGGCCGAGGGATTAGGAAGAAAGCCCAGTGACGGGACGGGTCTGAGATGACCCCAAATACCCTCTAGCTGTCGTGGGAACTGTGGCTCAGGGCTCAGAACTTGGGGTCTGTTCTCTGGGCCCGCTGGGTAAAATGGAGTTTGGAGTTCTCTCCCCTCCAGTGCTGCTCGCAGCTTCTCCCCCTGATTCCCGCACGGTCAGACCCCATTCCCACTTGCACCGACCCGTTCCCAGTTCAGGCAGGTCGTTGCGTGTCTTTTTCATCATTACACAAGTGAAGCCTGTGTCTGAAGGAGAATGTTTAGACTATAAAGCCCGACCGTGGTCACAGCACCTAGAGACGCTACTGTGTGTGCGTGCGTGCGTGTGCGTGTGTGGTGCTGCGGATCAGACCTACGGCCGGGCACGGCTGGACAAGTGCTCTGCCCCGAGCAACACCAGCCCCAGGGACGCCCTCTCACGCTTAGGTAAGTACCTTCGAGATGCATAGATACAGAGGTGGCCAGGTATATAATCACGTTTGCAGCAGGTAAAAATAGACAAACAGCACACAGTGAATACTATATGGTAAAGCTTAATAGGGAGTCATGGGTAAATCTAAATAGGCAGATAGTAAAAAGTACATTGTATTGAAAATATAAATAGGTATCCAGCAGGCGTGTGACGTGTGCAGTAGTAATGATTTGGTACACATGCTGATTCTTTTTTATTTTGGCTTCAACACCTAACAACCAGATGAACTTTCAGTTCATCTAATCTAGTAGTTTCCGGATTTCAATCTTTTTTTAATTGATTCTTTTCAATTATACATGACAGTAGAACCCATTTGATATAATTAAGCAGCAGGGAATATATCTTTTCTTCACAATGTAGATTTACACGAGTCATATAATCTCACACACATATAGGACAATACCGTCCATCTCAGTCCACTCTCTTGCCTTCCCCCACCCCTTCCCATCCCATTTTCCTCTACACCATCCATACTTGCGCCATTCTTTTCTTGTCCCCCCATGACCACTTCCTATCCTCATTATGTATCAGCATCTACTGATCAGAGAAAACATTCGGCCTTTGATTTTTTGGGCTTGGCTTATTTCACTTAGCATGATATTCTCCAACTCCACCTATTTACCAGCAAATGCCATAATTTTATTCTTCTTTATGGCTGAGTAATATTCCATTGTGTATATATACCACAGTTTCTTTATCCATTCATGAATTGAAGGGCATCTCAGTTGGCTCCGAGCTATTGTGAATTGAGCAATCTATGAACATAGATGTGGCTACATCTCTATACTTTGCTGACTTTAAGACCTTTGGGTATAAACCAAGGAGTGGGATAGCTGGGTCAAATGGTGGGCCCATTCCAAGTTTTTTGAGGAATCTCCATACTGCTTTCCAGAGTGGCTGCACCAATTTGCAACTCCACCAACAATGTATGAGCATGCCTTTTCCCCCACATTCACACCAACACTAATTATTGCTTGTGTTCCTGATCATAGCCATTCTAATTGGAACTGGATGAAATCTTAGAGTGGTTTTAATTTGCATTTCTCTAATTACTAGAGATGATGAGCACTTTTTCATATATTTGTTAATCACCTGTGTATCATCTTCTGTGAAGGGTCTACCCAGTTCCTTAGCCATTTACTGATTGGGTTCTTTGCATTTTTGGTGTAAAGTTTTTTAAGTCCTTTATAAACTTTGGAGAGCAGTGCTCTGTCTTAAGTGTGTGTGGAAAAGATTTTTTCCCACTCTGTAGGCTCTCCTTTCACATTGTTGATTGTTTCTTTTGCTGAGAAAAAGCTTTTTAGTTTGAATCCGTCCCATTTATTGATTCTTCCTTTTATTTCTTGTGCTCTGGGGGTCATGTTGAGGAAGTCTGGTCCTAAGCCAATATGAAGAAGATTCAGGCCTACTTCTTCTATTTGGTGAAGGGTCTCAGGTTTAATTCCTAGATCCTTGATCCATTTTGAGTTGAGTTTTGTACCTGGTGAGAGATAGGGGTTTAATTTCATTTTTTTGCATATGCGTTTCCAGTTTTGCCAGCACCATTTGTTGAAGTGGCTATCTTCCTCCATTGTATGTTTTTGGCACCTTTGTCTAGTATGAGATAACTGTACTTATGTGGGTTTGTCTCTGTGTCTTCTATTCTGTATCATTGGTCTATCTGTCTATTTTGGTGCCAATACCATGCTGTTTTTGTTACTATTGCTCTATAGTAGAGTTTAAGGTCTGGTATTATAATACCTCCTGCGTCATTCTTCCTGCCCAGGAGTGCTTTCGCTATTCTGAGCCTATTCTTCTTCCAGATGAATTTCATGATTGATTTTTCTATTTCTATGAGGAATGTCATTGGGATTTTTATTGGAATTGCATTAAATTTGTATTGCACCTTTGGAAGTATGGCCATTTTGATTATATTGATTCTGACTATCCAAGAACTTGGAAAATCTTTCCATCTTTTAAGGTCTTCCTTAATTTCTTTCTTTAATATTCTGTAGTTTTCACTGTAGAGGTTTTTCACCTCTTTTGTTAAATTGATTCCCCATTTTTTTTGAGGCTATTGTGAATGGAGTTGTTTTCCTCATTTCACTTTCAGATTATTCATCATTATGTAGATAAATGCATTAGATTTATGTGTGTTTGTATTATATACTGCTATTTTGCTGAATTCATTAATTAGGTCTAAAAGTTTCCTGGTGGAGTGTTTTGGATCCTCTAAATATAGGATCATGTCATCAGCAAATAGTGACAACTTGAGTTCTTCTTTTCCTATTCATATTCCTTTAATTTCTGTGGTCTGTCTAAATGCGCTGGCTAGTATTTCAAGCAGGATGTTGAATAGAAGTGGTGACAGTGGGCATCCCCGTCTTGTTCCAGTTTTTAAAGGGAATGCTTTCAGTTTTTCTCCATTAAGAATGATGTTGGCAGTGGGCTTAGCATAAATAGCCTTCACAATGTTCAGGTATGTTCCTATCATCCCTATTTTTTCTAGTTTTTGTTTTGAGCATGAAGGGGTGCTGTATTTTGTCAAATGCTTTCTCATCATCTATCAAAATAATCATATGATTCTTAACCTTAAGTCTATTGATGTGATAAATTACATTTATTGATTTCCTGATGTTGAACCAACCTTGCATCCCTGGGATAAACCCCACTTGATCAGGGTGCACTCTCTTATTAATATGTTTTTGTAAGCAATTTGCCAGAATTTTGTTGAGGGTTTTTGCATCTATATTCATCAGGGATACTGGTCTAAAGTTTTCTTTCCTAGATGTGTCTTTGCCTGGTTTTGGTATCAGAGTGATACTAGCTTCATAGAATGAATTTGGAAGGGTTCCCTCCTTTTCTATTTCATGAAATACTTTCAGGAGTATTGGTATAAGTTCTTTGAAGGTCTTGTAGAACTCAGCTGAGAATCCCTCTGGTCCAGGGCTTTTCTTGGTTGGTAGGCTTTTGATGACTTCTTCTATTTCATTCCTTGAAATTGTGTATGTCCTCCTGGTTCAGTTTGGGAGGATCATATATCTCTAGAAATTTGTTGATGTCTTCAGGATTTTCTATTTTATTGGAGTATAGATTTTCAAAGTAGCTTCTAATTATGTTTTGTATTTCAATGGTGTCTGTTGTGATATTTCCTTTTTCATCATGAATTTTAGTAACTTGAGTTTTCTCTCTCCTCTTTGTTACTGTGGCTAAGGGTTTATCTATTTTTTTTACTTTTTCAAAGAACCAACTTTTTGTTTTGTCAATTTTTTGAATTGTTTGTTTTGTTTCAACTTCATTGATTTCAGCTCTGATTTTAATTATTTCCTGTCTTCTCCTACTTTTGGTGTTGTTCTGTTCTTCTTTTTCTAGGATTTTGAGATATAAGTTTAGGTCATTTAGTTGTTGACATTTATTCTTTTCTTGAATGCGCTCAATACAATGAATTTTCCTCTTAGTACTGCTTCCATAGTGTCCCAGAGATTTTGATATGTTGTATCATCAATCTCATTTACCTCTAAGAAATTTTTTATCTCCTCCCTGATGTTTTCTGTTATCCATGCTTCATTCAATAGCATATTATTTAATCTCTAGGTGTTGCAGTAGTTTTTTTTTTATTTTGTCGTTGAGTTCTAATTTCATTCCATTATCATCCGATAGAATACAAGGTAGTATCTTTACTTTTTTGCATTTACTAAGGGCTGCTTTGTGGCATAGCATATGGTCTATTTTAGAGAAGGAGCCATGTGCTGCTGAGAAGAGCGTGTATTCATTTGTTGATGGAAGGAATACTCTATGTATGTCTGTTAAGTCTAAGTTATTGATTGCTTTATTGAGTTATATGTTTTCTTTGTTTAGTTTTTGTTTGGAAGATCTATCCAGTGGTGACAGTGGTGTGTTAAAGTCACCCGGAATTATTGTGTTGTGGTCTATTTGATTCCTGTAATTGAGAAGGATTTGTTTGATGTACATGGATGGGTCATTGTTTGGGGCATAAATATTTATGATCGTTATGTCTTCTTGATTTATGGTTCCCTTAAGCAGTATGAAATGACCTTCTTTATCCCTTCTTACTAACTTTGGCTAGAAGTCCACTTTATCTGATATAAGGATGGAAATCCCTGCTTTTTTACTGAGACCATGTGCATGGTATGTTTTTTTCCCCATCCTTCCACCTTTAGTCTGTGGATGTCCTTTTCTATGAGATGAGTCTCTTGAAGGCAGCATATTGTTGGGTCTTTCTTTTTAATCCAATCTGCCAGTCTATGTCTTTTGATTGACAAGTTTGGGCCATTAACGTTCAGGGTTATTATTGAGATATGATTTGTATTCTCAGTCATTTTGGCTTAGATTTGGTTTTTAACTTGACTTGGCTTCTTCTTTGATTGGCTTTTCCTCTAGGGTAGTTCCTCCCTTTGCTGACTTACATTGTTGTTTTTCGTTTCTTCTTCATAGAATATCTTGCTGAGTGTTCTGTAGCACAGGCTTTCTATGTGTGAATTCCTTTAACTTTTGTTTGTCATGGAAAGATTTTATTTCATCTTCAAATCTGAAGGTTAGCTTTGTTGGATATAGGATTCTTGATTGGCAACCATGTTCTTTCAAAGATTGAAATATATTGTTCAAGGCCCTTCTAGCTTTTAGGACCTGGGCTGAGAAATCCGCTGATATCCGTATTGATTTTCCTCTATATGTGATCTGATGCTTTTTTCTTGCAGCCTTTAAAATCCTATCTTTATTTTGTACATTAGGCATTTTCATTATAATGTGTCTTGGTGTGAATCTGCTGTAATTTTGTGCATTTCGTGTTCTGTAAGCCTCCTGTAGTTGAATTTCCATTTCATTCTTTAGGTTTGGGAAATTTTATGATATTATTTCATTGAATAGGTTGTTCATTCCTTTGGTTTTTATCTCTGTGACTTCCTCAGTCCCAGTAATTCTTAAATTTGATCTTTTCATGATATCCCATAGTTCTTGGAGGTTTCGTTCATGATTTCTTACCATCTTCTCCATTTGGGCAACTTTATTTTCAAGATTCAATATTTTGTCTTCATTGTCTGAGGTTCTGTCTTCCAAGTGAACTAGTCTGTTGGTGATGCTTTCCACTGAGTTTTTTTATTTGGTTTATTGTTTCATTCATTTCAAGAATTTCTGTTTGGTTCTTTTTCAGAATCTCTATCTCTTTGTTGAGTTGATCTTTTGCTTCCTGCAGTTGCTCTTTCAACTACTTATTGGAATGGTCATTCATTGCCTGCATTGGCTCTCTTAACTCATCATTTGCTTCTCTGATCATTTTAATCATGTGTATTCTGAACTCCTTTTCTGACATTTCTTCTACCATGCTGTCATTGGGTTCTATTAGTGCAGATTCTTGGTTTGTTTGGAACACTTTCTTCCCTTGTTTTTTCATGTTGTTCATGTATCTTCCCCTCTAGCAATGCAGATCTGGGGTATTGCAGTTTCTGCCCTATAGGCTTAGAGTGACCTTATAGTTTTCCAAAACCTCTTCTTTAAGGGGGGAGATCAATATTAGCAGCACCAAGTACAGACAATATGCAGTCGTAAACCAAATAGCCCCTATGAAGACTATTGTTACATAGTTTTTTGTTACAATATTGTTACAGTATCATCATAATAAACAGAGAGGGTGAGTTCAATTGTTATCTACAGTACAACAGATTTGCAATGAGGACGGCAGTTTCTAATGGAGGACAAAGGATGGGGAGAGGTGTAGGATGTAACTCTTAATAGTGTGAGAAAAGAGTATGAAGATGTTCTAGATCATAGGAAAAGTGAAAGTGCAGTCAAAAGAAGTTGGTTGTTAGCATGAGAAAAGTGAGAAAAAGCCTTTGAGGAAACAGGTAAACAAAAGGAAAGTAGGGAGCAAGAAAAGTAAAGAAATAAAAACTTAAAAGTTGTCACAAAGTAGAAAAAAAAATCTACAGTGTAACAGTCATATCCTATTCACACCTCCCAGTCTTCAGTAGCCTGAGGCATGAGAGGTCCCTGACACTGAGCGTCCAGTCTCCAGCAGGCTCTCAGGAAGGGATCTGCCCCACCTAATGACAGTTTCCACTCCCAGGATCATCCAAGATGGCTCCACTGGCTTGCAAACGTGTTGGCAAATGGGGAGATGCAGCACAGGGTGTGAGCGGTGAGTCTGTGTGGGGTGCAGTTGGTCGGACTGGGGTCCCTGGAGGTGGGGTGCTGTCAGTCAGGCCAGGGGTCCTGGAGGCAGGGTGCTGTCAGTCAGGTCGGTAGTCCTGTAGCTCCTGGCTTTTTTTCCCAAAATGGTGGCAGCCACGTGTAACCAAACCTGGGGGTGCTGTGATGGTGAACTTCCAGGCAACAGCCGGCAGCTGGCGATCCACTGACAGTCTGCAGGCTCTGCAGGCTACTGGCAGATGATCAGCAGATGAACCTCGGTCGGTGGGTGATGGGTAGGTGAAAGGCAGGCGATGGCAGGCCAGAGGCAGGCAGACAGGCAAGTGACGGATGATGGGTGGCTGTCAGTGAGCAATCTGCACTCAAATGTAGTCGCTACACTGGCAGACTGTAGGTGATCCAGGTAGACAAATGGGGTAAACAGCAGGGGATCAATGAGGAGCAAGGACTGCCTCACGGAGAAACAAATTTTCCTCTCTTTGAATCCCGAGTTACAGAGCGACAAGGAGCGCAGCCTCCCTCTAGTCCACCATCTTGGATCTCCCCTCACGCATGCAGATTTTACAGTATTGCAAAGAGGCCAGGAGCCTGCCTCTGGGAAGCGCAGCCTTGGTGATGGGTGCTGCTCGCCCCCCTCCAGGCCAGATCTGCGTGACGACTTCCAACTGGGAAACACACGGGGAAATGGCCGAAGGGACTCACGTTGCCCAGGATTCTCCATCCCCAGCATGGAAGACGATCTCCTCTATGGCCAACCTGTGGTGAGCCTGGAGCTGCAGACTCTGTAAGGACAGGAAGTAGGACTCCGAGAGTTTCAGTTCCACCTTCTATTCTTAGAGTGAAACCCCAGGCCGGCTGACTGACATGTAAGACAGTCCAGCTCGCAGGGCTCCTGGGGCTCCCCGTGAGATGAGCCACAAACCTGCTGGCTCAGCGTCCTGCTCTTGTAACAGAAAAGAAGATGGCATGAGAGCACGTGTCCGGCCAGAGCACTTCATGTGCTTGACCCGGCGGGCAACTTGTAGGACATACTCCTCTGCTTGGGTTTTGTTGTTTTCTTCTGTTTTTGTTTGTTTTGTTTTGTTTTGCTTTGTTGGTCCTGGGAATTGAACCCAGGGGTGCTCAACCACTGAGCCACATCCCCAGCCACTTTTTGTATTTTTTTTTTTCAGAGACAGGGTCTTGCTAAATTGCTTAAGACCTTTCTAAGTTGCTAAGGCTGACTTTCAAGGCTGACTTTTTTGAGATCCTCCTGCCTAAGCCTCCTGAGTGGCTGGGATCACAGGTGTGCGCCACCATGCCTGGTTTGGTGCGATTTTATTAAGGCACTACAAGACACCAGGAAAGAAGGCGCCCCAGCCTCATGCACAGGTGGGAGGCTGAGCACACCTGCAGGTGGCCCCTGGCCGCTGACCACTCAGTGCCCTCCTGGATTGGCTCATATAAGGATCTCCTTCTTCCCTGCCATGTCTTTATTTAAGATGGCGCTGGCCAAGCTTCTCTTCGGGGTTGTTCCCCTGCTCCACCCTGCTATTGGCACGAACCTTAGACCAATGACCGAGCCACACAGTGGCGGTTAACATTGGGAGCCAATAGCTGGCTGCACCGTCACTTACTAACAACCCACCCCTGCGGAAGTCCCCTAGCACACCCTATATAACCCTGGTGATTGTTCAATAAAACGGAACTTCTCCCGTGGTGTGCCTTGCTGTCGATTCCTTTCAGCTCATGCAATGACGGTGCCACAGTGAGTGAGCACGGTGGCTGCTGATGTTGCTGGATTTTTGTTGGCACTTCAACCGTAAAAGAACTCTGCATGCTCTCTAGGTTTGCCTGGGCTGCACACTAGAAAGAGCAAGAAGGGTCAGGGGACCTCGGGCTTGCTCAGCCCTCTGGTGTCTCTGCGTGGTCTCAGGTAGCCTTTGCCAGCCTGACGGTGCCGAGGCCTCTGCAGGCCCCGCTCGGGGGCTGGGATGCCAGCAGCAGCTTCACCAACCAGGCATCGATGCTCCCTTTGAACCATCAGGAGCTGTTCTGCTGCCAACGTCCCCGCTGCAGGAGGCTCAGCCACTCACTCCCCGACCCAGGAGGACCTGGACCTTCAAAGCTCTTTGGCCGTCAGATGGTTGGCGCTCCTGTGGTGGCTAGGACTCTGGGACCTGTTGGGAGGGCCGCTGACCACTGTGGATGGAGGTTTCTTTGTCACCCTTACTCAAGGAATCCAGCAGTGTCCCAGCTGCAGGGTGTTGGAAAAGCGGTGCTCTCCCTCTGGTTCCCCTTGGGACAGGACGAGAGCTCCCTCGGCCACCCAGGCTGAAATCCACTGCTTTCTCCGGTGGGTGCTTCCTCTGCCCTCTCTGCCGCCTCTCTGTGCCCTCGTCGCCTGTCCCACAGGCCATCCCACTTGAAACTCTGTGCCTCCCAGCCGCATGGTCCTCCCTTCTTCCCAACGCTGCCCTCACCTGGAGAGGCTGAGGAAGGCGGCGCCTGGCCCCAGACAGAGGCAGTTTATGCCATTGGTGCTGCCCCAGATCCTGCTTGCTGCAGACGCTCCCTGGGGGGTGCTGGCCACCTAGCCAGGGCAGAGTTGGAGGCCCTGCCCCAGGGCCTTCCCTCTGGAGCGGGGACTTGCAGGTGTGGGGCAGCCACGGCACTCACGGTCACCTCCCTCGGCACCATACCAGTGGTTTCCACTGCAGGGGCAGACCTCGAATCCTCAGTAGAAAGAAAGTGAAGATTCTACAGTCACAATCCCTGGGGTTCAGTCATTTCTACTGTGATTGGCACAATGGGCTCATTCTGGGGGAGCCGAGCACCCCACCTCTGCACCTCCCCGCTGGAGGCTGAGCTTACAAGTGCCGTTCACAACGTAGAGTGAAGTGGCCCGTCCGCTGGTCTCCACAGCATTCTGCCACAGGCGCTTGCATTTGGGTGGCGCTTGAGAGCCTCATTCCCAGTCCTCTGCAGGGCCACATAGTTCTCCACCCTCCCCCTCTCTCCCTCTCACTCTTTTTCCACCATTTTTAAACATCTCCCTTCAGGATGGTTGAAAGAAAGCCCCTGGACAGGCCTCTCTGCCCCATGGTGCTCATGAGGCTTTCTGCTTCCCAGTGGCTCTCCTCCCCAGTGGCTGGTTTTCCACTAGAAGGTTCCGCCTGCTGTGCCTGTCGCCACCCATCCTGGGAGGCTGGAGGACTGCTGGGCCCTCAACTGCAGCGTAGCCTGCTTTTCTTTACCAAATATTGGAGAAATAGCTACAAAAGGAAAGAGCAGAGAAAGACAGAGGAAGCCATCTCAGCAAAGTGTGGGAATAAATAATACACAAAGAAAATGAAGTTCAGTCACTTCCTGAGTCCCTGTGGTCCTGGGTTTAGCATTCTCCAGAAATGGTTCACCCTGAGACATAGGGACCTAGGAGGGACCTGCGAGCGTCCTGCGGCTGAGACGTTAGGATCTTCGTGCATTTCTCCAAGGGAAGTAACGGGCCTTCAGACAAATCTGCCCCAGCTCAAGTTCCCACATGCCACACACACCTGCCATGGTGTGAACTCACACCAGAAGTGGCTGTGGGATGCGCCTGCATCTGCTGGCCAGGGCGCGGCCTGGGGTGGACGCACGGTGCCTCTGAATGAATGAAGGACAGTGGGTGTGGCTTGTTGCTATGTCTTCCAAGGGGAAGCTTTCTCTTCTTGGTCTTGTCTTTCTCTCATTCCTTTTAAAAAGGTGAAATAAAAAAGAAGAAAGAAGGAAAGAGAGACAAGAGAATGAGAGAGAGAGAGAGAAGCCGCTCTGCGGGGAGAGCTGACCTCACTGCAGAATCCCTCCAGGAGACGGACCCACTCAGGAACCTTGATGGGGACACCTAACCCAGCTGCAGATGCCTCGTGTGAATCCTGTCCAGGGCTGGATTCTGGCCACTACATCACACAAATGACTCAGCAAAAGTTCCAGTGGAGTTCAAATGGCCCTCGAGGGTCCACAGCTGCAGACAGTGACTTCGAGGACGCAGGGGAACTCCACTTAACTGTTTTGTCCCCCAGAATTGTAGTAAAGAGAAATGGCTTCAGATTATTTTTAGTGTTTTGGTGGAATGAGAATTGGGCTTCTTCTGGACAACTGTCACGTCACTACCTGAGCAGTTAGAATTCGGGTCTGCAATGAAGACACTAATCACGGTGAGAGGTTGGAAAGCGGGGACTTCGCCTGGCGCGTTAGGAGGCACGTTCCATGGCAAAACCACAGACCCACTTGTTCTACCAACAGTGCAGACCCAGCCTGGCCTGGCTGAGGGTGGGAGACTCTCCCCCTGGTGCCTCAGGCACGACTGGACTTGCTCCATGATGTCCATTCCTTGGAGCCGTGGCTTGGTCTCCAAACTGTGGATGTACAGCTTCCAGCAAATCAGCAGCAGCTGTTGAAATCTGACTTTCATTTCTCCACTTTCAAGTCCTTCTTCATCTCATGTGTGATTGAATTTCAGTCTCTCCAGCCAGAGTGGTGAATCACACGTTAGCCAGACAACCCTGGGCTGCGTCTCTCGACGTTCCAATCCACCTTCCATGTGGACATCACTTTCACGACACCCCCCTTGCACACAGCACTCCTGTCCAAGAGCTGGTGAACAAGCACATTATTTACAAAGCATGTCATCAGAGACGGATCCAACTCATTAACTGCACAGCAGCCCGCTCCCGCCCTTCACTGGGGCAGTTCACGGGCCATGGCCTTTCATTCGGGACCTGCCGTTTACACTTCCCAATAATAAAACTGAATTGGAATCTCATTCCTCCTCCACACGCCAGCTGAACAGATGGGCTGCAAGTGTTGGGTCCACATGTTTTACGCTGCTGGTTTCGCAGGCAGCATCACACGGCTGCTCTCCAGCTGAAGGCTGTTCCTCTAAGACCTCGCTTTCACATTAAGAGTCTCACTGTTTCATAGGGCTGTAGAACCTGTCATTGAAGTCTAAACGATGGTGACAACAGCCCTACAGAAACTCAAGGAATGATTAACAATTAAAATCTCAGCTGTGTTCCCAAGGAGAGTGGGAATATTGGTACGGAAACGTCTAGGTTCCTGTGTGTGCGTAGGACGCCAGGTCGGAGGGCAGAATGTGCCCCTCCGCCATCCAACCAACCAGAGCCCGCAGCCCGTCTGCAGGTACAAGGGGTTAACCTGTGCTCTGCGTCTAAGTCTCAGCACTCCTCTGATGGCTCTGCGGTCCCGCTGACACTCTATCCAGCACTCTGCACCCAGAACACCAGGAATCACCCCTCCCTAAGGCTGGGTGGGAAGGGTCTGCAGAACGGAAGCACACGGAAGCACTGTGCGCAGCGGTCCAGCCACGGAACGTCCTCCCCCAGGGCTGTGGTGCTGGCACACTCGTCATCAGCCAACTGTATGGGTGGCACATCTCAGAGCAACCCGGCCTGAGGTGTGGTGGGCTCCATGCAGCCTGGGCCCCACTTGCTCCCCGTGCTCCTGGGCTGCTCCACAGCCTCCACGACCCACTGCTTGCAGGTCTCCTGTCTTTTCCACTCAGAACCTGTTCTCAGAAAAGGCTCACGTGAACTCACATTCCCCCAGGGGAATTTCATTTTTGCCAGAGTCCAGAGCCTCCTCAGACAGGAAGCTGTCCTCACCCAGGGCCAGGTACAGGGCCAGTCCTGGAGTCTCCGAAGCTGTCCCATCTCCTTGGTGATGCTGTTCTACTTCTCACTCTGCACTCCACCAAAGAGGACCAAACACCAGGTGACCCAAAGGCAGAGGGGACCCGGGGATTGTTTGAAGAAGCTGTGGGCCTCCCATGACACCGTGCTGCAGGCCAGGACATTCCACTGATGCTAGGGCAGTGCACACCTAGGTAGCAAGTGTCCAGAGTGGGTGTGAGAGCTCTGGTGACTCCCTTCTCATCCCCAGAAGCCGGCCACGCTCCTCCCCATCCCCCGGATGCAGCTCAAGCCCTGGCATCAGGTCCTGCTCAGGAAACATCTGCATGTGAAAAAGTTATCAAAGAATCATAACCACATGAACCACCTCGAAAGGAACAGTTTCCCATGTTAGTGCTTTTGTATCTTTTAGGATGTACTTTGGGCTTCTAAAGGGTTTCAGTCCCATTACTGTAATTGCACAACTCAGAGATTTAGGACATTAAACTAAATCAATATTAATCCAGTTAAAGGCCAATGCAATCAACAATTCTAAAAAAAGAAATCATATTTCCAGACTACTGAGCCAATAATTGACAGCTTGCTTGGCATTTCTATATGACAGATACGGAATCTAACCCCTGGCAGAGCCCACTCTTGGCTCTAGGAATCTACTTTTCCAATGAATTTGTAAGCTGCAGGACAGGTGATAGAGGCGTGCAGTATTCACACACGTGGCAAGGACTAGCTCAGTTCTTTTTCCCCACACTTGTCCTGTGTCCACCCTAGTACTTAGCTCTAGGATCAAGAGGCAGCAAGAAAAAGCCTCTGTTATTAAGAATCTCAAAGTCTAGAAAACTGTGCAAACTCCTAGATTCAGAAGAGAGAGACCATATCTTCTGTGTTTTTAGCTGTGTGCTTATAAAACTAGGAACTGGGACAAGATGAACTCCTGGGGTCACTCCAACTCGGACACAGAAAAGCACATCTCTAGGAGTGAGCTAAGTGGGAGCAGCCAAGCAAGGAAGCTCAAAGCTGTTTCTCTCTCAAAGCAAAGAACCAGACCAAAAATGCCAAACATATGTTCTTGGAAGTCTGTAAATTAATCAAAAGCTTTCAATCATCTGAGAAGCATTTGTTCAAGAAAAAATGGCAGAAGGTCTGTAGAGCCGCAAACCTGAGGGTTTAACATGCCCTTTCCTTAGAACACTCCACAGCTCCAGGTGGTCTTGAAATCCTACAGATGCTCCTCAGGATATGCCTGGACCCATCTTTGATGTCAGCACAGGTGGAGGGGTCCATGACATGGGTGGAGGGGTAGAGTGACACAGGTGCAGGGTCTACAACACAGGTAGAGGCTCCATAACACTGGAAGAGGTGTCCATGAAAGGTCCATGAAAGAGGTGGAGGGTCCATGACACAGGGGAGGGCCAAAGACACATAACATAAAGAGGGTCCAAGACAAAGGTGGAGGGCTCCATGACATAGGTGGAGGAACATGACAAAGGTGAAGGACTCCATGACATAGGTGGAGGAACATGACACAGGTGGAGAGTCCATGACAGAGGTGGAGGGGTCAATTACAGAGGTGGAGGGGTCCTTGACAAAGGTGGAGGGCATATGAAAGGGTGGAGAGTCCATGAAAAGGGTGGAGTAGTTCAAGATATGGGTGGAGGGGTCCAAGATACAAATGGAGGGTTCCATTGCACAAGTGGATGGTCCATGACACAGGTGGAGGGGTACACGACTCACATGGAGGGTTCCATTACAGGGTTGTAGGAGTTGAAGGCACAAGTGGAGGGGTCTATGGTAAGGTTGGAAGGGTCCATGAAGGGTGAGGGGGGTTCAATGCATGAGTAGAGAGTCCATGACAAAGGTGACACAGGTGTAGGGGTCCAGAGACACAGGTAGAGTGGTCCATGACACAGGTGGAGAGTCCATGACAACGTTGGTGGGGCCAATGACAGAGATAAAGGGGTCCATGACACAGCTGGAGGGTATATGACAAAGGTGAATGGTCCATAACATGGGTGGAGGAGTCCAAGACAAAAATGGAGGGTTGCATTGCACAGGTGGATGGTCCATGACACAGGTGGAGGTGTCCAGTAACCCTGGTGGAGGGGTCCAAGAAACAGGTGAAGGGGTTCATAACTCATGTGGAGGGTTCAATGACAGGGTTATAGGGGTCAAAGGCATGAGTGGAGGGGTCTATGTCAAGGGTTGAGGGCTCCATGAAAGGATGGGGTTGACCAATGCATGAATGGAGGGTCCATGACAAAGGTTGAGGGGTACAGTGACACAGGTGGAGGGATCCATGACACAGGTGGAGAGTCGATGACACAGATGAAAGGGTACATGATACAAGTTGAGGGTCCATGACAAAAATAGAGGGGTCCATGAGACACAGGAGGAACAGTCCAAGACAAATGTGGATGGATCCATGACACAGGCTGACGGTCCATGACAGAGGTGAAGGAATCCATAACACAGATGGTGGGGTCCAGGACACAGGTGAAGGGGTCCATGTCATGGGCAGAGGTATTCATGGTATGGGTGGATGGGTCTGTGAAACAGGTGGAGGGTCCATGACACAGGTAGGGGATCCATGACATAGGTTGAGGGGTCCAGTGACACAGGTGTAGGACTCCAGTGATTCAGATGGTGGCATCCACGACACAGGTGGGGGGTCCATGACATGGGTGGTGGTTCCATGACATGGATGGAGGGTCCATGATACGGGGGGCGGGGTCCATGACACAGAAGAAGAGTTCATGACATGGGTGGAGGGTTCTAGTGACACAATGGAGGGTCCATGAAATGGTTTGAGGGGTTCAGTAACACAGGTGGAGGGGTCCATGACAGAGGTGGAGGGTCCGTGACACAAATAGAGGGGTCCATGACAGAGGTGGAGTGGTCCATGACACGGGCAGAGGGTTCATGGCATGGGTGTGAATGGGTCAACGAAAGTGGTGAAGAGTCCATGACATGGGTGGAGGGGGTCCATGACATAACTGGAGGGTCCAGTGACACAGGTGGAGGGTCCATGACACTTGGTGGTTCCAGTAACACACGGGGAGAGGATCATGTCACAGGTGGAAAGTACTTGACACAGGTGGTGGTTCCATGGCACAAGTGGAGGGGTCCAGACACAGGTTGAAGGTCCATGACACAGGCAGAGGGTTTAAGAGAGAGGTGCCATGGTCCAGGGCATGGTGGAAGCATCCATGAAACAGGTGGAGGGTTCCATGACACAGATGAAGGGGCCATGGTTGGGGGGTCCATGATAGAAGTGGTGAATGCATTGGCAAAGGAAGAGGGTTCAATGATGTAAGTGGAGGGGTTCATGACACAGGTGGAGGGTCCATGACACATGTGGGGGGGCCAATGACACAAGTAGAGGTGTCAATGACACAGTTGGAGGGGTTCATGACACAGGTGGAGGGTCCATGACATAAGTGAAGGTGTATATGACACAGGTGGAGGGGTCCATGACACAGTTGGAGAGGTCACTTACACTAGTAGAGGGACCATGATGCAGTTGGAGTGGTCCACAACATGGGTGGATGGGTACATGACACAAGTGGAGTGTTCCAATGCTCTGGTGGAGGGGTACATGACGTGGGTTTAGGGAACCATGACACAAGAGGAGGATTCATGACACAGGTGAAGAGGTCCATGACACAGGAAGGGTCCATGACACAGGTGGAAGGCTCCATGACTCAGGTGGAGGGCCATGACACAGGTAGACAAGTGCATGACACACATGCCATAGGTGGAGAGCTGATGACACAGGTGGAGGGGTCCATGACCCATGTGGTGAGGTCCGTGACATGGATGGAGGGTCCACGACACATGTGGTGGTTTCCTTGACACAGGTGAAGGGTCAACAACACAGGTAGATGAATCCATGACACGGGGAAGGTCGATGATATGGGTGGAGGGATCCAGTGACACAGATGGAGGGGTCCATACATAGGTGGAGCAAGCAGTGACACAGGTTGAGGGGTTCATGACAAGGGTGGAAGGTCCATGATACAGGGGGAGGAGTCTAAGACATGGATGGAGGGGTCAATGACACAGATGGAGGGGTCCAGGATAACAGTGGAGGATCCATGACTCATGTGGAGCATCCAGTGATGGGAGGAAGGGTCCATGACATGGGTGGAGGGGTCCATGACATGAATGGAAGGGTTCATGACAAAGGTTGAGTGGTCCATGACACCAGTTGAGGGTTCTATGGCATGGGAGGAAGGATCCATGACACAAGTGGAGGGGTTCAAGGAATGCTGGAGGATCCAGTGACACAGATGTAGGGGTCCATGACAAATGTGGAAGGTGCACGACACAGGTGGTGGTCAATGACACAGATGGAAATGTTCATGAAACAGGTGGAGGGGTCCATGACATGGGTTAGGGGGTACATGACTTGTGTGGAGAGGTCCACGACACAGGTGGAGAATCCATGACTCAAGTGGAGGTGTTCATGACATGCATGGAGGGGTCCATGACACAGGTTGAGGGATCCAGTGACAGGATGTGGGTCCATGATACTGGTGGAGGGTCCATTACACAGGTGTGTAAATGACACAGGTGGAGGGTCCATGACACAGGTGGAGAGGTCCAATAATTAGGTGGAGGATGCATGACACAGTTGTAGGTTCCTTCACACAGGTGGAAGGTCTATGATACAGGTGGAGGGGTCTAGTGACACAATTGGAGGGGTCCATGATACAGATGGAGCATCCAGTCACAGTTTGAAGGGTTCGTGACACAGGCCAAGGGTTCATGACACTGTTGGAGGGTTGCATGACACAGGTTGAGGGTCCATGACAAAGTTGGAGAGGTCTATGACACAGGGGAGGGGTCCATGACGTAGGTTGAGAATCCATGACACAGGTGAAGGTTCCATGATATGGGTGAAATGGTCCATGATACAAAAGGAGGGTCCATGACACAGGTGGAGTATCCATGACATAGGTGATGGAATAAATGGCAGAGATGGAGGTTCCATGACACAGGTGGAGACATTTATGACACAGTTGGAGAGTCCATGACAGAGTTGGAGAGTCTATGACTCGGATGGAGGGGTGCATGACACAAGTGGAAGTGTTCATGACACTGGGAAGGGATCCATGACAAGGGTGGAGTGGTCCATGATACAGGAAGAGGGATCCATATTACAGGTGCAGGGGTTCATGACACAGGTTGAGGGTCCATGACACAGGTGGAGAAGGCCAATGCATAGGTGGAGGGGTCCATGACATGGGCGGAGAGGTCAATGACATGGGTGCAGGGACATGACACAGGTAGAAAATCCATGACAAAAGTGGAGGGTTCATGACATGGGTGGAGGAGTCCATGAAACAGTTGGAGGGTTCATGACACAAGTAGAGAGGTCCATGAAACATATAGAGCAGTTCATGACATAGGTGGGGGGCCATGATACAGGTAGAGTGTCCATGATACAGGTGGAGGTGTCCATTACACAGGTGGAGTGTCCATGACATAGGTGGAGGGTTCCTTGAAACAGGTGGACAGTCTGTGACACAAGTGAATGGTCCATGACACAGATGGAGTGTCCATTGCATCAGGAGAGGGTCCAATACACAGGTAAAGGGGCTCATGATACAGGTGAAGGCATCCATGTCATGGGTGGATGGTCCATGACACAGGTGGAAGTGTCACTCACATGAGTTGAAGACACATGTGCAGGTTCCAAGACACAAATGGAGGGGTCCATGACAGAGGAGGAGGGGTCAATGGCACAGGTGGAAGAGTCCACATGGGTGGAGGGTCCCCTGACACAGTTTAGGGATCCATGTCACAGGTGGAGTATCCATGACAAAGGTGTATTGGTCCATGACACAGGTGGAGTGGTCCAGGATATGGGTGGATGGGTCCATGACACAGTTGGAGAGGTCCATAATACAGGTGGAGGGGTCCATGACACAGGTGAAGGTGTCCATGACATAGGAGGAGAGTTCATGACACAGGGGGAGGTATCTATGACATTTTGAAAGGGTCCTTGACACAGTTCGATGGGTTCATGACATGGGTGGAGGAGTCAAGGCACGAGTGTTGTAGGGTCCATGACATGGGTTAAGTGGTATATGATACGGGTGGAGGGGTCCATGTCATGGGTGGAGGGATGCAATGACACAGTGGAGTGGCTATAACTCACGTGGAGGGATCAGGACACAGGTGGTGTGTCCAGTGACACAGGTGGAAGAATTCATGACACAGATGGAGAGGTCATGGCACAGGTGAAGGGTCCATGATATGTGTTGAGGGTGCATGACACAATTGGAGAGGTCCCTGTCACAGGTGGATGGTTCATGACACAGGTGGAGGGTTCCATGACACAGGTGGATGGGTAGATTACAGGTGTGGAGGTGTCCATGACATAGGTGGATTGGTCCAAGACATGGGTGGAGGGGTACAGGACATGGTGGAGAGGACGACACATGTGGAGGGTCCATGACAGAGGTGGAGGGGTCCAGAACAGGAATTAACGGATCCATGACATAGGTTGAGAATCCATGACATAGGTGGAGGGTCCATGACACAAGTGGAGGGGTCCATGACACAGGAGCAGGGGTCCATGTTATGGGTGCATGGTTCATGACATAGGTGGAGGGGTCCAGTGAGACAAGGGGAATGGTTCATGACACAGAGGTAGGTTCCATGGCATAGGTGGAGGAGTCCATGACATATGTGGAGGTTCCAAGACAAAAATGAAGAGGTTCATGAAACAGCCGGAGTGTCCATGACACAAGTGGAGGGACCAAGACATGGCGGAGGGGTCCATGACACAGGTGAAGCTGTCCATAACACAGGTGGAGGATCCATGACACAGTTGAAGGTGTTCATGACACCTGTGGAGGGTTCATGACACATGTGGTGGGTCCATGACACATGTGTAGTAGTCCAAGACATATGTGAAAGCATCCATAACATGGGTAGAGGGTCCATGACACAGGTGGAGGATTATATCACACAGGTGTAGGAGTCAATGACATATATGGAAGTTCCATCACACAAAAGAAGGGTTACATAACACAGGTGGAGGGGCCCATGACACAGTAGGAGGAATCCATAACATGGGTAGAGGGGTCCATGACACAGGTTGAGAGTCCATGACATAGGTAGAGGGTCCATGACACAAGTGGAGGAACAATGACACAGGTGGAGGGTCTATGATACAAGTGGAGGGTCCATGACACAAGTGGAGGGACCATGATATAGGTGGAGGTCCATGACACAAGTGGAGGGACCATGACATAGGTGAAGGAGTCCATGACATGGGTGGAGGTATGAGGAGGGTCAATGAAATGGATGGATGGTCCATAAAAAGGCAAGAGTGTTCCATGGCACAGGTGAAGGCTTCAATGACACAGGTGGAGGGGTTATGACAAAGATAGAGGGTTCCATGAAACAGGTGGAGGGTCCATGACACAGGTGGAGGTGTCCATGACACAGGTGGAGGTGTCCATGACACAGGTGAAGGAGTCCATGACATGTGTGCAGAGCCCATGACACAGGTGTAGGGGGTCCATTTCACAGTTGGAGGGTACATGATATAGGTAGAGTGTCAGTGACACAGGGAGAGGATCCATGACACAGGTGAAGGGTCTATAACACGAATGGAGTGGTGCATGACAAAGGTGGAGGGTCCATGACACAGGTGGAGAGTCCATGTCACAAATGGAGGGGTCCATGATACAGGTGGAGGGGTCCATGACACTGGTGGAGGATCCATGAAACAGTTGGAGGGATGCAGTGGCACAGGAGGAGTGGACCCTGACACAGGTGGAGGAACCATGACACAGGGGGAGGCTCCATGACACAGGTAGAGGAGTCCATGACATATGTGGAGGTTCCATGACACAAATGAAGTGGTCCATGACACACAAAGAGTGGTCCATGACAGAGGTGGAGGGTCTAAAACACATGTGGAGTGGTCCATTAAACTGATGGTGGGTCCATGACTCAGGTGAAGGGTCCATGACACAGTTGAAGGGTTCATGAAAACTGTGGAGGGTCCATGACACATGAAAGCATCCATGACACAGTGGAGGGTCCATGACACATATTGGTATATCACACAGGTGGAGGAGTCCATGACATAAGTGGAGGTTCCATGACAGAAATGAAGGGGTCCATAATACAGGTGGAGGGGTCCATGAGACAGTAGGAGGAGTCCATAACAAAGGTAGAGGGGTTCATGACACAGGTGGATGGGTTCATGACACAGAAGGAGGAGTTCATGACACAGGTGCAAGGTCCATGATACAGCAGAGGAGTCAAGTGACACAGGTGGAAGAGTCGATGACAGGGGAAGTTTGACACAGATGGAGGGTCCATGACACATATGAGGGTCCTTGAAACAGGTGGAAGTATTCATGACATAGGTGGAGGGGTTCATGACACGAGTGGAGTGTCCATTTCACAAGTGGAGTGATCCATGATCCAGGTTGAGTGGTTCAGTGACACAGGTGGAGGGGTTTATGACACAGTGGAAGGGTCCATGGCATAGGTGTAGAGGTCTATGAGATAGGTGGAGTTTCCATGACAGGTGGAGGGGTAATAGAGGTGGAGTGATCCATGACAAATGTCAAGGGTCTATGACACAGGTGGAGGAGTTCATGACTTGGTACAGGGTTCCATGACACAAGTAGAAGAAGAGTCCATGGCACAGGTGGAGGAGTCCATGACATGGGTGGAGGGGTTCATGACACAGGTGAATGGGTACATGACAGAGGTGGAGGGTCCATGATAAGTGTGGAGGGTCCATGACATAGGTGGAAGAGTCCATGACATAGGTTTAGGGTCCATGACATAGGTGGAGGGTCCATGACACAGGTGGTGTGGTTCATGACAAAGGTGGAATGTCCATGACATATGTGGAGGATCCATGACACAAATGGAGGTGTCCATGAAACAGGTGGAGGTGTCCATGATACAGGTGGTGAAGTCCATGACACAGAAGGAGCGGTTCATGACATGAGTGGTTGGGTGGATGACAGAGGTAGAAGGTCCATGATATGGGTGGATGGTTCATGACACAGGTGGAGGAGCCCATGACACAGATTGACAGATCCAAAACATAGGAGTAGAGTCCATGACATGGGTGGAGGGGTCCAGTGACACAAGTGGAGGGTCCATGTCACAGGTGGAGGGTCCATGACACAGGTGGAGGGCTCTAGGGCATGGGTGGAGGTGTCTATGACACGAGTGGTGGGTATGGATGGATGGTCCATGGTGGGGGGGTCCATGACAGAAGTGGTGGATCCAGTGGCACAGGAGGAGGGTTCAATGACACAAGTGGAGGGCACTTGACACAGATGGAGGGTTCCATGACACAAGTGGAGTGGCTATGACTAAGGCGGACCAGGACACAGGTGGAGGAGTCCATGACAGAGGTGCAGGGTACATGACACAGGTGGAGTGTCCAGTGACACAGGTGGAAGGGTCCATGACACAGATGGAGGGGGCATGACAGAACTGGAGGGTCCATGACACAGGTGTAGCTGTCCATGACAGAGGTGAAGAGTCTATGACACAGATGGAAGAGTCAATGACACAAGTGGAGGTGTTGTTGAGACAGATGGAGGGGTCCATAACACAGGTAGACAAGTGGATGACAGAGCTGAAGGGTCCATGACATAGGTGGAGCAATCCATGACACAGGTGGAGGGGTTCATGACCAACATAGTGGGGTTCCTGACATAGGTGGAGGGTCTATTATATGGCTGGAGGGGTCTATGGCACAGTTGGAGAGGTCCATGGCATGTCTTTAGGTGTCTAAGTCATAAGTGGAGGGTCCTTGACTCAGGTTGAGTGGTCTATGACAGAGGTGGAAATTCCATGACAGAGGTGGAAGGGTCCAGGACAGAGGTGGAGGAGTCCATGACACAGATTGACAGATAGATGACATAGGGGTAGGGTCCATGACATGGGTAGAAGGGACCAGTGAGACAGGTGGAAGGTCCATGATAGAGATGGAGTGGTTCATTACATGAGTGAATGTGTCCATGACAGAGGTAGAGAGTTCATGACATGGGTGGAGGGGTCCATTACACGAATGTAGGGGTCAATGACTCAGAAGGAGGGTCCAGTGACACAATTGGAGGGTCCATGACATAGGTGGAGGGGTCTAGGGACAAGTGGAGGGTCCATGACATGGATTGAGGGGTACAGTGAAACAGGTGGGGAGTCCATGACAAAGGTGGAGGGTTAATGAAACACATTGAGGGTCCATGACACTGTGGAGGGACTAGACAGAGCTGAAGGGTCCATGAAACATATGGAAGTGTTCATGACATAGGTGGAGGGGTCCATGACACAGGTGGAGGGTCCATGACATAGTTGGAGATGTCCCTGACATTGGTGGAGGGGTCCATAACAAAGGTGGAGAGTTCCAAGACAGAGGAGGATAGAATTTGAAACAGGGGGAGGGTCCATTACATAGGCTGAGGGGTCTAAAATATGGGACCCCAAAATATGAGATCTCCACCCAGCGGAGATCCCAGTGACACAGGTGGAGGGTTCATGACACAGGTGGTGGAGTTCATGACACAGGTGGAGTGTCTATGACACAAGTGGAGAGGTCTATTTCACAGGTGGATGGGTATATGACAGAGGTGGAGGGATGCATGACACAGGTAGAGGGTCCATGATAGAGGTGTAGGAGTCCCTGACACACGTGGAAAGGTCCATAACATGAGTGGATGCTTCCTGACAAGCATGGAGTTTCCATGACAAGGTGAGGTGTCCACAAAAAAGGTGGAGAGTCCATGACAGGTGGAGAGGTCCATGACACAGGTGGATGGGTCCATGAGGGAGATGGAGTGTTCATGACATGGTGGAGGGGTCCATGACCCAAGTGGAGGGGTCCAGTGACACAGGTGGAGGGCTTCAGTGATACAGATCATGGGGTTCATGACACAGGTGGATAGTCAATGACATGGGTGAGGGGTCCTGACAAAGGTAGAGGATTCAGTGACATAGGTAGAGGATTCTATGGCACTGGTATAAGGGTCCATAGCACGGAATGAGGGAATAAGACACAGATGGATTGTCCATGACAGGATGGAGGAGTCATTGAAACAGGTGAATTGGTCCATGACAAAGGCAGAGGGTCCATGACATAGGTGGAGGGGTACACTGAAACAGGGGTTCGTGACACAGATGGAGTGTCCATGACATGGGCAGAGAAGGCCATGACACAGGTGAAAGGGTCCACAACATGGTGGAGAGGTCCATGACACAGGTGAATGGTCAATGAAACAGGGGGAGGAGTCCAGTGACACAGATGGAGTAGTCCCTGATACAGGTGGAGGGACAATTATAGAGATATAGGGGTCCATGACACAGGGGAAAGAGTCCATGACATGGGTGGAGGGGATCATGACCTGGGTGGTTGGGTCCATGACACAGGTGGAGGTTTCATGACAATGGTGGAGGGTCCAGTGACACAGTTCTAGGATCCATGACACAGGAGGAATATCCTTAACACAGGTATAGGGGTCCATAACACATGTAGAATGGTCCATGACACAGGCGGAGGCATCCATAACACAGGTAAAGGGTCCATGATACAAATGCAGGGGTCCATGACACAGGTGGAGTGGTCAATAACACAGTGGAGGGTCTATGACACAGGTTTATGTTCCATGACACAGGTATAGGGACCATGAAACAGGTGGAGGGGTCCATGAAATAGGTTTAGGGTCCATGACACAGGTTTAGGGTCTTTCACACAGGTGGAGGGGTCCATGCCACAGGTTTAGAGGCCATGACACAGGTGGAGGGTCCATGATATAGCCTGAAGGTCCATGACAAAATGGAGGTGTCCATGACAAAGGCTCTAGGGTTCATGACATAGGTTTAGAGTCCATGACACAGTTGGAGAAGTCCATGCCACAGGTTTAGTTTCCATGACACAAGTAGAGGGTCCATGACACAGGTTTAGAGTCCATGACACTGCTATAGGGTCCATGACATGGATGGACAGTCCATGACACAGCTGTAGGGTCCATAACACAGGTGGAGGGGTACAAGAAACAGATGGAGTGTCCATGACATTCGTGGAGGGTCTATGACAAAGGTGGAGGGTCCATGACATAGGTTAGAGGTTCATGACTCAGGTGGAGGGGTATATGACACAGTTTTAAGGTCCCTGACACAGGTGGAGGGCCCATGACACAGTTTAGGGTCCATGACACATGTTGAGGTGTCCATGTCAGAGGTGGAAGGGTCCATGACACAGATGGAGGGTCCATGACACAGGTTTAGGGACCATGGCAAAGGTTTAGAGTACATGACTCAGGTGAAGCATCCATGATACAGGTGGAGGGTCCATGACAGAGTTGGAGAGGTCCATGACAGAGGTGGAAGGGTGCATGACATAGGTTTAGGATCCATGACACAGGTGGAGGGATCGATGACTCAGGTTTAGGGTCCATGACACAGGTGGAGGGTCCAGGACCCAGGATTAGATCCAGGACACAGGTGGAGGGTCCAGGACACAGGTGGAGAGTCCATCACACAGGTGATGACATAGGTTTAAGGTCCATGAGACAGGGGAAGGTCGATGACACAGGTTTAGGGTCTATGACATAGGTGGAGGGTCCATGACACAGATTGAAGGGTCCATGGCACAGGTTTAGAGTCCATGACACAGGTAGAGGGTCCATGACATAGGTTTAGGATCATGACAAAATTGTAAGGGTCCTTGACATAGGTTTAGGGCCCATGGCACTGGTGGAGGGTCCATGACACAGGTTTAGGGTCCATGTCAGAGGTTTATTTTCCATGACACGGGTTTAAGGTCCAACACACAGGTGAGGGTCCATGACACAGGTGGAGGGATGCATGACAAAGGTGAAGGGTCCATGTCACAAGTGAAGAGTCCATACCATAGGTTTAGGATCCATGACACAGCTCTAGGGGTCCATGATATAGGTTTAGGGTCCATGACACAGGTGGAGGGATCCTTGGTACAGGTGAAGTGTTCGTGAAATAGGTGTAGGGTCCATGACAAGGGGAAGGAGTCCATGACAGGTTCAGGGTCAATGACACAGCTTTAGTGTCCAAGAAACAGGTGGAGGGGTCCATAACACAGGTTTAGGAGTCCATGACACAGGTTTAGGGTCCAAACACAGGGGAAGGGTCCATAACACAGGTGGAGTGTCCATGACACAAGTGGAGGGGTCCATAACTCAGTTTTAGGATCCATGACACACATAGAGGGGTCCATGACACAGGTGGAAGGTCCATGACATAGGTTTAGGGTCCAGGACACAGTTGAACAGTTCCATGACACAGATGTAGTTTCCATTATCAGGTGGAAGGATACAAGGCACAGGTGAAGGGTCCAGGCAGAGGTTCAGGGTCCATGGCACAGGTGGAAGCATCCATGATATAGGTTTAGGGTCCATGACACAGGTAGAGGGTCCATGTCATAGGTGGAGGGTCCATGACACAGGTTTAGTGTCCATGACAGAGGTTTAGGGCCCATGACTAATGTGGAGTGTCCATGAGAGGTGAAGGCATTCATGACACAGTTGAAGGGTCCATGACACTGATGGGAGTTCAATGACAAAGGTAAAGGGTCCATGATTAAGTCAGGGGTCCATGTCACACGTAGAAAGATCCATGATACAAATTTAGGGTTCAAAACACAGGTGGAGAGGTCCTTGACACAGGTTTAGGGTCAATGACACAGGTGGGGGGTCCATGAAACAGGTGAAAGGGTCCATGACATAGGTTTAGGGTCCATGACACAGGTGAAGGGATCTATGACAGAGTTGAAGCATCCAGGACACAAGTGGAGGGGTCCTTGACACAGGTGGAGTGTTCATGAAACAGGTGGAGGGTCCAAGACACAGATGTAGGGGACCATGACACAAATGAGGGGTCCATAACATGGGTTAGGTTCCATGACATAGGTTGAAGGTCCATGACACAGGTGGAGGGTCCTTGAGAGAGGTGGAGGATCCTCGAAACAGGTGGAGGGGTCCATGTCATAGGTTTAGGGTCTATGACACAGGTGGAGATATTCACCACACAGGTGGAGCGTTCATGACATAGGTGGAGGGTGTATGACACTGGTGGAGGGGTCCATGACACAGGTTTAGGGTCAATGACACAGGTGGAGGTTCCATAAAACAGGTGGAAGTGTCCATGACATAGGTTTATGGTCCATGACACAGGTTGAGGGTCCAAAACACAGGTGGTGGGGTCTGTGAGTCTGGTGGAGGGTCCATGACACAGGTGGAGGGTTCATGAACAGGTGGAGGATGCATGACACAGGGGGAAGGGTCCATGAAAGCAGTAGATGGGTCCATAACATAGGTTTAGGGTCCATGACACTGGTAGAAGTGTCTATGACAAAGGTGAAGGTTCCTAGACAGAGGTGAAGGGTCCATGACACAGTTGGATGGGTTCATATTAAAGGTTTAGGGTCCATGACACAGCTTTCCATGTACAAGTCGAATGGTCCATGACACAGGTTTAGAGTCCATGACACAATTGGAGTGTCCATGATACTGATGGAGGGGTCCATGACACAGGAAAGGGGCCCGTGACACAGGTGGTGGGATTGTTGACAAGAAAGAGGGGTTCATGACACAGGTGGAATGATTCATGATACAGGTGGTTGGGTCCACGACAGAGGTTTAAGGTCCTTAACACAGGTAGAGGGGTCCATGACAAAGGTGGAGGGGTCATGTCACAGGTGGAGGGTCCTTGACAGAGGTGGAGGCCCATGACACAGGTGGAGGAGTTCATTTCAAAGGTTTAGGTTCCATGACAAAGGTGGAGTGGTCCATGACACAGATTTAGGGGGCTATGACATAATTTCAGGGTCCATGACACAGGTGGAAATGTCCTGACAGAGGTGGAGGGTCTATAACACAGTTGAAGGGGTCCATAACACAGTTGAAGGGGTCCATGACACAGTTGAAGGGGTCCATGACACAGGCTTAGGATCCATGACACTGGTAGAGGGGTCCATGGCACAGGTGGACTTTCCATGACAAAGATTTAGGGTCCATGACACAGATGGAGGGATACATGACACAGGAGAAGGGTCAATGACCGGTGGAAGGTGCAACACAGGTGGAAGTGTCCATGACTTAGGCTCAGGGACCATGGCACAGGTGGAGGGTCCATGACACAGGTGGAGGGTCCATGACACATGTGGAGGGGTCCATGAAACAGGTGGAGGGCCCATGACACAGATGGAGCATGTATGACACAGGTGGAGGGTCCAGGACACAGGCAAAAGGGTTCATGACATAGGTTTAGGGTCCATGACACAGGTTTAGGGTCCCTGACACAGGATGTGGGGTCCATGACACCAGTGGAGGGTCAATAACACAGGTGGAGAGGTCCAATGACACAGGTGGAGTGTCCATGATATAGGTGGAGGGTCAAAGACAGAGGTTGAGGGATCTGTGACAAAGGTTTAGAGTCCATGACACAGGTGGAGTTTCTGTGTCAAAGGTTTATGGTCCATGCCACAGGTTTAGGATGCATGACACAGGTGGAGCATCCATGATGAAGATTTAGGATATATGACAAAGGTGGAGGGTCCATCACACAGATGGAGGGTCTATGACACAGGTGAAGGGGTCCATGACACAGGATAAGGGTTCATGACAAAGGTTTAGGGCCCATGACACATATGGTGGGGTTCATGACACAGAAAGAGGGGCATAACACAGGATAAGGGTCCATGACACAAGTTTTCGGTCCATGACACTGCTGGAGGGGTTCATGACACAAGTGGAGGTGTCCATGACACAGGTTTAGGGTCCATGACACAAGTTTTGGATACATTACACAGGTTCAGGGTTCATGACACAGGTGGAGAGGTCCATTACACAGGTTAAGGTTCGATGACACAGGTAGAGGATCCATGAAACAGGGGGAAGTGTTCATGACATAGGTGTAGGGTCCAGACACAGGTGAAGGGATCCATGACAGAGGCTTAGGTTCATGACACAGGTTTAGGGTCAATGACACTGGTGGAGGATTCCATGACACAGGTGGAGTGTTCAAGAAACAGGTGGAGGGTCCATGACACAGGTGGAGGGGTCCATGACACAGGTGGATGGTCCTTGACAGAGGTCAAGGGTCCATGACACAGGGGGAGTGATCCATAACACAGGCTTAGGGGTCCATGACACAATTTCAGGGTTAATGACACGGGGAATATTCCATGACACAGGTGGAGGATCTGTGACACAGGTTTAGGATGCATGACACAGGTGGAGGAGTCCATGGCACAGGTGGAGGTCCATGACATAGGCTAAGGGTCCATTTCACAGATGGAGGGTAGATGACAAAGGTGAAGAGTACATGACACAAGTGAATGGTCCCTGACATAGGTTTAGGGTACATGACAAAGGTGGAGGGATTTATGACAAATGTGAAGGGTCCCTTACACAAGTGAAGGGTCTGTGACATAGGTTTAGGGTCTATGACATAGGTGGAGGGATGCCAAGCCTTGGCAGGGGTCGTGGCACAGCTTGGTGGGGGAAAGGTGTCAGCGACGAGAATAAAGCAACACAGACTCGGCGATCTGAGGCTTGGTTTCAACTTTACTGTTACATGGCTAAGTTCTAAGTTCAGCTACTGTTTCACACATGATCTATACATATCTATACACTCAGCTTGAGTACATTCTTTTGAGGTTACATAGAAAGGGAGGTGGTAAAGCTCTAAGGGAATGTGATGGACATAAGTATAATCAAAACAAATCAAGTTCTCCTACTTTTCTAAACAAAACATCACTAAACCATTAACTGGTTCTGGTTTTCGTCTTACTAGGAACGATAAGAGCCAAGGCTATCCTTATAGGTTTAACACGTCATGATTTAAAGTTATGTCAAGGATAACAGTTGTACTTTAGACATCACTGGGAGGTTGATATGCAGCATAGACACCTTTTGACCTGTCTATAGTATAAAAAGTGGAACTTCCTTTTGTTAATAGTTTAAATGACACCCAAGATACAGCTTCCCATCAATCTTATATGCAATCCACTGAGGTCCCTGAACTGTGAAAACAGTTTCCCTAAGAGGGGGGCACATCCTGGTTTGGCCTAAAGCAGTCAGGCAGTCTGGCTGCGTTAAGCTAACTGAGAGCAGTGGACAATAACTCTTGTTGATCTGACCCATGACATTTTTTCTGTTTGCTTAAGGTAATATTAATATAAAATCAATTAAGGCTTGAGCAGTGTTATTTTTATGTTCCAAATCACTTAATGTCTGATTTTTTATTGAAATCTTTAAATGTAAATGTACAATAAGAAATAACACAAAAACAAGGAGGAGCATGCGTCGTCCACATATCCCAGAAGATTAGACCATGTAAGAATCTTCATTATTCCCAGTGGAACCATGTCAAGCACTGAGGGGAATAGTGGTGGGTGTGGCAGAGGGGTCCATGATGTAGGTTTAGGGTCCGTGACATAGGTGCAGGTTTCCATGTCATAGGTGGAGGGTCCATGATATAGGTTTAGGGTCCATGACACAGGTGGAGGGGTCCATGACACAGGTAGAGGGTCCATGACATAGGTTTAGGGTCCATTACAAAGGTGGAGTGGTCCATGACATAGTTTTATGGTCCATGACACAGGTAGAGGGTCCATGACACAGGTGGAGGGGCCCATGACTCAGGTAGAGGGGTCCATGACACAGTTTTAAGATCCATGACACAGGTGGAGAGTCCATGACACCTCTGGAGTTTCCATGACACAGGTTTATGGTCCATGACACAAGTGGAGGGGTTCATGAAACAGATTTAGGGTCCATGACACATGTTTAGGGGTCATGACACTGATGGAGTGGTCCATGGCAAAGGTTTAGAGTTGATGACACAGTTGGAAGGTGCATGAAACAGGTGGAAGGGCCCATGACATAGGTTTTGGATCCATGACACAGGTGAAAGGGTCCATGACAAAGGATTAGGGTCCATGACACAGCTTTAGGGTCCATGATGCAAGGAAAGGGGTCCATGACACAGGTGGTGTGTTCATGAAACAGGTGGAGGGTCCATGACACAGGTGGAGGTGTCCTTTACAGGGGTGGAGTTCCATGACAGTGGTGGAGGGGTCCATGACATAGGTTTATGGTCCATGACACAGGTGGAGCATCCATGATACAGATGGAGCATCCAGAACACAGGTGGAGGGTATATGACACAGGTGGAATGTCCATGAGAATGTGGAAGGTACATGACAAGGTGAGGGTCCAAGACATAGGTTTAGGGTCCATGACATAGGCGGAGGGTGCATGGCACAGGTGGAGGGTCCATGACAAAGATTTGGGGTCCATGACACAGGTAAAGGGTCCATGACATAGGTTTGGGTTCATGACATAGGTGGAGGGTCCATACATTGTTTTAGGGTCCATGACACAGGTGGAGAGCTGTATGGCACAGGTGGAGGAGTTCATGACACAGGTGGAGAATCCATGACACATGTGGAGGTTCCATGACATATGTTTATGGTCCATGACACAGTTGTGGGGTCCATGACAGAGATTTTGGGTCCACGACCCAGGTGGAGGGGTCCTTGACACAGGTGGAAGGGTCTATCTGTGATAGAGGTTTAGGGTCCATGACACAGGTTTAGGATCCATTACACAAGTTCAGGATTCATGACACTGGTGGAGGGGTCCATGACACAGGTGGAGGGGTCTATTACACAGGTTTAGTGTTCATGACACAGGTGGAAGGTCCTTGACAGAGATGGAGGTCCATGACACAGGTGGAGAGGTCTATTTCAGGTTTAGGGTCCATGACACAGCTTTAGGTTCCATGACACATGTAGAGTGGTCCATGACAGAGGTTTAATGGACCATGACACAATTTTAGGGTCCATGACACAGGAGAAAGTGTCCATAGCAGAGATTTAGTGTCCAGGACACAGGTGGAGGGGTCCATGATAGAGGTTAGGGTCCATTACATAGGTGGAGGGGTCCATGACACAGGTTTAGTGTCTATGACACAGGTGGAGGTTCCACTTCACAGGTGGAATGGTCCATGACACTGGTTAAGGGTCCATGACAGAGGTGGAGAGTTCATGACAAATGTGGAGGGACCATGACACAAATTTAGAGTCCATGACACAGGTGGGGGTTTCCTAGACACAGGGCCCATAAAATTGGTGGAGGGGAAGATATACATGGAAGGTTCATTACACAGGTGGAGGGCCCATGACATAGGATTTTGATCCATGACAAAGCTTTAGGGTCCATGACAAGGTGGAGAGCCCATGACAGGTGGAGGGTCCATGACATAGGTGGAGGGTACATGACACAGGGGAGGGACCCTGACACAGGTGGAGGGGTCAATGACACAGTTGGAACACCCATGACACAGGTGGAGGGGTCCTTGTCACAGGGGGAGGGTTCCATGACACAGGTGGAAGGTCCATGACATAGGTTTAAGGTTCATGACATAAGTTCAGGGTCCATGACATGGTGGAGGGGTCCATGACACAGGTGGAGGTGTCCACCACACAGGTTGAGAGTTCATGACAGAGGTGGAGGGTCCATGACACAGGTGGAGGTGTCTATGATGGGTTTAGGTTCCATGACACAGCTTTAGGGTTCATGACACAGGTGGAGGGGTTGTTGACAAAGGTTTAGTGTCCATGCCACAGGTGGAATGGTTCATGACACAGGTGGAGGGGTCCATGACACATGTTGAGGATCAATGACAAAGGTGGAGGGGTTCATGACACAGGCAGGTCCATGATATAGGTGTAGGGTCCAAGAAATAGGTTTAGGGTCCATGACACAGGTGGAGGGTCCATGACATAGGTTTAGGGTCTATGACACATGTGGAGAGTCCATGACACATGTGGAGGCTCCATGACACAAGTTTATGGTCCATGACACAGGTGGAGGTGACCATGAAATAGATTTTTGGGTCCATGACACACATTGGGATCCATGACACAGGTTCAGAGTTAATGACACAGGTAGAGGGTCCATGACACAGATGCAAGGATCCATGACACAGGTGGCATATTCTTGACAGTTGGAGGGTCCATGATACAGGTGCAGGGATCCATGATACATGTGGAGGGGTCCATAATACAGGTTTAGGGTCCATGAAACATGTGAGGGTGTCTATGACACAGGTGGAGGGTTCTTGATAGAAGTGGAGGTCCATGACACAGGTGGAGGGGTCCATTTCACAGGTTTAGGGACCATGACACAGCTTTAGGTTCCATAACACAGGTGAAGTGGTCCATGACACAGGTTTAGGGGTCCATAACACAACTTCAGGGTCCATGACACAGGGGGAAATGACCATGACACAGGTGGAGGGTCCATGACACAGGTGGAGGGGTCCATGATACAGGTTGAGGATCCATTACACTGGAGGGTTTCATGGCACAGGTGGAATGTCAAAGATATGGATTTAGAGTCCATGACAATGATGGAGGGATGCATGACACCAGTAGTCATGAAAAAGGTGAAGATTCTATGACAGAGATTTATAGTCCATGACACACATTTAGGATCCACAACACAGGTTCAGGGTCCATGACACAGGTGGAGGGGTCCATGACACAGGTGGAAGGGTCCATGACACAGGTTTAGGGTCCATGAAAGATGGAGGGTCCATGACACATGGTAGGATCCATATCACAGGTGGAAGGTCCATGACACAGGTTGAAGGGTCGATGACTCAAGTGGCGAGGTCCATGACTCAGATGGAAGGGTCCATGACAGAGATCCTGGGGTCCGTGACAGAGGTGGACAGGTCCATAACAGGTGGAGTTGTCCATGATACAGGTTCAGGGTCGATGATACAGGTTGAGGGGTTCATGACACAGGTTTAGGGTCCATTACATGGGTTTAATGTCCACGACACAGGTGGAGTGGTGCATGACACAGGTTTAGGGTCCATGACACAGGTGGAAGGGTTCATGACACAGGTTTAGGGCCCATGACACAGGATTAGTGTCCATGACACAGGTGGAGGGGTCCATGATACATGTTTAGGATCCGTGACACAGGTGGAGGGTACATGACACAGGTGGAGGGGTCTCTGAAAATAGCTTGAGGGGTCCCTGACACAGCTGGAAGGGTCATGATATAGGTTTAGGGTTCATGACACTGGTGGAGGCATCCATGACAGAGATTTAGGGTCCATGAAACAGATGGAGGGTCCATTACACAGGTTAAAGGTCTATGACAAGGGTGGAGTGTCCATGACACGGGTGAAGGGTCCATGACACTGGTCAGGGGTCTATGACACAGGTGATGTGTCCATGACACAGGTGGGAGGTCTATCACAAGGGGGAGGGGTCCATGATACTGGTGGAGCATCCATGACACAGGTGGAGGGTTGTCACATAGGTGGAGTGGTCCAAGACACAGGTTTAGGTTCCATGACACAATGGAGGGTCCCTGACACAGGTGAAGCATCCATGACATTGTTGGGGGCTCATGACACAGGTGAAGGGTCATGACATTGGTCAGGGGTTCATGACACAAGTGAAAGTTCTATGATAGAGGAGAGGGGTCCATGACAGTTGGAGGTGTCCAAGGTACTGGTGGATCATCCATGACACAGGTTGAGGATCTATGACACAGGTGGAGGGCTCATGA
>JAJEJO010048663.1:0-10626 GCA_020662805.1 Glaucomys volans | reverse complement strand
ACACACACACACACACACACACACACACACACACACACACAGAGGCCTATGATAAAGAAGGCAGAGATTGGGGAGACATTTCTACAAGACAAGGAACATCAAAGATGGCCAGAAGCCACTAGAAGCCAGGGAAGGAACCTGGAGCAGATCCTCCCTTCCAGCCCTGAGAGGGAACCATCCAATTGGAATGTTGGCTCTTCCAACCTCTGGAATGTTGGGACCATGGATTATGACACTTTAAAGTACCCCCTGTGGTGCTTTGTGTCAGGGGTTGGAGAAGGCACGGTCATCTGGGAGGTGTGAACCTGGCTGTGAGATGGAGAGGTCCAGGGCCAGATGCCAAGGGTAAGCTGGGCAGGACTGGCCATGGCTGGAAGCCACCAATCTCCCCCCCTCCCCCTGGAGTCGCTCCAGGGAGATGGACAGCAAGGTTATTACCTGGAGCAGGGAGCAGGGAACAGCTGCATGTGGACAGCCAGCCTGTGTCAATGGCCCTCGGAGCTGATTTGCCATTAGGCAACCAGTGGAGAGAAGGAGGCAGATTGGAGCAGCTTGCAATATGAGGGATTGCCACCTACCATTAAATCATCACAGGCCAACTGTTCTCCTGATTATGCACCTAATTCTGTGATGCTGCCCAAACCAGGAAAAATAATTTCCTTATGCAAAATGCATGCAATTAATAAAAGATGAACATTTCATTCAGCCATTCTTGCCCTTCAGAATCCTAATTATTCCCTTTTTATTCATACAGTTTTTTATATAAATGTCATCATGGTTTGGTAAATTCATCATCATTGGTTAAACAGCAATGCCGATCAAATTTCGTCCATTATAACTTGTAAAGCATTTCATTAAAATGGGTTTTGCACCAAGATCCACCCCATGGATCTATCTGTGACCACAGACCGAGGCTGCACACCCTCAGGTACGTCCACGAGGCTGCTTGCATGTCATCTGTCAGAGCTGCTGGAAGTTTTCTTCTTCCCAGAGTAATGGGGTGGGGGAGGGGGAGGGCAGAACGATGGCAGACCCAGAAGCACTTCAGTGTAGAAACCACAAGGGTCTCTGTTCTGGCTTTTTCTCTTTGTGATTTGTACTGGAAAGAGAGGCCTTGCAGAAGTAGCTGGGGGTGACAGAGAGCAGCTCCCGTGGACTCTTGTGACATCCCTGGAGCCCTGCAGGCACTTGGCCAGTGATGATCCTCAATGTCCACCTGCACCAGCTCTGCCCAGAGCACTGGGCAGCAGGAAGCATTGCAAAGAGGGCAGGGAATGTCATTGAAGATTGCTCACCATCCAGGACAGCCCAGTGGGGGCAAATGGTTGTCTGTGGGATCCTCTGATGAGCATGGCACAAATTCAAACAACATGGGGCTCAATGTCCCTCTAGTGGACAAAGTCACCTGCCATTGACCCCACCTCTTTGGATGTATTTTTTTCAACACGTCTTGTTGTACAAAGGGCTCATAAAGGAAGTTTCTCACATGAGCCCATCTCCCCAGGAGCCTGACTGGAAGTTTCCTCTGTAACCTCTTGCCCTCTGGTGCCTCCTAGAACCTCCTGAGCAGAGGGTGACTTGGACACTTGTGGATGAATGACAGAACTTTCCTTCTCTTTGTGTAGAGATCTCTGGGGTGAGGAGCACCCTGTCCACCCACCCTGGAATGGTGTTCCCAGACCTATAGAGAGAAAAGTCCAGGATCTGCCTGCTGATCCGTCAGGAAGTTAGAGACACAGGAGGCTCTGGTCACCCTCCTGGGCTTTATCAAACACACTTTGGTACAGTGATTATCTTCTCTCACAGATGTGTGCATGTGACCTCAGGTTTTCTCCCAGCCAATCTTGGCACTGTTCCAACAAACATGGTGTGCTATTCAGAGAGTTTCTTTGCCCTTTTTGTAAACAGCTGAGAGCAAGTCAGTTTCACCTTGATAAGGTACTGACCAGGCATCCCCGCAACCTGGTTATAGCGTAGCTCGTCGTAAATATCCATCAACATTTTCCTTCTCTCTCTGATGGTCAGAGGTCCAGCCCGCACCCTCACCTGTGTGAAGAGACTCACATAGCAGGCCCAAGAGTCATTCCTTAGGAGCCCTGGACGGTCATCCAGTACAGGTGGCATATCATACTGAAGCTGCCCAAGTCACGGGGTCTATGCTGGACAGACACTGCTGTCCTGTGGGCATCTGGAGTCTGGGTGTGTGCCAGGCGGAGGACATCCTCATGACCAGCCTTCTGTGACACTCTGGGCCTGAGTCTCTAAAACAATCCCCGAATCAAGTTATTAAAAAATACCATTATAATTAATAGCCAAGGTGTGTCAGAAGGATGTGAGAGCAGGGGAATGATGGTTTATAGTTTCCAACTAAACATTTCCTAAGTTATTAGCAGAAAACAAAATCCAGGGTCACATCCCAGCAAATGTCACTTCCCCATTTGCAAAACTCCCCCGTATCCCCAACACACTGAGCAGAGAACTCACTGGCTCTGCCTCCCTACAGAGCTGCACAGCAGTATGGGAAGGAGTGGACATCTAGTGTCACTCAGGTCCTTCTGTCACTCAGGTCCTGGGTCAAGGTCATGACTCTTCCTGTTGTGTGACCTTGGGTGAGTTACTGACCTCACTGCAGCTCCATAACCTCAACTTTATGTTAATACCAGTTCCTACCCAACCAAGTGTCACAGTTAACTAGAGGTCACAATCAGGACTTTGCACAGTGCCAGGCAAGTCATGCTCAGGAAATGCTGCTTCTACTGCCCTGAGTGCCATTTCTTGTCCTCTTCACAGAGCACAGCCCTGCTCCAGGCCGGATTCCCACAGTGATGGAGGAGCTGCGCCCTCGGTGCTCGCTCTCCCTGGATCAGGGGTGGGAAACAGACGGCAGAGCTGCATCATCTGACAGCGACAGGATGTTAAGGAGCTGAAGATGTGCAAATGAGATTTCCAATGTCACACTTTGATCTGACAATTCTAAGTGATTCTCAGAGATTTCATTAGAAAGAGCCTGGTAGAACTTGTTGGTTAAAAAGAAATGAGAATATTTAGGTGTAGGATCCAAGTTGGAAATAGTGATGAATTCCAGGGTGGGTGGTGGGCCACACGGTCACATTCCAGAGCCTGCACAGGTCTCACCTAGAACACTGTGGAAGAACTGCCACCCCAAGGACCACCCCAAAGGCCTGAAGAAGCAGGTGGTGTCCCCCACTCAAAGTGACGGACAGAGAGGAGAAGAGACGGAGGCAGGTGGCGCCCCGATCCCACAGGAGGGAGACCTTGAACTCGGCTGTCAGGCTAATCTTTGTTCACATCTCAGCCCTGTGATTCCCAGAAGAGTGACTTTGACAAATCTTTCCTCTTGGCCTTAGGTCCCCGTAGGAGGTTAATAAACTATGTTTATTAACCTGCTGCTGGTGAACTTGCTGCCTCGGTTCGGGACTGTCTCCATCACACCAGTGACCCTTCTCTGGGGGGCATCTTGTGTGCACTTCTGATGCATCTAGTGTCATTTGTCCTCAAACACATTCTAGATGATTGCTGCTGGCATCATTTTCCATCCTTAAATTGAGTCAAATTGTAGGGAAGCGCTCAACAGCAATTAATTAACGTCACCACAAATAACCATGTCAGTAGGTTAAGTAGTTAGGGCTCTTCCTTTCTAGAAGCCTCTTATTTCACCCACGTGCACAGAAACTTCCACTGAGTTCTGCTCCATCCCAACTCTGCAAAGGCCTATGAGGAACACAGGGGTGTCTCCACTCTGCTCCTCCTGGGGCTCTGGGGAGGAGACTCTGAAACCCACTCTGCGTGTCAGGAGCAGGGCCCGGGGTGCCTCCTGGGGTTACTGCAGCCATGCCTCTGGTGACAAAAGGCCTGACTGTTTTTGTTTCTCTGAAAAGAAAACTTCATTTTAAGTTTGCACATGGGACTTTGTTCAGGAAGAACCATTGTCTCTAGTTCCTGTGTAGCTGAGGTTGAAGGAGACACCTGTCTTGGTCCCAGTCTTTGCATCGAGAATGTTTCTCAACTTGGGAAGATTTGTAAGTGTCAAGGAGCCTCAGAGAAAGGCCACTGCATAGAGGGACGATGGACCTGCATGTACCCATCATAGACCCTGCAGTTTCCTTCAACTCACTCAGTAGTTCCAGTGACCTTTTTAGATCTCATGTAACTTTCTCCATGAAGAATCACACCTGAGAATGAAGACGGTTCCCATCAGGAATCCTCTCCCTCATCCTCTTTCCTGTGCTGGCTGAGCCTTCAGCTTGGAGAGAAGTTGTGAAAGCGAGCAGCCATTCTCTGTCCCCATCCTGGTGGGACACCCCTCAGCTCTGCCACCTTGGCATGGTGTCCGCAGGCAACTGGTACTCACCATGCACCATGCTGAGGAAGTTCTTAGTATTGGGAGATTTTTAAAAATTCAGGATAGATGTTGGATTTGACAAACGCTTTCAGGGCCTCCCTGAGGTGGCTGCCATCTCCTGTTCCTGAGTGTGTTGGCTTGTTGAGTCACATGGAAGGTCCCCACGCCATCCACCCTCACTTTCCTGGAATGAGCCCCACTGTTCAGGTTGAATTCTTCCCTAGGGGTTATTGAAATGGTTTTGATATATTTTTGCTCCTGTGTCTGGAATTTTGTATCTACAGGAACACTTGTCCTGTAACGCTCTGTCCTTGTCACGTTCTGGCATCAGGTGGACACTGGCCTCATAAAATGTGGGAGAGGTGCTCCTTCCTGGCACAGGAGACCGCCCACCCTCACAGTGCCCTCTCTGTGTATATTCTGAAGACACCCGGGGTCCTCTGCCTGCCTCTCTACCTACCAGGTCCCCTCTCTGCAAGCCCAGGACTCTGCCTGGCTCCCTCTCTGTGCTGAAGTCTGGGTCCTTCTGAGAGCAGTGAGCGGGAGCCAGCCAGGTCAGTCCCCTCTGCTCCTCGTCTCTCACTGCCCACTGCTCGGCACTGCCTCACGTCCAGTAGCGAGAACATCTTTTCATACATTTGCTGTGGTCTCTCAGTTGGTCCAGGAGGGAAGGCAAAGATCACCCCTCTTACTCCATCTTGGCTGCCAGCAGACTCAGTGTCCAGAATTTTGAGTTTCAAAAGCCTCTCTTTCTGACTTGCCATTTCTCTCCAAAGCAGGCAGCTCCACTCCACTCCAGAGTCTGAGCACCTGGAGAGCCTGCCCTTCACCTGCAGCCTTCAGCCTTGGCCATGAAGCCAGGGCACAAACATCGAGGGAGGGAGCATCCTGAATGGTTCTCAGCCACACCCTGGGGACATTCTCACAGCTGATGAGAACTTGGATAGAGTTGTTTAGAGAAGCACCACCCGCACCCAGCCTGCTCGCTCCTCTCTGAACCTCTGCGGAGCAGAGTGCACAGAAGGTCTTCTCCTAGGTCTTCTTTGGCTCCAACACTAAGTCACCCCACATTTGAGCTCTAGTTAGGATTGCTGACTTACAACAGGTGCAATCAAACCAAAGGTGGTCTGACCTGGCCCAGGGGACTGCAGGGTCTCTTAGGATGAACCGTGTGTCTGGGAAAGGTCCCCACACCTGCAACAGTAGTCCTTGCACACGCACAGAGACATTTACAGGACAGCGATGAGAACCTCACAATGACCCCCATGGATCCCCTGCCCTGCAGCCCCTCTCCCCTCTGCTCCCAGAAGAGTCCACATCCTCTTGGGACATTTACTCCTCTCACACAGAACCATGAGAGGAGGGAGCCCATCCTTTCAGAACAGGACTAACTGGTGTGAAGGTAATTAGTTCTCCTTGGCACTGATGGTTCATGGATAGGTGACTGTTTGCCAAAGGAAGGAAGTTCTGCTGGGAAGACCTTGGTGAAAAACAAAAAAAAAACATGAATTCCATGGAAGGTCCCAGAAATGAATGAATGGTTTCTCTGGCTCCTGTGGGTGGTGTCCAGATGCAGTGCTGGACCTGCTTTCGGCCCTGCTATGTGCCTGAGGGGAAGGAAGTGCCCAAGATGATGGATCTGAGAAGGGCGGCATGGTCCCTGACAGAACCTCTGAGCTTCAGAATCACCACTTTCCTGTCCAGGGAAAGTTCCTTGTTGCTGAAAAGATTTGGGCTGGAATTGTATTACTGTATTGAAATCATTCAACCACAGGCACACGGTAAGCTGCTCATTTATAGCCCCGTGTCTGAGAGGCTCCCCGCTCCGCCCAGCTTGCTGGCACTACACAGCCCAGAATCAGACCTGGCTCCCTGTCGTCCAGGCTCCCGTATGACAGAGGGAGGAGGATCAGAGCAAGATCTTTAGTAAAATGGTGGAATGACTGGAACAAAATTGCATTATGTGCTGTGGAATTCTGTTTCAGAGCAATGATAACGTCTAATCCTTTATCTTATCTTTTTTCTTAGGCCTCAATCTGGTCCTCATTCCAGCTGTTAGATTGAATTCTCAGAAAGAAGATTAATCGAAAAATGGGATTCTAACACTTCTTCGTTTTTTATTTAACTCCCGCTCGCATCCTCCTTTTCCCTGACAGCTCTGATGACTCGCTGGTTCTTAGGACTGAGTTTAAAAATCTCGCTTCTTCTTGGAAACGCACTCGGGGTTCAGCCCCCACATCCTGTGGTGATGGAACATGTCGCCCTGCCCACCCTGCTCCTCAGAGGCCTCTAGCAAGCTCCCTGCACCCACTCCCACGTCCCCCCTGTCCATTACTGTCAGCATCCAGCCTGTGTCATTTCACACCACAGTCCTGTTTGTCTTTCCCTCATTTTAGAATCCCCAGTCACCTGCTGGCCAGCACAATGACCTCCTCCCTCGGCGGAAGGTCCCATAGTTTGAATGGCAAATTCAACCTGAAACAGAGACCTGGGCTGGACGCTCCCTCATCTTCTCCCTGAAATGCAGAACTCAGAAGGGAAGAGTCTGTGTGGGGAGGGTGGTTAACATCTGGTCACCAGTTTTGCGAGTGGACATGCTGAAGAAATATTAATATTTGAGAATGATAAAAATGGTTACCTTACGATTTTTTTCATTGTTCTTACCCATTGAACCTTTCCTAACTATTCAATATCCCTGCCGCTAATATTTTAGTTGTTTTAAAAAGTACCATTTACTTAAGGAAGCAGTGGTTGAAGAACACTGATTTGCAATTTCAGGAGCTGCTTATTATGAAGTCCTGTTCCTACCCAGAGGGAAAGGTTAAAGACTGACCTCGGGGGCTTTTGAACACAGCCCCTAAGGCCTGTGAACCCTTAGGCCTGTCAGAGGCAGGGGGTTAAAGTGAGCTGGCAGGATTGATCCGACCCCTCTTGATGGTGAGGAGTGGTCCGATCTCTTCTGGGAACCCCACCCTGCCTGGGAGTGAGGCACCTTCACAGGTCACAGGCTAGCAGGTCTCCTGACTTTGCCCTGAGCCACAGACAGCTGCTGCTCTCCAGCCTGGCCAATTGGTCACCAAGTCCCTCAGCTCCTCTGCCATCTTTAAGGTCTTTCCTCCCTTACAGATAGGGAGGAAATTCCCCATTTTCCAGGTTATTAGTTCACACGGGGGGCTGGGAGGGAGGGTCTACTCAGAGGCCAGGGACGAGGGGAGCCTGGGAACCCAGCTGGTACCTGGAGGTGGAGATTCGGAGTCACCAGCCTTGGGCATCAGAAACAGGCAGCCACCTTAACTACAGGGCAATGGAAATAGTTCCTCCAAGTGATTCCTCCCTGGGAAGGCCACTGGAGTGGAAGCTGGAAGGCAGGGAACTCAGGGGGAGTTTAAATATCTTACATCTAGAAATTTATGCTTTGGGCCGGGAATGTGGGCACAGCTGGAATCCCAAAGACTCAGGAGGCTGAGGCAGGAGGACTACAAGTTTGAATTCAGCCTCAGCAACTTAGCAAGACCGGGTTTCTAAATGAAAAAAAAAAAAAAAAGGGCTAGGAATATAGTTCAGTGGTAAAGTACCCTTGGGTTCAATCCCCAGTACCAAACACACCCACACACAAATTAAAAAGTACATATGCTTGTATTCAGATTTACCTTTTGAACCAGAAACACTGCGTTGCTCTACAGATAGAAATCTAGCATGGCTTGCCAGGAGAGGAGGCGACTGTGGAAAATAAACAACTGCAATGACACGGGCAGGTCGTGACCCAGCTGCTCTTTTCTGCTGAAGCCTCTGAGCCTGGGTTTGGCTCCATCTCCAAAAAGGGCCACAAACTTACTGCACCAGACAGACTCCCCTGACGTGGTCCAGAGGCCTGGATGTGACATGTGATGGAAGTTACTGAAGACCAGCCAGCACTGCTGCAGGGGCCTGTGCTCTGCCCCGGGAGGACAGATCTGGTGCCACAGCTCCCTTTCCCCATGAGATCCCGCACACAGGGTGCTGTTGATCCAAGAATTATGGGAAAAGTACCAGGACACAGTCATTCGTGTCCAAGGTCACCACCTCTGTGCTGCCTCTCGATGACACTAAACACTAAGGCATTTAGAAGTCTTGAGATTAGAATGCAAATTATGCAGATACGCACAAGAGCCTTCTACCTACTGAGCATTCCATATCGGTCCAGGTGCACAAAATGTTGGTTTGTTTATTTGTTTGGCAGGTGGTATTGGGGATTGAACTCAGGGGTGCTTAACATCCTCAGCCCTATTTTGTATTTTGTATTTAGAGACAGGGGTTCACTGAGTTGCTTAGCTCCTCGCTTTTGCTGAGGCTGGCTATGAACTCTAGATCCTCCTGCCTCGGCCTCCCAAGCCACTGGGATTACAGGCATGCGCCACCACGCCTGGCTTAGACAGACATTGGTTTTTAAACCAGATCCAGTACTTGCCCCTGTGGGATTTGCATGCAAATAGCAGACACTTTATTTTATGAAAATTAATTCTACAATGTTCTCTGTTGCTACATAACAAACTGCTCTAAATTTTGTGGTGTGAAACAGGAGACAGAAAGTCGTAACCAAAAACCAAAATCCAACTGGCCGCCTGCTTTTGTGAAGTTTTATTGAAACACAGACATCCCCTCCTTTGTTGTGGGGTCCGGCTGGTTTCCCACTGTAATGGCAGAGCTCACTAATCACAACTGAGAGTGATCAGCCCCCAAGGGCTCAAATACTCACCAGCTGGCCCTTTATAGGAAAAGTCCATCAACTAGTGATAAAAACAACCGAGTGTGTTTGTGCTTCTCTAAGTGCTGAGCTCCAAGCCTGATGCTCAGACAGAACCTGTGCTGCCTCTGAGAAGCTCACAGTGGACACCTTCTCATATTTTCAGCCGGCCACCGCACATCCTCCAAACTAAGAGCTCAATTCCTGCAGGGACAAAGCAGCTGACCCATTGGAACAATGAGGTCCATTGCACTGGTGGACAGGCCTCTGGCAGAGCTTGGTCCGTAGCTTCCATCCACTGTGGCTCTGCCCCTCCACCCTGGAGTGAGCTCCTTCTTTCTCAGAACCTGCTGGTGCCCAGAGCTGGCACCCCCCAATAGCACCTGGAGGCCAAGGAAACCTGCTCTCCTGCCCATGGAAGATCGCCTATCTTCACATGAAGCTTAGATTTCTTTCTGTTAAACTGCCAAACAGACTTTCTGAATCTGTTTAGTGTCACACGTCCCCACACAGATCATTAAGCCATCCAATTTCTCAGCCCAGCCTGGCCTCTGAGCACAGGCTCCCAGGTCTGTCCACATCTCTGACACCCATTGGCTTAATGGGGGCTCTGCCCATCCGTCATCCATGGCCACTGCCTGCAGCCTTCCTCAGGAGAAAGGTTCCACTCACTCTCCCCATCGTTGGTTTCCCTTCTCAATTTGTAATTCAATGCTGAGGCTTAAATTCCTCCCAGAGCAGAGACATTAGTGAAGGGCAGGAAGACAGCCATCCGTCTTAGACTGAGAGAGCCACTAATGTGCCAGGAGGCCTGGCGGGCTGTGGCTTAGGATCAATCAGGCGAGTTCATTCTTCCATGCCTCCAGCGCAGACGTGGAGTCCGTGTCTGAAGTGGCAGGACCTGGTCCCCATGGCTGGAGGAGGAGGATTGCTGAAGAGTCAATGCCACTGCCCCCGTCAGGCCCAGGAGAGGCCCCAGACCCTCTGAGGAGCAAGTCAGAGCAGCTCAAATTCCCAACCATATCTTGAAGCCGGAACCTGCTGCCTGGGTCCCACTGTTCCTGGAGGTCTGGTTCTGACACCCTTGCTTCTTCAGCATCGAGCTGAAAAACATCAAGAGTATCTGAATTCAAGGACCACAGGACTTCCCGGTGGTGAAAAAAGCAGCCCCTTTTCCTTCCGTCTGTGACATTCGGTCACAGTTCCCTCCCTACCTGGACTTGGCAGACATTGTTGTTTCCAATCCTGACTCTGAAGTTTTACATGTGCATGGTTTTCAAACTTACAGACTGTGTGGGGCCGCTGCTTTTTCAAGCCCATTATTTGCAATGCATTCTTTCAAACAGACGCCACTGGGATGCCAACGCCACAGCTCCTGGCAGCTGCTCCCTTACCCAGCAGGAGGCCTGGGACAAGCCCGCCTGCCTGATCAAGTCCTGGCCCTGGTGCTTTTGAAATTGCCAGGCAGTGGCCAGCCTGCTTCCTCCCCTGCTTTGGTTTCATCCATAAAGCGGGTTTAACAGTGGCACCTGCGTCACAG
>JAJEJO010048662.1:174501-197163 GCA_020662805.1 Glaucomys volans | reverse complement strand
GGCAGGATTACAAGTTTCAGTCTGGGGATGTAGTTTAGTGGTAAAGTGCCCTACATGGGGGCAGTGGGGAATGTAGAATATATTAGTTTTGGGGGGGATTTCACAGTTACCTCATTTGACTCTTGCCAATCATTTGTCATATAGATATCTACTTAAAGGTGAAGGAAAAGTTCAGAGAAGCTAAGGGATTTAACCAAGCCAAGAAATACCCTAGCCAAAGTGTGTTGATGCCAAACCATGTGCTTTACCTATTGGGCTATCTCTTCCAGCCATGCCTGTAGACCAGGAGGCCAGTCATGGACAAGACACATATGGGTGCTTGCTAAGGTAGACAGTGAAACATTGACTTTCATGTGATAAACCTACTCCGTGCCCCACTCATCCTTTGGTATGGGGTGATAGTATTTGTCCAATCAGAAGGGGGGTAGCATGACCTCTTCTAGGAGTCGGGGAAACAACCTTGTTCTTGAACTGCTGGTTGGGAGAATCTGCCCTGTCCTTCATGAAGATCTGTCAGAAGTGGGGGCTGGGGGAAGGAGAGACACAGGAAGCAAACCTCATTATGGAGCCAGCTTTCCTTAGAGTTTCATCTTTGGCAAGCATTTTGTCTTTTTTTTTTTTTAACTTTCAGTATTGGGGACTGAACCCAGGGTCTTGTACGTGCTAGGCAAGTGTACCACTGAGCCATAGGCACTCCCAACTTTTTTATTTATTTATTTTTTAATTTTGAGACGGGGTCTCTGTAAAGTTACGCAAGGCTGTCCTCAAATCTGTGACACTCCTGCCTCAGCCTCTGAGTAGCTAGGATTACAGCCACATCAGATCTTTCTAGCCATTTAGTCCTGAGGATGGAGGAGGATAGAGGGTGTCTGGGGATTTAGAGGTGATAGCATAGAAGCCCACAACTTCTTTCTCCTGATAATGGGAACTATATTAAATGGGCTGAGGACACTTGGGCAACCTAGGCTTGAAAAGGAAGAGGAAGGTGAAGAGGCTGGGCCTGCCTAGGGTGTGGCAAGAAAGGCTGGAGGAAGTGGCCCTTTGTGAGGAGAGTGGAAGGCAGGGGATTTTACTCCTACAGCAGAGAAGTCTGGTAGGAAATGAGACAGGCCTGGAGAGGAGCATTGAGGAATCTGGTGGGCTGGCATTGAGAGCTGATAAGTCAGCATTAGCCAAGTTTCACCCCACCCCACCCCAGATCCATCCTTGGCATTGTTCTGAGCTCTTTATGACTTGGATAGATAACACAACAGATCTCCTTATCCAGTTTGCAGCTGACACAAAGCCAGAAGAAGGGATCTGTAGCTGCTGGGCTTAAAGTGGAGTCAAATCCAGAAAGCAGCAGGTTAGAACAGGGTCTGAAACAGGACTAGGGAGACTTGGTTTCATCTTAGGTCAGTTCTAGGGGAGGTTATGATCATCAGTGCAGACTAGTAGTAATAGGGCTGCTAGAAATGAAGGAGGCTGCTCAGGCCACATTGAAAGAGGTATGGTCAGCTGGGTGTAGAGGCAATGCCCATAATCCCAGCATCTCAGGAGGCCAGGGTAGGAGGATTGTAAGTTTGAGGCTAGCCTGGGCAACTGAGTGAGATATTGTCTCAAAATAAAAAATAATTATAATAAAATAAACGTCTGGGGGCATAACTCAGTGGTAGAGCACCCTGGGTTCCATCCCCAGTATTGCAAAATAAGTAAATAAGGCATCTGGGAAACTTGAAAAATGAGAGACATGGTAGTTTGACAAGAGAGGGAAAGCTCCACTGTTCTTTTAGGTCAGAATATACCAGGCACACTTCATTTGGGTCTGGGAGTCATATACAGAGCACAGGATAGGAGGGTGAACACCTAAGGTAAATGGACCTACCTCAAGAAAGGAGCAGAGTCATAGTATACCCCCCAAAGGCTGGGCAGAGGTTTCTGCCCTGAGATGATCAGAAATGGCCACTAAGAGGTTGGGCTTACTTGCCCTTGGGGCCTAGGACCTTGTCTGGACTCACCAGGGCCTTTTCATATTGGGAACAGACAGCCTTGCTGGGGAAAGCCTTGTCCTGAGGGATCAGGAAGGCCATTCTTGGGCACCTGATTTGCACTGGTTTTCCCTTTAGATCTTACTATTTTGGTATTTTCTCACCTCCTCTGTCTTCTCCCTTCAATATCCTTTCTCTACTGGGTGCTGGATTGTATTTTGAAGGTCTGGGGCTATTGCTGAATACCTACTGTGTACCTCTATCATCTTTGCAGGACCTCTAGGACCTCTTGGTTTTACACTAGTGCCACCAACTCAGCTGAGCTCCTAAGGGCAGTCAGGAACCAAGTCTTACCTGATATTCCATAAAGTTGGGCACTTTGAATATTCATGTTTTAAAATATTTTTGGTGTTTAAAGATCAGAGCTAGGCTGAGGGGAGAACCACAGGAAAGGAAGGTTGGACTAAAAGTCCTGGGGCTGACTTCTCAATGGCCTCTCCTAGGACCGAGAGGAGCGGAAGCTGCTATTGGATCCTAGTAGCCCTCCCACCAAAGCCCTCAATGGAGCTGAACCCAACTACCACAGCCTGCCTTCCGCTCGCACAGATGAGCAGGCCCTGCTCTCCTCCATCCTTGCGAAGACAGCTAGGTGAGTGTGTGTCACAGTACATGTCTAGTGTAGAGGCAGTGGGCCTGGACAGACATGGGGGATGGGACAAGGTCATTGAGGAGAGGTGGCCTCGGGCCACATATTGGTGTCAGCACTGGAATTGGCACCTGGCAATGAGTCATGTTTGTCTCCCTTAGAAGTACTTGTCATGTCCTCTCTGTCTCCTTTTCCCAAAGCAACATCATTGATGTATCTGCTGCAGACTCCCAGGGCATGGAGCAGCATGAGTACATGGACCGGGCAAGGCAGTACAGGTGAGCACTGGGCCAGCTTGGGCCCCTCTTCTGCCCTCCATACCTTCCTATCTTTGGAGCGTGGGCTCTAGCACAGCCTCCTCATTTGGGTGTGGCCCAGGAAACTGACCACAAACCACAGTTGATGTTTATATCAGCCCTGTTTGCCCTGTGTACTCTGGAGGGTGCTGAAGACAAAGGAGGTGCATCAAGAGTGAGTTTGTGATGACCTGAGACCCCTGCCATCTTGCTCCTCTGGCCTCAGGGAGTGAGGCTTGCCTGAGCTGGGCAGAGCTGGGCAGGACTGGGCAGGGCAGGGAAGGGCGGGGAAGGTTGTGGCCTAACTAACCTTCCCTGTCCTCTTCCTCTTGGCCAGCACTCGCTTGGCTGTACTGAGCAGCAGCCTGACCCATTGGAAGAAGCTGCCGCCGCTGCCGTCTCTCACTAGCCAGCCCCACCAAGTGCTGGCCAGTGAGCCTATCCCCTTCTCTGACTTGCAGCAGGTGAGCTACTCCAGCCTGCCCCCTCTGCCCATCCCAAAATGCCCACAGTGTAGCAGAAGGGTTCACCACCTGCCTCAGAGGAGGTAGGGAGTGGAGTTAGGGAGCCTGATAGCCTGCCCCCATCCACTTCTCTCACTTTTTCTGTCCTCACCAGTTCCTCTGTCCTCAACTTTGATTATTCTTCTGCGTTTTTTCCTTCTGCCTTACTCATAGCTTTTTGTCCTCCCTCATTCCCTCCTCTTTCCTTCACTGCCATCCCATTCCCCCGATTCCTCCCTTTCTGGATCCTCTCTCACATGTTTCTCTGTTCCTTTCCTCCCTGGCCCTTTTGCCTCAGGTCTCCAGGATAGCTGCTTATGCCTACAGTGCACTTTCTCAGATCCGTGTGGACGCAAAAGAAGAGCTGGTTGTACAGTTTGGGATCCCATGAAGAGAGGGGTTTTTGGACAGCTCTTCTCCTCTCTTCACCTGTCTCCATCCCACCTCCCACGGCCCCCAGCCTCACTTCGGCTTATACAGTACCCTAACCTGCTACTAATCACTGAGAAGAATGTGGAGGAGGAGAAGAGCGAGGCTAGAAGCCTGAGCAAGTGAGGATGGAGCAAGGGAGGGTAGAACCATTCAGGACTGGCCTTCAAAGCCCTGGCTGGGGTGGGTGGGAACCAAGAGGACAGGGACTGGAAGGTCTTTCACAGTCATTGGGAAGGTGGAGATACCACTGTGGGAGTGAACACCAAGGGACCTAGGGGGATGCCCTTCCCACCCTTTCTCTTGGCCTCAGATTCACTCCCGTCTCCCTTTCCCTGACTTGGTGCTCCCATGCACCTCAGTAGGGTTTATGCCCAGGGTCTGGATGAGCTTGAATTTGAATGAATTGAGTTTGTATTTCTAGCACCCTGGGTTTTTACATGTTTGGTCTTTTTTCTTTTTGTCACCCTCGATAAAGGAAGTGTATTCATTTGTGTGCTGGTTCCAGCCCCTCTGTCCTGCCCACCACCCAAATATTTACCTCTGACCACTCACAGCTGCGAGCAATGAAGTGGGGAAGTGGGTATCTTCTAGGAGCATTAAGAGGAATCTAGGAGATAGGGTTTAGAATTCCCAGGTCTTAGCTTAGACTCAGCCTAGGCTAACCTCAGGTTGGGTAAGACTGTTCTTATCCCTTCTCCAGTGATGGGAACACTGTCAAACCTGAACAGAGCTGAATCTGAGGCAGCTATGAATGTTGGGGACCCTCCCTCAGGCTCAGTGGAATTACAATAGCCCTATGGGTGGAGGAGACCAAATTCTGCTAGGGATATTTGATAGGAACTCAGCAAGCAAATGTTTTCAATCAAGAAAATTTTTTTTATCAAATGATTTTTTTTTTTCTTTCTGTACTGGGAATTGAACCCAGGGACACTTAACCAGTGAGCCACATCTCCAGCCCTTTTTATTTTTTATTTTGGGACAGGATCTTGCTAAGTTGCTGAGGGCCTCGCTAAGTTTTTGAGGCTGGCCTTGAACCTATGATTCTCCTGCCTCAGCCTCCCAAGCTGCTGGGGTTGTAGGCCTGCCTGGCTATCAAATGGAATCTTAAGCAGAATCCCATCATATAAAATATTAAGAGTAGGACTACTCTGATCTGATTGAAGTAGATCATAGCCCATCCTCTGGGCCTTTATTTATTTATTTATTTATTTATTTATTTTTTTGGAACCAGGGATTGAACTCAGGGACACTCGGCCACTGAGCCACATCCCCAGCCCTATTCTGTATTTTACTTAGAGACAGGGTCTCACTGAATTGCTCAGGGCCTCACTAAGTTGCTGAGGCTGGCTTTGAACTCGCGATCCTCCTGACTCAGCCTCCCGAGTCGCTTGGATTACAGGCGTGCGCCACCACGCCCGGCATCTGGGCCTGTCTTGGAGGCCTCTGGTGCAGCTCCAAGGACCTGGCACTCTGAAGAATTTGGGAAATACTGATCTCTAATTCCATGATATCTAAGCTGAAGTACAAAGGGGCCCAGAGAGGCTAGATAAGTTTCCCAAGGACAGATGCAAACCCAGGTCCCCTGTGTCCCTGGCCAGCAGGCCTTTCCCTCCATTGCCTGCCTCAGTGAAGTAACACTAGAACTACTGGCAGTTGCTGGAGTTGGAGGGCATCTCTGCAAGGTACAAATTACTTCTACTGTGAATAGCAGCTCAACTCATTTATTCTCAAACTAAGCTGACCAGCTTCAGGCCTTCAGGACTGGTAGGGCCCTGGGAACCTCAGAGCGCATCGTGCTTGATCCGGGGCTTCTTGGGCTTGATGTTCATGCGTTTCCAGACTTCAGCTGTGGTACGGTCTGCTTTGGTGACCCCACTGAAGTCGAATGTGGTGATTCGGGGCAGGGTGCACAGCACATATTGCCTGTAGGGAAGACTTGGGCTGGGGGCCTGCCCCCCCCACAGAATCCCCTTCCCCTTCACCTGTTGCTGCTCTTTTCCCCTCACTGCAAGGAGTGGTGTGGGAGAGACTGGGTTCATCCTAACTGATAGCAAGAAAGGCTTAGAGATCTCCCTTCTCAGGTTTACATGGCAAAAGAATGATCTTAGATTTCCTGTCTCCTCTTCTGTTGTCCCTCGGGAGCGCAGCTGAATCCCAGCTCAGGGACAGGATACTTACCTATACCCCTTCTCTTCCTCTATGGGGTTACCATGGAGTGTCAAGCTCCGGAGCCGAGGGAGGACAGCTAACTTATTCACTTCCCCCAGGCTCTGGATACTGTTGCCGTGAAGATAGAGGACACTCAGGTTGAAGAACGTTGTTAGGATCTGTTAGGGAGGAAACCAAAAGACAGGCTGGCAGGATCCTGGATCCCTGTTCAGGACCAACTTGCTGGCAGAAAAGGAAGAGTCTGGGGAACAACTTGTCCTCTACTCCAATCCTTACAGCTATAGTAGATGATTCTAACTACTTTCATTTACCTTTTAAGGGATAGAGAGGTATCACATTGAAATAAAACTGTGATCTCAAGACAGGAGGTATGGGCTTCTGGTCCCCCAGCACTGCCACTGACTGGCTATGACTTTCCTGCCCATCCCTGAGCCTTACTTGCTGTTTCACTAAAGAAGTTGGAGTGAACTAAAAATCTTATCACAGCAAGGGGCCAAAGTACAGAGTATCATGCTAGGCATATAATAGAAACTTTTAAGATATTAGTTAAATTAAGATCACTACATCAGGGCAACAATCTCCCCATTTCTTTAAACTTGAATCAGAAGTTGCAGAAACTAAGTGTTGTACTTTTCTATCTACCTCATTCATAGCGGAACTAAGCACAAGACATAGTAGGTACCCAATAATGAGGGCTGCAGTTTTGCTTTAGCCACCAAGCCATGTGCCACTTGGTTCTTGTATCTTTTCATTTAATTCTTACAAAACCTTTATGATGCTGGCATATCCTAATTCTTCAAACAGGAAGGCTGAGGTTTTAAGAGGTTAAGTGACTTGCCAAAGTCACAGTAAGAGACAAAGCCAAGACTGGAACCTGCATCTTTGTGACCCTAAAGCAATGTGCTTTAGCTGGCCATTTAACTTCCTTCATAAGATGGTGGAGAGGCTGGGGGCTAGACAGTGGCCTTCCCCCCCGCCCCTTGATTGAACTCTTAGAACTAAGAACTCACAGGGTCAATGGAAGTCAGGTCATTGAAAGACAAGTCGATCCAGGCCAGGTTCTCTGGGTGCTCCAGGAGCTGTGAAACCACCTGGTTGAAGTCTTTCAGGTCATTGAGGACATTGTTGTTCAGCCACAGGGACTGGGTCAATGACTTTCCTGACTTTGAGTGCTTCAGTGGTCGTAGCCCTACCCTTGGCTCCTCGCTTACCATATCTGTGAAAACAGAATATGGCTTGGGTATATCATCTTTGCTTTTCTGGAAGGAACAGATCTGGCAAGGTAAGCATTCCCAGATAGAATTGAAGGGCTGGCAGGGCCATAGCACTATGCTTGAGTTTTGAGTGACCCTGTCCCATAAGCTCTTTACAATCAATGCAAAATTGAACTACAGGTCAAAGACTTCCCATCCCAAACTCTTGGCTTTCCAGGTTCAGATGGTCTCATGTCTGTGGTATCATTGGGTCCTCTGTATAGCACCTCTGTGTGGGGTTGGGGATGGAGCAAAGCTACGTCTTTTTTTTTTTTTGTACTAGGGATTGAACCCAGAGGCACTCAACCAGAGCCACATCCCAGCCCTTTTCTGTATTTTATTTAGAGGCAGGGTCTTGCCGAGTTGCTTAAAGCCTCGCTAAGTTGCTGAGGCTGACTTTGAACTCTTCCTGCCTCAGTTTCCCAAGCCACTGGGATTATAGGCATGCATCACAGCACCCAGTGCCACTTCTATTTTAGATGAAGAAATCTAAGAACTGGAGTTTTGGGGCTTGAACCAGGAAGATCTCAGCACAAAATCAAGAATTATCCTCTAGTAGAACACAGAATTTACTTCAGTAGACAACACCCTGATGGTCCTCCCTGTCTTCCATTGATGGTGAGCTATAATGTCTAAAATATTGGATACATGATAGTAAGCACAACAAGAGACAGTCCATGCCAGGCTCTCTCTGAGCAATAGGGAAGGGATAAAGCAGAGGTCTGTGCCTTGGAGGAGCTGCTACAGGCAAAATGGAAACAAACTGGCAGTATAGTGTGATGAGTGCTGGCACAATGGTCAATGCCATGGCAGCACAGAAGAGGACCTCCTCACCCAGTTTGGGAGCTCAGGGAAGTTTCCCAGGAAGGTGAAGCCTGAGCTGGACCTCAGTGGATTAGGAGATGTTAACCAGGCAATGAAGGGAAGAAAGAATGGGAACAGCATAAGCAAAGCCACAGAGACATAGAACAGCATGGAGGAGTATGCAGGTGTGCAATACACAGGAGGAAAAAGGAGACAAGTCAAACTGTTCTCCCTCCTTCCAGTACTGGCAATTAAACCCAGGGTCACACATGCCAGGTCAGTATTTTACCAGAGTACAGCCCAGCCTTTTTTTTTGATACAGACTCTTGCCAAGTTAATTAGTTGCCCAGTCTAGTCTCAACTGTTTTTACTTTTGTTATGGTATGGACCCAGGGGCACTCTACCACCAAGCTACATCTTCAACCCCTTTTTAAAATTTCATTTTGAGACAAGGTCTCAGAGTTGCCAAGGCTAGCCTTGAATTTGTGATCTTCCTGCCTTGGGCTCCTGAGTTGCCACATCTATAATCTGTCTCAATCATGAGTCTTAAATGCCAGGGTAAGGATTTGGGACTTTTTCCTGTAGATGATGGGAAGCAACTGAAGTATTTGTTTAAAGCAAAGGAGATGGTTCAGATTTTTCCCTTGAAAGATCACTGTGAAGCTTCTGATTGGACTATGGATTTTAGGGGGTGGGTGGCATGAAAAGACCAACTTGGCTATTTTAGTCATCTAAGCAAGAGATGAGAGGAACATAAAATCAGCATGACTTGGCTGACTGGTGATAAAGAACTGAAAAAGGAGAGACTGGGTTGGGAAGGTGATGAGTTCAAGGCTTGATTCTGGTGCGTTCTGAGTTTTTTGCAGTACAGAAAAGAGAAGTCATTAGGCAGTTGGTTACAAAGCTTCCTGTCTGAAGCTTAAGGGACAGACAGGAATTTTTGGTATAGGGTGTACCAGTTAGGGAATAGATGAGACTCCTCAGAGAGTGATGGTATTGAGAAAGGTAAAGAGGGAAGAAGAATCCATTAAAGAACTTAATGAGTAATTGGGGAAGGATAGAGAGAACCAGGAAAGAACAGTTTTTAAAATGTCCAGGGAGAGCCAGGCTTGGTGGCGCTCGCTTGTAATCCCAGCACTTGGAAAGCTGAGACAGAAGGATCGCGAGTTCAGAGCCAGCCTTAATAATTTAGAGAGTCCCTAAGCAACTCAGTGAGACCCTGTCTCTAAATAAAATACAAAATAGGGCTGGGGGTGTGGCTCAGTGGTTGAGTGCCCTGGGTTCAATCCCCAGTACCAAAAAAAAAAAAAAGGCCAGGGAGTCTGGCAGAAGCCAGAATGGAGTAAGTTCCAGAATGAATGGAGGTAAGGAAATATAAGCAGGTAGCCTTAACCACCTCAGTAAGTTTGTCTGAGAAGAAAAATATCAACACCCCCACCCCACTTCATTTTTTAAAATGAGATCCTTAAACACATGGGCCTTGCCTAGGCACATAGTCAATGGCAGAGTCAGAACTAAACACCAGTTTTGGCTTTGGTGTTTTTTTCCTTCTTGCTCCTAACCCCCGTCCCCTGCTTTTTTTTTTTTTTTTTTTTTTTTTTTTTAAATCAGTCTAAAGATGCCTCTGGGGAAGGAAGTAGTTAAGTAGTATTTGCCGGACCTATCCAGCATGTCTTCACATTCCCTCTCTTCACACTTTTCCCACCCCACCCACCAATAACTTTCCTCTCCTCAGCTGCAGGTCAGGCAGCTTCCACCAGATGGCTCTCTGTCATAGTCCTGAAGTAGGTGGGATCCTGAGGTGGCAGAAGGGTACTGGAGCAGAGTACCACTGCTTGTGAAGAGACTCCTAATTTTGCCTCCCTTCCCACTCCTGAAAACCTTCAAATGAAATGACTTAGCTGAATAAAAATTAAAGTCAGGAACTGTGTGTTTGCACAGCATGTGTGAAGTCCTGGGTTTGATTTCTAGCATCAGGAGGAGGGGGCAACAAAAATCTCCCATTTCCTTCTCCCTCAAAGATAACAACAAATCTGCAAGTGTATGGGTAGAATCTTTTTAGACTTTTTTTTTTTAATTCCCGATCCTCCTGTCTCAGCCTCCCAAGTGCTGGGATTACAGGCGTGTGCCTCCGTGTGCCTCCGCGCCCGGCATTTTTAGACTGTTAAGTACAAAACTGGTCCCTCCTTAGAGACTATACTAGGCCTGCAGTCATGGTGAGTGGGAGTGCTATGTTTTGTGGTCTGACCTTGGATGACATGGATGCTTCTGAAGGAGTAGTCAAGAGGGGGCTCCTGCACCCAAGTGTTCATGTAGTCCCGTTTGCTCATAGTTCAGGCCATCATTCATCAGGTGCACGCATGGGCCCTGGGAGTCTGGGTTCAGCCTAGGAAGACAGAGGATGGGTGTTTAAGGTAAAAGGAGCATTCAAACTTCGATTTCCCCATAACCCTCCACCCCTGCTGTCTATCCTCCACTATAGTAGGCCTGCCCAGCTGCATTTCCATTTTAAAATATTAATCATTATTTCTTGCATATCCAAGGCACTTCGCAAAGCACCTTCTCATCTGTTAGAACTCATTTCATAGTTATAAACACCCATTTCTATTTTCCAAAGGAAGAAATTCAGACCTCAGGGGTAAAGGACTTGCCTAGAGTTGAGCCAGTGAGTCAGTTGTGGACTGCAATAACAAGTGTCCTGAATCCTACTCTGAGTCCTTCTGCTACTCCATAGTAGTTACCATGGAGACCATCTTCATACCTACCCTCTGGTGACATCAACTGTGCTATTCTATTGCTTAATAAACCCTTGAGGGCCTGCACTGAATCTGGCTGGTGTCTGAGAGCCCTTCCCATTCTGATCCAGCTGGGGATTTGTTACCTTCTCTGCTCAGCTTGTTGGTCAGCCACGTTATCTTTCTGTCCAGTTATCTTTCTGTCCAAAGACCCTATTCTCTGCCACGTCCTGAGTGTAGCCATACATATAAACACCATATAAAAGCAGGTTCTCACTCACCTGTCACTAATGACTGAAACTCCACCATTAGGGATTCGTTCCTTTGGGTTCAGGGATTGTTCCCTGTTAAAAATGGAAATACCCCCTGGGAGAGTGAAGACAAAGTTATCAGTTATTTGCAGTGTGGTATGAATTGTCTTATCAGATCCTTTCCAATATGTTAGCTAAAGTAAATCTGAGAATAGGTTTTACCTGGAGATGGGAGAGCCACTGAATACTACTTACTTACCTGGGATAAAGAGAGCTGGTTTTGTTTTCATTTTTTGTTGTTGTTGTGAGCCATACAAACAAAAGACAGATGGACAAGTGCATGTCCCAGTTAACCTCCCCTTTCACACTCTATCCACTGCTGTCACCTCCCCTTCATTAATACTTTCCCTGCTTTCCAAAAGGATGAGGTTTACAATAACACACTGTTAAAGCAGATGATTTGTATAGCAGTGTTGTCCAATACAGATATAATAAAAATCACAAATGCAAGCCTCAAATAATTTTAACACGTAATTAAATTTTTCTGGAAGCAATAATAAGCAAAGTAAAATTGAATGAAGTTAATCTCTTAAAATTTTATTTAATCCAATATATCCAAAATATTTAGCATGTAATCAATATTAGAAATTACAGAGATATTTTACATTACACCCCATCCCAAGTTGAATTAGTTACCTGTCAAATTGCCTCATGTGACTAGTGGCTATACTGGACAATGCAGATGCATAAAATTAAATGTGGAAAAGAAAGATCAGAAAGTAGATTAAAGGAAGAGATGTATCAGGGACTTTAAAAATCTCCTAATTAAAACAAAAAACAAAAAACAAAAAAAACAACTACTCCTAGCTGGGCACAGTAGTACATGCCTGTAATCCCAGCAACATGAGAGACTGAGGCCAGATTCAAATTTAAGGCCAGCCTCAGCAATTTAGCAAGGCTCTAAGCAACTTAGCCAGACCCTGTCTCAAAATAAAAAAAAAAGGGCTGGGATGTAGCTCAGTGGTGTAGTGTGGGTTCAATCCCCAGTACCACATACACAAAAGCTATGACTGTATATAGCTCCAAAATTCCTGGCAGCTAAAGCAAAAAGGAAAACCTTGGAATATTTGGTTCTCATCATTGTATTCAAAGACGAAATTAGTCTATGCAGAGACAATGAAATTGGCAAGGTTGTTTGTTTTGTTGTTTTGGTACTAAGGATTGAATTTAGGGGCTCTCTATTATTGAGCCACACCCTCATCCCTTTTTTTGTTTTTGTTTTTAAATTTTGAGACAGGGTCTCACTGAGTTTCTTTGGGCCTAAATTCCTGAGGCTGGCCTTGAATTTACAATCCTCTTACCTCAAGCCTCCCTAGTCACTGGGATTATGGGTGGCAAGTATTCTTAAAATGGAATTTCTGGGGGCTGGGAGTATAACTCAGTGGCAAAGCACTTGCCCTAGGATGCTTGAGGCCCTAAGTTTGATCCTCAGCAACACCAAAATAAACAGAAATAGAATTTCTATTACAAACCAAGGACCTGTAATATAGTGATTTAACATATGCAAGGATAGAGTGTAGCAGGTTTAGAGGTTAGAAAGGGAATATCTTGCTTTCAAAAAGTAGCAATCTCACCAAGCAAGGTGTTATATGCCTGAAAACCCAGCAATTTGGGAGGCTGAGGCAGGAGGATCACAAGTTCAAGGTCAGCCTCAGTAATTTATCAAGGCCCAAGATCCTGTCTCAAAATAAAAAAAAATCAAAGGTCTGGGGATGAAGCTCAGTGGTAAAGCACCCCTGGTTCAATCCCCTCTTATTTCCACCCCCTACCACAAAAAATATAGCAGTCTCAGCTGAGCTTTGGGGAAGTGCCAACTTGAGTCACATAACAGCTGAGTTCTCTATTGTGTTAGACTGGCCCCATGGGCATGGGCTGTGGATTAGGGAGACCTGAATCTTTAGATATCAAATCTATAGGCAGAATGTGATGAATGAAAGGGACATAGAGCTGGAGTTGGATACTGAGACCAACAGCCCAGAGTCACCTCCAAAGAAGCCAAAGAAGCATGACAGGGGTGTGGTCGACCTGGAGCAAGTTACCAACTGTGGACAAGGAGATCCTGATTTCCACTCTGGAGATAACCATGTTTGTACTGGAGATAGATGATACTGGGAGCAGAAAGTCAAGCTGGAACCGAAGGCAGAACTGGCAAAAGTCAAAATCAAGAAGGAAGATTTGCCGGGCGCGGTGGCGCATGCCTGTAATCCCAGCACTTGGGAGGTTGAGGCAGGAGGATCACGAGTTCAAAGTCAGCCTCAGCAACTTAGCAAGGCCCTAAGCAACTCAGTGAGACCCTGTCTCTAAATAAAATACAAAATAGGACTGGGGATGTGGCTCAGTGGTGGAGTGCCCCTGGGTTCAATCCCCAGTACCAAAAAAAAAAAAAAAAAAAAAGATTTGGGGCTTGACAGATGAAGATCCCACAAATAGAATGGAGTGTGTAAGAACATAGACAATGTAGTAGAGGCTCTTATTGCCCCAACAGGCACTTTCTCAGACATGCTGGATTAACATTACAATTAGAATTTTTTGTCTTCAGTTGGCCATGTGGTGCATGCATTAGTTCCAATAACTCTGGAGACAAAGCTGGAGGATGCAAGTTCGAGGCCTGCTTCAGCAACTTAGTGTGAGATCCTGTCTCAAAATTTAAAAAATAAAGGGGGACAAGGAATATAGCTCAGTGGTAAGGCACCCCTGAGTTCAATCCTGAGTACCCCCCACAAAAACAAATTTAAAAATCTTTTTTTTTTTTTCTTTTTTGTCTTATCCCATTCTGTCCCATCATCCCAGTTCTGGAACATCCATAAAATTTTATAGTGGTGCAGTGGCACAGGCCTATTGTCCCAGCAGCTCAGGAGGTTGAGGCAGGAGGATTGCAAGTTCAAGTTCAAGACCAATTTCAGCAACTTAGACCCTGTCTTAAAATAAAAAATTAAAAAAGGCTGGGGATGTAACTCAGTGGTAAAGTGCCTCTGGGTTTAATCCCCAGTACCCTTTCCAAATTTATAGTGTATAATATATAATGTAATCATACTATATATAGTCATACATATGTGTATATGTACATATATATACATATGCATACATATATAAGCTTTGGATTATTATTTCCAATCTATATTAATGCACCTGTGTCAATAGGTTGACTCTTGAAATATTCACAGAATTGAAACTTGAGACTTGATGGGTTAAAAAAATCCATAGGTAGTCAACAATGAACACATTACTCTTTTGTATAAATAGTGAAACCTACTTTAGAGCCCTTCCCACATCAGCACCTGTAACAGGTTTGATGCCTTTGAGTAAGACTGACTGTTTCTCTCAGAATAAGTCCTGGGTTGGAACCCTAGAGTTCTGCACCACTGAACATGGATTTTAGCTTAAAATACTGAAGGGCAGATTTTTACTGTTAATCTCCTTAGTAACCAGAGAATCTCAGTGCATCCTAAGCACTGATTTCGTGTAGCTCCTGATGAATTTTCCGAATGAGTTTGTAGTAAGAATTGAGCCCCAAGAAGCTGAATAAATTTGCTTGTTAAGAAGAGTTATTAGCTTTCTCCATTTCAATAGTAGCCCAGGTTGTGAGCTAGCATCTCCATCGTCTTACACACAACCTGGTGTACAGCAGGTACTCAGGAAATGTTTGTGGGATGAATGAAAGAAAGACTGCCTAGTACAAGGATTTCTGTTTTGGTAGACTTGATGCTAAGCTGTTCTAACAACTGGCTTCCAGGTTCAGCTGTTTCATTCCACACTTCACTCACAGTAAGATATCAATTCAATACTGCAAACATTTGTTAAGTGCCTGCTGCCCTGTGCCTGACCAAAAGGAATGAAGCCAAGTACAAATAATAGAACCCTGTCATGAGCACAGAAAGACCTGCTGGGTTTCTATTGATTGTGGCAAACCGGCCAGCATCCAGATTCCAGTAACAGCTGCCTACTTAGTGAATGCTCTTTCGTGTTTCAACACACAGCTTCAGTATACCTTCTTGTATAAAGTCTTTCCTTTCCAGATAAAATCGATCAGTGTGTCCTGTGTTAGAATGATTGCTTTGATGATCCCTATTCATGATCACCCCTGTATCCATCCCTTTTTGTCCTATACCTTCGTAGTTCCATCCCTCTGATGCTGGGTTCAGTGTTTTACCTTGTTCTGGCCAATGGGGTGTTGATAAACTTGAAGCAAACAAACTTTAAAGTGGAGCCTGCTCTCTGTCAGTGCCATGAGAACACTACTGGCCTCTTAGAAGGATATGGGAAGGGAGGGGTGGGGGCGGGTGGGGGGTAAAATTAATAACAGAGTGTGTGACGGATACCATTGCCCTGTGTACATGCATGAACGCACAGATGGTGTGACTCTACTTTGTGTACAACCAGTGAAACAATAGCTGTACTCCATTTGTGTTCAATGAATCAATAAGTAAATAAATAAAAAAAAAGATCAGTAAAAGAGAAAAAAAAAAAAAAGAAGGATATGGGAGATGTACAGGTGATCAACATGTGAAAGAGAGCCAGTGATTCCAACTGAGGCCATCCCAGAATAGGCTATGGAGAGCCACCCAACCTACAGATGACTGCAGTCACTTTAGTAAGGTTAGCCATGAATGGAACCATACAGTTAACTCAGAGACATTGAAGCAAAAATAAATGCTTCTTGTAAGCTAGTGTGTTTTAGGATGCTTTGTTATACAGCAATAGCAAACCGATGCTTACCCACCATACTTTTTTTCTTTTTCTTTTTTTTTTGTGGTGCTGGGGATTGAACTCAGGACCTTGTGCTTGCAAAGCAAGCACTCTACCAACTGAGCCATATCCCCAGCCCTCCCACCATACTTTAATAAAATTTCATCATAGCTTGTTTGCTCACCTGTGAAATGAAGACAAATCCTTCCTTGGAATCTATTACATGGCCTACAACAAGTGCTCAATAAATGAAAACATTTGTTGTCTCTGTACTCATTTCTTTTTTTTTTCTTTTTTTGCTATTGGAGATTGAACCCAGGGGTGCTTTACCACTGAGCCACATCCCTAGCACTTTTTTCTATTTTATTTACAGACAGGGTCTTGCTGAGTTGCTTAGGGCCTTGCCAAGTTGCTGGGGGTGATTTTGAACTTGTGATCCTTTCACCTCAGCTTCCCAAGTCACTGGGATTACAGGTGTGCACTACCACACCTTTTTAGCAGCTCTCATACCCTTTTTAACAGCTGCGGAGTATTCCATAGTATCTGTCATACTTTAAATTTTATTAACTTTATTTCACCAATTCCAAATTGGTACAAATTTGTTTCCAATTTTGAGAAGTTACTAACAACTGGAATTTGGTTTATGGCCAGTCTATTTTTGCCCTCTCTCAGACAGGTAATAACAGAAAGGTACAGGAAGGTTTGAGGAATAACAGGGAACTCAGGAGACTAATAGCCTTGCCTACTACTTACGGACTACAGGTGGGAGAAAAATCAAAGAATGCTAGGAAAAATCTGTTACATAATCTAAAATATTCTGGCACGTTATATTCCCAGGTGCCAAAGGGAAGCTCAAGATTCAACCTGGCTCCTGTCTACACTACTCCCGTCTCTTATCCTCACCTCCAACTGCAGTTCAGTCAAATGCAACAGTTCACAGAAAATTCGCTGCATCTGCTTCTAGGCCTTTGATTGGAAGTTTCTCCTTCTACACTCTTTATTTGGAATATAGATTCTTCCTTTATCCTTTTTTCTTGCTTATCCTTACTTTTGTACTCATCTAAGGGTTCAACTTTTCTGAGAAGCCTACACTCATCCCCAAATCTGGATGCAGAACTTCTTTTCTTGATTTCCATAATACCCTATACTTACTGCCATCACAGCATTCATAAACACTATAATTATTTGCTTGCTGTTTACATGACCATAAACTCCACCAGGGCAGGAACCATATTTTTCTCATAGTTGAATCTCATAATGGTGGCAAGTAGCAGGTATTTAATACCTAAAAACCTGCAAATGAATAATATTACAAAGGAGAAGGACATGAGGTTGCTGTAATTTAGGGATCTGATCTGATCATTACTGAAGAACTGATTGACAGCTCTAAAGGATAAGTAGGTGGGGGGAAAAGAAGCATTTCAGGTGCTGGGGTGTAGCTCAGTGGTAGTGCATACTTAGTATGCATGAAGCCCTGGGTTCAATCCCCAGCACCAAAAGAAAAAGAAAAAAAGCATTCCAGACAGAAGTCACAGCTGTGTACAAAGGCAAAGGCTCCATGTTGAGAGGCTGCTTAGAAAGTTTGAAGACCTTAAAGATGGATATGTAACTGAAGTGAAGAGGGGTCTTATGATTAGAATAAAGGCTAGAGAGTGGGCAGGAGCCACACTGAGATGTTGCATTATGCTAAGAGCAACAGAAAGCCAGAAACTATATATTTAAATGAGGTTGGGTTGGGGAGAGTGAATAATATCAGGTTTGTATTTTGAAGGATTAATTTGGCTACAGTTCACAAAATGGTTGGGAAGGAAGGCAGGAAGAATGTGGACTAGAAAAAGATATTTAGGAAGTAAAGCTGACTTGATGATAGATAGATGAGAAATAATAGATGAGAAATGGAAGAGGTATTAAAGATAACTTGGCCTGGGCATGGTGACGCATGTTTGTAATTCCAGCTACTTGGGAGGCTGAGACAGGATAATTGCAAATTTAAGACCAGTCTGGGCAACTGAACAAGACCCTGTCTTAAAATAAAAAATAAAAAGGCTGGGGGTGTAGGTTAGTGGTGATTACTTGTGTATTATGTATGAGTCCCCAGGTTCAATCATCAGTACTGGCAGGGGAAAATACTTGGGGTTTTGGCTTTTGCATATATTGTAGGAACACTGGAAGACATTCAGGCATGGGGGGGGGGGGGGTTGGGGTGGTGCACAAAGAAATTTGAGTTTCGGTTGCCTTTGAGATGTCTTGAAAGAGATAACAAGGAGACAGGCTATACAGATCTAGAGTTTAGATATGAGGCCTGGGTTGGATACACTGCATACAGGTGACAAATGAAGTTGTGGGTGGGATAAGTACTCAAGAAGAGAATATAAAGTGAGGTGGAAAGCAGACAAAGAACAAAGCCTGGTCAGGCCTGTAATCTCAACTACTTGGGAGGTTGAAGAAGGAGGGCTGCAAGTTTGAGGGCAGCTTCAGAAACTTAGCAATACCTGCCTCAAAATAGAAAACAAAAAGGGCTGGCCAATCATCCCTGAGTTCAATCCCAAGTACAAAACAAACAAAACAAAACAAGACAAAAAGACGAAGCCTGGAGGAATTTTAAGACAGTAATTGGCCAATAATCAGGTCCAGCTAATTATGGCAGCTTCGGAACTCAGGTGATGTTAGCCAGATTGTTTCCTGTTTAAATATGTTCAATTCCTAGTGTCTTCGGTTTCTCTAGTTCCCTTTCCCATTAAAACTTTCAGGGAAGGATCTGAAACTCATTCAAGCTGAAGTGTAAAATAATCCAAGGTAAGCCATACAGGTTCCTTTTCTCTGGGGCAGTTTAACTTATTCCTTGAAACAAGCTCTTAAGATATAGAAGCAGTAGTTTCAAACTAAAGAGATGTGGTTGGAACTTGAAGAACTGGAGTCTACTTCTAGCTTTATTACTGATTTGATGTGTGACCTTGGGCAAGTCATTTCCAATCTGTGAAATGGGGTTAAATACTCTTGACTCATAGATCTATTATGAGCATGAGAAGACTGAAAGAGCTGGGCATATGTTACTAAATGCAACAGCTCTGTCACGAGAACTGCAAAAAGAAATGAAGCTCTAATTGCTGAGCTTCAAGAAGCAGACCATGGAGGTATAGGAAGAAGAGATTAGTTTGGAGATATAACCTGTAATGAGTGTGTATGGGAGGAACATGCTGACGCTCTGAGAATGAGTATTACTACTTGGAAGAGGAAGGAAAGTGGTACTTCAAGCCTCGTAAAAATTGCAACATCTCCAAGAATTAGGGGCCGTGATTTATTCTTTCTAGTGCTATTCCCCCCTATTTCCTCTGAGGAAAACCATCTCCTGATTTCCGATCTCCCAGGGTGTGCTTGGGATTTGAGGCATTGGTATTGGAAACCCCAATGTTGTGATGGGAGGTTAGGAAGTGCTCTCAAATCTGTATGGGTATGTATCTCAGCTACCTTCTCCTTTCCTGCCCCCAGTCTATCCCATATGGGTGCAGTGTTGAATTCACTTGTGAGAAGGGGTGAGGGTTGGGGTAAGGTCTCTGATTAGGGAACTTTTTAGTTCTTTTGTGGAGCCCCTCCCCTCTCCACAGTGTTCTGGTTCCCTTGTTCCTGTTTTCCCGCCCGACTCACCCAGAGTTGCTTCCGCTCCAGCCACTGTGTCTCACTACCTTAGGGTTACTAAGGGCAACTCTCCATGGCAACTACCTTCGTCACCACGCCCCAGCAGGCGCCATAACCGCGATGCCTAACAGGGACCTGTAGCTGTGGGGGCGGGGCTCCAACGGTGGTGCTGGGATTCGTAGTTCCTTTGCCCTCAAGTCTAGGCCGGGGGCCGGAAGTAGTGACACCCCTTCTCCTTTCCCAGTGGCCCTCACACTTCCTTTTCCTGGGTCCTCTTGCGAACCCTTAGAACGACAACAGCCGACAGGGGCCAATCAGAGGGCGGCACGAAGGGGCAGGGCCATAGTTTAAACTAATTGTGTATTGCCAGTGCTGGCGCGAGCCCGTGGCGAACGGCGACCCCGGGGAGCGCGTGGCGGAGCGGGAGCGCGCGGCCAGGTAACGGGCGCGGGCCCGCGGCTCGTCTGTGGCCTGGGCGCCGGCGGGGATGCCCAGGCCTAAAGGGTGTGCTGGAGAGGTCGGTGCGAGCGGAAGGCCTCCTTGGTGACCGAGCCTAAAAGGGGACAGTCTATTGGGGGTAAGGTTTGTGGGGAGGGGGAAGGAAGTGGTGGGAGTGCCTAAGGGGGAGGGCCTGTTTGGGGGGCGTGTCCATGGGATTAAGTCTGAGGGTGACCGCGGGTGGCGGGTAGTGCAAGTTCCTGAAAGGATGTAATCGAGGGGTCTTGTAACGGAAAGTCCTCGCCTGTTATTGTTAACAACAGTCCCACTAAACGTTGCCTGAGCGCCCACTACGTTTGTAGCATTGTGTTGCACCCCTTATAAGGAGCCTGTTTTTAAAAATTGTCGAGCAACTTTGTTATACTTCGTTTATTACAGCTGGGGACCTTAAGGTGTATAATGTTTAGCTTGGCCAGTATTACATGGCTAGTACGGGTTTGGCTCTCCTTCGGGTTTTGCGGGTTGGGCGTAAATTGGAACTGGGGAAGGGGCTGGGTAGCGGTGCCACTTGTCTTGGACGAGTTATTTTGAGTCTCATTTTTCATGTAGTATAAATAAACAGTGATCTTCCCTACTTCCTGGGTGGTGAGGTTCAAATCGGGAAAGATGTTTCATGGAAGCACCTTGGAGAGCACAAATTTAAGACCTCTAAATGATGTGCCTGTGAAAGTCGTGGGTGGGAAAGAATCTGTTTTGAGTTGATGGTGCCTCCTCTGCGTACCCGCTTTTGCTTACCTCTGAGGTAGCGTGTCGTTTGGTATTATTAGCCTCTGTGCGTTTTTGCCTGCTCTTCTAGTCAGTGAGACTGTTTTTTTGACACTGTGTGCCGATGGCTTTGCAAGATTTGAGCATGTCAGGGCCATTAATGTATGCCTTGGAATCATGCGTTTTGTGGGGCTGAAAGGCGATAGGAGGCTGACTTTCCCGCTTCCTTTAGTGAATTTTAAACCTCAGCGTTAAGCTGTCCTCTTTCTTGGAATGGCACTGCCTTCTGAAAATACAATATTTACTTGATTAAACCCACCCTTCCATTTCTCCAGGGTCTTTTGCCTGGTTCTGTTTCCAAAATTCTGGCTTGTCAAGTGTGTTACTATTCTCTGATGGGCAGGAACTTTTTTGGGTGGGGACTGAAGGGATGTTACTGGGAATTGAACCCAGAGACCATTTACCATTTACCATTGCTCTACATTCCTAGTCCTTTTTTTTTTTCTTTGAACCAGGGATTGAACTCAGGGGCACTCGGCCACTTAGCCACATCCCCAGCCCTATTTTGTGTTTTATTTAGAGACAGGGTCTCAGTGAGTTGCTTAGGGCCTCGCTAAGTTGCTGAGGCTGGCTTTGAACTCGGGATCCTCCAGTCTCAGCCTCAGGAGTCGCTGGGATTAGAGGCGTGCGCCACCACACCCAGCTTTTATTTTTTCTTTTGAGACAGGGTTTCACTAAGTTGCTGAGGCTGACCTGGAGCTTAGGATCCCCTGCTCTAGATGGAGATCTTTCCCCTGTGAATATGTAGGAACCCAGGCAAGCGTTCAGAAAATGTGAGGAAGCTTTCAATGCGGGTGTGGAAACCGTTCCTGCGTGCTATTTTCTCCTTTAGAGGAAAAAACACAAAGCACTCTTTTCTTGGTCCAGATTCAAGTAAATGATGACTAATTACAGTGCCTGAGTCTTAGTTCAAAACCAAAAGTTGTACTCCCCAAAACTGGACAATCTTACCTTAAAGTTCATTAAGAACCGTATTTAGAGCCCAGCATGGTGGCACACATCTGTAATCCCAGTGACTTGGGAGGCTGAGGCAGAAGGATCTCAAGTTCCAGGCCAGCCTCAACAATTTAGCAAAACCCTCTCTTTAAAATAAATAAATAAACAAACAAACTTGGGGTGTAGCTCAGTGGTAGAGCACCCCTGATTTAATCTCCAGTACCCAAAAGAAAAAGAAAATCTATTTAGAATGTTCTTTTTCACTTGTGGAATATGGAAGTGGGAAGAATAGTTGAACTAAGACTTGAGTTCTAGAAGTGTGTGTAGGGGGGTGGGGTGTGTGGTGGTGGTTAGGGGCAAAACCCAGCTTCAGATGGCTAAATATAGCTGATCAGGAGCTATTTTGATGGCTGTGCCTAATTGGTAAAAACCAGTGGTCAGAATGTATTGGGGCCAACTCAGCCTCTTACCTACTGTACACTAAACATATCAAAAAGTGTTGGTCAGAATCAAAATCAAAATGGGCACTTTGGAGAATTGACCATTGCAAAGCAATTTATCTTAATGTCAAACAATTTTTTTTTTTTTTGTAATAGTAAGGATGGAACTCAGAGCCTTATGCAAGGACTCTACTGCTGGAGATACATCCCCAACCTGAACAATTCTTTTTTTTTTTTTTTAATATTTTTTAGATGTTGATACACCTTTTTTATAATTTATATGTGATGCTGAGAATCGAACCTAGTGCCTCACACATACTAGGCAAGTGCTTTGCCACAACCCCAGCTCCAGCCTGAACAATTCTAATTAATAATTGTTTTGGGCTGTTAGTGATTATTTCATCTTACCCATATGTGTTTGCTGTTTGTTATTTTTACCATTCTTTTTTGCACTTTATTCTTTTCCTTTTTGTTGAATGTATAAATCCTTTAGAAAGGATTTAATAGTGGTAAACACTTTATTGAAAGACATCTTTGTTTTTATCATCAGTTTTTTTTTTTTTTTTTTTTTTTTTTTTTTTTTTT
>JAJEJO010048662.1:0-158577 GCA_020662805.1 Glaucomys volans | reverse complement strand
ATATATATATATATATATATATATATATACATGTATAAGATATTATATATATTATATATAAACATTTATAAGGTTTTATATGTATTTATTCATCTATTATATATATACATATATATATGTTTTTATTACAATGTTGTACAACTATTTTCAAAACATTTTAATCACCACAAACAGGAACTCTGTAACCATTAACCAATCTATTTTCCCCCGCTTTGGTACCAGGGATTGAACTCAGGGGCACTTGATCACTGAGCCACATCCCCAGGCCTATCTTCTATTTTATTTAGAGACAGGGGGTCACTGATTTGTTTAGCGCCTAGCTTTTGCTGAGGCTGGCTTTGAACTCCAGATCCTCCTGCCTCAGCTTCCCAAGCCTCTGGGATTACAGGTGTGCACTACTGCTCCAAGTTCTGTTTTTTGTCTCTGAGTTTGCTCACGTCATAAGTGAGATGATATAGTATCCATTTGAGGCTGAGTGAGGTGGCACAACTGTAATCTCAGCTACTCAGGAGGCACAGCTATAATCTCAGCCACTTGAGAGGCTAAGGCAGGAGCATCAGAACTTTGAGGTCAGTCTGGGCTACTTAGATCTTGTCTCAAAATAAAAAGGGCTGGGGATGTAGCTCCATGGTGGAGCACTTGCCTATCATGTGCAAAACCCTGTGTTCAATCCCCAGTAAAACATACACAAATGCAAATCTGTCCTTTAGTATCTGGCTTATTTAATTTAGTGTAATGTTTGAATATGAACATTTTAAAGGTTCTTGATGTCTTTTGACTTTATTTGTGTTTTTGAGCTCTTTCCTTCAATATTATGTATCAGACCTATACTGCATATAAATTCATTTGAAATAAGCCACTCTGTAACATAACCACACTGTAGTCATTTGACCATTGAAAAACTTTTCTTTAGATGTTAAATATGGGTTGTTATTTAGACCCAAGAAATAAATGTTTTTTTAAAAATATTTTTTAGTTGTACATAGACACAGTACCTTTATTTTATTTATTTTTATGTGCTGCTGAGGATCGAACCCAGTGCCTCACTCGTGCTAGGCAAGTGTTCTGCAAATGAGCTACAGCCCCAGTCCCAGCCCCAGCTGAGAAATAAATGTTTTAGACTTTGCAGACCATGTGATCACAGTTTCTAACCTCTGCCTTCAGAGAATGAAAGTAACTACAGACGATAGGTAAATGAGTGGGTGTGGCTGTTTTGGTAAAACGATTTACAAAACATGGGTTATTGGCCTACAGGCTATAGTTTGCTGACCAGTGGGTAGTGGGAAGTACACTTGACTGAGTCAGAGGCGGAACTTTAATGAGAAGTTGTTAAAAATACTTAGCTTTGATGTTTGCTACTTATTGACTCAGTTACCTTTACTTCTCTGAGCTCTCCTGTTTGAAATCAAAATGGCGATACCTCCATAAGAAATAAGAATGACTAGCTACTTGGAAGGCTGAGCCAAGTTGGAGGCCAGCCTCAGTAACTTAGCAGGACCTGGTCTCAAAATAAAAAGGACTGGGGATGTAGCCCAGTGGTAGAGCCACCCCTGGGGTCAGTCCCCAGAACTGGTGGAGGTCAGGATAAGACTGAATAATTGCACATATGAACAGATATTTAACTATTCTGGAGATCAGGAAAATAATCAGGAAAGGATAAATTAAAACAATAATACATTGTCTTTTATCTTTTGTATCAGTAAAATTTTAAAAAATCTGCCTAGGGCTGGGGATATAGCTCAGTTGGTAGAGTGCTTGCCTTACAAGCACAAGACCCTGAGTTCAATCCCCAGCACCGAAAAAAATAAATAAATAATAAATAAATAAATAAATAAAAAATCTGCTTATAGGTATAGATACAGGAAGCTTTATGCTATGTTGGTGAAACTACAAACTTTTGCACCATTTTGAATGGTTGTTTAGAGTTGCAATGTACAAACTTTTTGACCCATCACCTCCACTTTTTGTAAATATCCTAGAGAAATTCTAGCTTATGTATAAAAAGAGATGTATTCCAATATTATCAATGCAGCATGCTTTTTCATGACAAAACACTATGAACAAACTAAATGTATGGATGTAGCAAAATGGAGGAGTAAAGTTGGGGTACATCCTAACTCTGGAATTTTTCTCAAGATTTTAAGAATGTGGGGAATCCAATGTATATATTTGTTATGTGTATGTATACACATACATATATGCACACACATATACACTAGTATGGAAAAATGTTAAATTTTTAAATGAAAAGGGCAATTTACAGAACAATTATATAGTATAAGGATAGGCATATAGAGCAAAGATGTGTGTGTATGTGTATGTGTGTGCATGTGTGTGCACGTGCTTAGGAAAAGTCTGAAAGATTATACAAGAAACTCCCAACAGTGGCCCTTTCTGAGGAGGGGAGTATATTGGTCAATGTGGGCTAAGGCTTGGTGAATGGGAGTTTTGCTTTCTCTATATACTTCTGTTATTATACTATCACACAGCGATAATGTGTCTTCCTCTGTCCCAATTGTTCAGGTAGTTGGTGGGCTTGTCTGCACTTGCCAGGGACAGGAATGACAAAGTAGGATTAATTCCACAAGCCAGTTCTGCCCACGTCAGTTGAGTTGGAAGGAGCTGCTAAGACCAGAACGGGAGCACATGCAATGGGGGAGGAGGTACATGTGCCAAGTGGCTAGGAGAGGCAGCCAAGTCTGCCAGTTCCAGTCTCCCACCAGTAACTGTCACCTCATGTTTTAACATCCTCCAAATTCTTTTTCTCTCTGTTACTGCACTGGACCCTGAGGATAATTCTCTGGGCAAGGAAAGCAGGGATGATGATAGGAAAGGGAGCAATCAGAACATGGGACAACAAGGAAAGTATGTAGGAATAGCTTTCTTTTCTTTAAAAAGAAACATATGCAAGGCCCATCCAGATTGAAGAAAGCCTTTTTGCTGAGCATGGTAGTACACACCTCTAGTCTCAGGAGACTGAGGCAAGAGGATCAACTGGAGCCAGTTTGGGCAATGTAGTGGGACCCTGACTCGAAAAGAAAAGAGCCACATCCATCAATAGGACAATGTGTGAATACATTATGACATTTCCTTTATAGCAGCTTTTTAAAGGTATGAGTTAGGATTTTATTTATTGACACCTAAAGAGAGGTTGATAAAATTATTGAGACAAACAAGTTGTAGAACAATGTATAAAGTGTAAACCTAGTATTCTAAAGTTTAAAAAAAACAGGAAAAATCCCTCTCTGAAGTATTTGTACTTAAATTTTTTGGGGGGGACATAGAAAAATATGTTACTGTTTCTCATCTTGTGGGAGGACTTGCAGAGGAATGGAAAGGGTGGGGAGATTAACTTTGTCTTTTGTCTGACTTCATATTGCCTAATTGGTTTTGGAGAACAAGGAAAACACTTGTGTAAGCAAGAAAGGAAATTTCCTCAACACCTTTTTATCTTAATTGATTTTTAATAGGTGACTTTTATTCTTTAGTGAATTAATGAAGTAAAACATTATGAAAGTAAAAATAGTTACTATGCAAGGACTTCTCATGGGCTTCTGTTAGGAAAGCATTGTCATTGTAGTTCTTAGCTTTCTGATATGTGGACTTTAATAAGATTGTTTAGCAACTGTTAAGTGAGGACCTTAGTCTCACCTCATTCCTGAAACAATTTGTACAAGGAGATACATTATACAAGTCTGTGAGCCCACACCTATTGAGAATACCTATTGAAATTAGAACATTGTGTTTCATTTGTTTGAAAATACTATTCTATTTTACTTTTTTCTTTTTCTTTTTTTTTGGAGCCAGGGATTGAACTCAGGGGCACTCGGCCACTGAGCCACATCCCCAGCCCTAATTTGTATTTTATTTAGAGACAGGGTCTCACTGAATTCCCTAGCGCCTTGCCCTTGCTCTGGCTTTGAACTCCAGATCCTTCTGTCACAGCCTCCCGAGCTGCTGGGATTACAGGCGTGCACCACTGGGCCTGGCTAATGTTTTACTTTTTAACATTGAATTTGGGATGCATTTTATAACTGTTGAAGCTTTCAATTGCCATTGGCCTTTTTTTTTCTTCATGTTTTTATTATCTCTGAAATTGAGATACCTATAGCATTGATTATGTAGGATAGTTCAACTTTCCAATGGATTTTTTTGTGTGTGTGTTCCTTGCTTCTAGTCCCATCAGATTCAGTCATATTACCAAGATGTTCTGGATGGGAAGAAGTAGGTAGTTTATTATTTCAGTGTGGAAGTTATTTCAGTGCATCCTCACTTAACTGGTGAATGTCCTCTATATAGCTGCTATTTGAGAAATTAGGTAGATATATGTATAGCCTTGATGCATACAACTTAAGACTCCTGAGTCTTTTACTCACTATCTTAAATTCGCCTGGTGTTTTCTTGTTTGTATTTTATTTTATTTTTAGTTTAGATTTTGTTTTATTTTATTTTATTTTATTTTACTTTATTTTTTGAGGTACTGGGGATTGAATTCTGGGCCTCATGCATGCTAGGCAAGCACTCTACCACTAAGCTACATCCCTAATCCTTTTTAAATATTATTTTGTTTTGAGACAGGGGCTCTCTAAGTTGCCCAGGTTGGCCTTCAACTTGCAATCTTCCTTGCCTTAGCCTCTCCAGTAGCTGGGATTACAGGCATGTGCCACCATGCCCACTGCATGGTGTTTTTTAAAAATTAAAGTATATCATAAATATAGAAAAGTACACAGAATATATAACTTAATGGCTTTCCAAAAAGTGGACACACCTGTGTAACTAGTGCCTGCTTCAAGAAACAGAACATTGCCAGCATACCACTAGCCCTTTTCTAGTCACCATGCCCCTGCAGTTTTCTTTTTTAAATGCAGTGAAAGTGTACATAGGGATGGCAGTTTGTTAAGTGGGTGGCCCAAGGTTTCCTGCATGAGTCTACTTGAAAGAGCTCCAGGTTAGGAGCCAGAGAAAATCAGAGTTGCATCACAGCCCTGTTGCTTTTTAGCTATGTGACCTTAGGCAAGGTTCTTAACTTCTCTGAACTTTTTCCTCTTTGGCAAAGTGTAAATAATAATGCCTACCCTGCAGAGCTGTGAAACACTTTGTCCATGGTAAAGAGCCATTCACAATGTTAGTTGTTTGGGTAAGGACCATTGAATCCCGAGCAGGAGGCAATGTGAACCTGAAGTAAGAAGCTAAAATGAAGATTGACCCCCAAATCCAGTCTTTTAATCTCCTATACTGTCTCATTTTTATTATTGACATTGGTGGTGTTGCTGGCTTTCTGTTTAAAAAAAAAAAAAAAAAAAAAAAACCTTCCTAAATGGAAATAAGATGAAGGATCAGAAAGGAGTTCCCTCTGAATTTCTTCTGAAGTCTCCCACTTCCTCTCTTAGTGCAGAAGCCTTGGTAGAAGATTAACAGATTTCAATTGCAAATGAACACACCAGCCCTTTAAAGGCTAAACTCTCTTCTGATTATATTCATGCTGTTCCAAATGGGACCCAAGTCTATGTCTCTAGTCCTGAGTCATATTTTTCACCAGTTACTGATTATTTCTAACTGTATATCCCAGTAGATGCTCCATGTCTAAGACTTAACTCTCAAAACTTTCTGCCAATATACATGGCATAATGGTTTGATTTATGACTTTGAAGTGAGACAGACTTGAGTTTGAGTGTTTTGTTGTTGTTGTTGTTTTGGGTTTTTTTTTTCAGTGCTAGGGATTGAACCTAGGGCCCAGGGCTTCGTGCATGCTAGGCAATCATTCTATCAATGAACTCCACCCTCACCCCATTTATTTATCTATCTATCTATCTATCTATCTATCTATTTATTTATTTTTGTGTGTGTGTGTGTGTGGTACTGGGGATTGAACCCAGAGCCTTGTGCTTGACAGGGAAGCACTCTACCAACTGAGCTATATCCCCAGTCCCCATCTATTTATTTTTAAAATTTTGAGTCAGGGTCGCACTAAGTTGCCCAGGCTGGCCTTGAACTTGCAGTCCTTCTGCCTCAGCCTCCTGAATAGCTGGAATTATGTTTTATAATTAGTGGAGCTTTCAATTGCCACTGGCCATTTTTTTTTTTTCATATTATATCATCTCTAAAATTGAGATGCGCCGGGAGTGGTGGCGCACGCCTGTAATCCCAGCACCTGGGAGGCTGAGGCAGGAGGATCGCAAATTCAAAGCCAGCCTCAGCAACTTAGTGAGGGCCTAAGCAACTCAGTGAGACCCTGTCTCTAAATAAAATACAAAATAGGGCTGGGGATGTGGCTCAGTGGCTGAGTGTCCCTGAGTTCAATCCCCAGTACCAAAAAAGAAAAAAAAAAAAAATTGAGACGCCTTAGCATTAATAATATAAGCTAGTTCAACTTTCCATTGTCCCCCTTTTTTTCTCCAATACCTAAGTGTGCCACTGCATCCAGCTATCACTTACTTTTTATTTGTCCCAGTTTTACTTCAGACACTTCACTTCTTGCTTGGAACAAACAGTTGTTTTACACTGCATTCTACAAAAGCTTTATAGGACTTTAGAACTGACTCTGCATGTGGAAGCTGTGGGAATGGCTTTATATCCTTTACTTCAAACCACCTACTTTTTATATAGAACCTACTTTTATCTGTATTATGGGGTTCCATATGAAGATTTCATTTAAAGAGGATTCACTCTTTTTTATTCTTTATTCACTTTTTTTCAATTTTTTTTTAAGATGTTGATAGACCTTTATTTTATTCATTGATTTAATGTGGTGCTAAGAATTGAACCCAGTGCATCACACATACTAGGCTAGCACTCACTACAACCCCAGTCCTAAAGATGATTCACTTTTAAAATAGTGTGAAACCTTTCATTCATTTAACAAATACTTATCAAGCACTAAACTGTTTCCAGCATTGTGCTGAGTTGTAAGAGTTCAGTGTGATTTCATGGAACTTACGGTAGGGGAAGGAAGAGTAATTAATCAAACACAAAGTGTAATTAGAAACTGTGACTGCTATGGAGAAAAGGAATAAGGTGCTATGAGAATGCCCAGTAGGGACTTGACCTACTCTATGGGATTAGGGACAGTTTAGATGAAATAATATTTGAAGTGAGTTATGAAGGATAAGTTGAAGTTAACTAGGTGAAGAGGTAGGAAAAGAAAGCTTCAAGTGACGTGCATCTATAATCCCATTGTGACTTGGAGGCTGAGGCAGGGGATTGCAAGTTTGGGGCCAGCCTCAGCAACTAAGCAGAACCCTGTCTCAAAATTCAAAAAATAGAGGATATAGCTTAGTAGTAGAGGGCCTCTAGGTTCAATCCCCAGTACAAAAAAAAAAAAAAAAAAAAAGTTTCCAAAGGAAGCATGATTGCATAATCAATACTAGACCATATGTGGATACAATCCTCTGCTCATGAACTTGCAATCTCTGATAGCAAATAGCATTTATCCCGTACCAAGTCTTGTGTTAAACACTTTACATATACTATCTTGTGAATTCTTCATAGTAAGCAACCCTCTGAGAAAGTACTGTTGCTCCCATTATACAGATGGGGAAACTGAGGGCGCAAAGATGTAAAATAACTTGCCCATGGTTGTACAGTTAAAAGTATAAACTTTTAGTGCCACAATTTGAATTAGGCAGACTTAACTTGAGATTTTATGCTCTTAGTTATTGTGCTACATTGTCTTCCTGTTCCATACCTTTTTAGTCTGTACTTCATAGACTTACCATCCTGAAACATAGTTTTGATCATGGTGCTTCCTTTTACCCGTCCTTTAGAAACCACGATTGTCTCCCATCACCACAGGATAAAATTTTGAATTCCTTAGCATGATGCACGTGCCTCACATTTTGGTGTTTGGTGCTACTTACCCTTGTCATGTGTTGCACCTTCCTAAAACTGCACACTGCTGCAAGATGTCATATAGTCTCTGCACACACTCTTTTCTTTACCTAGAATGCTCTTTTTTTAAACTTTTAGTGGAAACCTGATTCATCCAACTCCTAAGGATTTAGCTTAGGTGTTACTTCCTGGGTAAAATTTTATCCATCAGCCCTTCCTGAGCTACTCAGTCCCTCACAGCTCTTCTGAACCACTAACTTTCATGTCTTTTTTCCCATTCTGAAGTCTTTCCACCAAAGGAAGACTCTCAGCCATCTCTTTAGTTTCCTGCCTTTTCCAACCCTTACATACTAAGCATTGGTGCTACTCTGCAATGCCTTTCAAATATTCCCTTTTATTTATTTACTTTTTAAATGTTTTTATTCGTATATCATAATGATACATAATGAGATTTGTTTTTCCATATTCGTACATGCACATAATTTGATCATCCTTCCCTAGTACTTTGTCTTTTCCTCCCCTCTTCCCTCCCCTGATCTACCTGCCTAACTCTATTGGTTTCCCTTCTATTATTATTTTAATAATAATAGTGCAGGCTGGAAACAGTGGTGTAATCCCAGCAGCTCTGGAGGTTGAGGCAGAGGGATTATAAGTTTGAGGCCAGCCTCAGCAATTTAGCAAAGTCCTAAGCAACTAGAGAGACCCTGTGTCGAAATAAAATTAAAATGGCTGGGGATGTGGCTCAGTGGTTAAGCACCCCTGGGTTCAATTCCCGGTATTAATAATGATGATGATGATGATGATAATAATAATAATACATTATCATTGTACATAGGTGTGATTCATTGTGGTATTTGTGTATATGGACGTAGCATAGATCCTCTTCCTCTCTTCTGTTTGTCTCCCTTCTATTTTTCTGAGATCCCCCTTTTTTTCTATCTAGCTTTCACAAATGAGAGAAAACTTTTGGCCCTATATCCCTTTCTATTCTGTTCCTTGTGTCCCTGCCCTGACAGGACACTTGAACCTCTACAACTGCCACCTCTTTTCTGCCCTGGACTTCCTGTTGTGTCTGTCACCTTCCCTCTCTTTCTTTCTTTCTTTCTTTCTTTCTTTCTTTCTTTCTTTCTTTCTTTCTTTCTTTCTTTCTTTCTTTCTTTCTTTCTTTCTTTCCACGGATTGAACCTGGGGCCATGAAATAACTAAGCTACATCCCCCGCCTTTTTTTTTTTTTTTTTTTTTTTTTTTTAAATTTTGAGACAGCATCTTGCTAAGTTGCCCAGGTTGGTCTTGGACTTGCTACCTCATGCCTCAGTCTCCTGAGTAGCTGGATTTACTGTATGCACCACTGTACTGGTTGCCAATCACTTTTTCAAAAGCACAAATAGAATACCATTCTCTCAGGACACTTCAGCACCTCTTATTGCTTGCCTGTGCTCTTTCTCCCTGTTTTTCTCTGTGTGGTGCTGAGGAAGGAACCCAGGGCCTTGCCCATGACAGGCAGAGGGTCTGCCACAGAGCCCTACCCCAAGCCTTCGCTGCTCTTCAGTCAGTCACTAGGTATTGGTCTCAACTAACTTGCCAATGCTATCTCACCTTCCCTTGAGCATTCCCCAGGCCTATGTTCTTTGGCCTCATATTATGATTATAGATGTGTTTCTTCTTCCATGGGATTATAAACTGGGGTTTAAAGACGATATAATTCATCTTTGTGTCCCCAGTATGTAGAGTGTTTATTTCATGTTTATAGTTCAATATACTTGATTAAATTTCATTAATCCTAAGGAAACAGTAACATGTTTTGGAGAACTTATATCTCAAGAGAGAAACAAAAAGAACTTAACCCTAAAAGGGGGAAATTTCAATTATGAGGAAAATTGCTTATGTAGAATTTTGTACTTCTTGGTGGTGCCAGATAGATGGAATTTATAATAGTGATCAAGTTGTTTAGCATCTTTTTTTTTAATCCTAGAAGATTTGTCATTTATTTGGCTTTTTTTTTTTTTTTTTTCGGTGCTGGGGATTGAACCCAGGGCCTTGTGCAAGCGCTCTACCAACTGAGCTATATCCCCAGCCCCCTGTCATTTATTTGGAAAGGAAATTCTAACCAATGATGTTTTGACCAGATTCTGAGGAAATTAGTTCTGTTCTAAGATTTGCTGCTGTTAGTGACATTCTGAGGAAAGAAGCATGGAAATTTTTGGAAGTAGAAAAGTGTTTAAACTCTAACCCAATCCTCTTCTTTTCTGAGACCCAAGCTAGGGCAAGTGACTTGCCCTGAGCCTTAACATCTGGTCTAGAATTTACTTCCATGGGCTTGTTTTCTTTTTTGGTACTGGGATTGAACCCAGGAGCACTTAACCAATGAACCACATCTCCAGCCCTTTTTATTTTGAGACAGTATTTCGCTAAGTTGCTTAGGGCTTTGACAGGTTGGTGAGGGTGCTTTTGAACTTGTGATCCTTTTGGAGTTGCTGGGGTTATAGGCATGTGCTAGCCCTCCCTGCCTTCCAGGGGCTTTCAAAATCAAGCATAGTGTTTTTTTTTGTTTTTTTGTTTTTTTTGGAACCAGGGATTGAACTCAGGGACACTCGGCCACTGAGCCACATCCCCAGCCCTATTTTGTATTTGATTTAGAGACAGGGTCTCACTGAGTTGCTTAGGGCCTTGCTAAGTTGCTGAGGCTGACTTTGAAGTCGCGATCCTCCTGACTCAGCCTCCCAAGTCGCTTGGATTACAGGCGTGCGCCACCGCGCCCGGCAAGCATAGTGTTTTCAACTACTATATAGGCTGTCTTTACAGTTATGAGTCTGTTATTTTATTTATTTTTTGGTACTGGGGATTAAACCTAGGGGTGCTTTACCACTAAGCTACATCTCCAGCTATTACATCCTTCACCTGCTTTTTTTGAGATAGGGTCTCACCAAGTTATTGAGGCTGGCCTTAAGACCCTCCTGCCTCAGCCTTCTGAGTCCCTGGAATTGCAGGTATGCACTATCACACTCAGTGGAGTTACATATCTTTACAGTGAAACTTTTCTGTTTTAGTTTCTTTTGCCTTTTTATCATCAGTTCTGTGTTTGTGAGCAAACACTGTGCCAAATATATTGCCTACAGGGACAGAGTCATTTTACAATGAAACGGGGTGAATAGGTATCTTAAGTGTTTTGTAGAGAGGTCTTCTTGAGGGAGAACCGAGTGGGCCTCTTGGATATGCTAATGAATCCTCTCTGGGTTTTGATTTGTCCTCTGTTTTTCTCCCCAGGAAGCCTTAGGCTTACCAACACTGACTCATTAACCAGCTTCTACCCTCTAGAGAGGGAGAAGGAGGCTGTGGTAAATAAGCTGGAGGTCAGGCTACTGAAAGACCTACCCTCCCTCCAGCCAACAGTGGAGTTTCCTTCCTGCCTCTCCTCATCCTTGAGATATCTCCACCATCCCTCCTAGTGGAAGACTTTTATTGGGTGCTTGCTGCTTCAGAGGAGTTTTGGTCCTTTAATGTTTGTAAAACTCTTACATCCTCAGAAAAAAATTTTTTTAGTGATGACTTGAGATTAGAGCCATTCACTCTTGCAGCATCTTAGTTATAACACCACACCCACTCCTCATTCTAGCTTCTATTATTGATTGATGAACTAAAGTACTGGGGATGGAACCCAGGGCTTCTTGCATGCTAGGCAGGTGCCCAAGGCCTCCTCACCTAAAAAATAAAAAATAAAAAAAGATAAGAAAGAAATTAGAGCTGTTTTTTATTAAGGTAATTTTCTGAGGAGGAAGTAGTACAAGGCTTCTTTGAGCTGTTGAGAATGTGCTAGCTTTTATCAGTCATTCAGTGATTTTCTGCTTAAGAGCAGTACAGAATAATGTAGGGATGTCACAGATAGCTCACTACTGAAGTGACTAAGGCATGTAAATAAGTCACTTAATTCCCAAACTTCAGATTTCTTCATCTTTAAAACAGCTTTATACAATGACTTCTAGTCTTTTCTCTGCTGCTTGATGTCCTAGCATAATAAATACCTGCAGACTGTCGTTGTTGTTGCTGTTACTGTTGTAATTAATAGCTAACTTTTAATGAGCACTTACTATCACTAGGTATTATGCTTAATGCTCCCCATGCTTTTTTTATTTTTAGTACTCACAGTATCCCAGTGAAGTCAATACTGTAATTATCCCTATTTTACAGAAAAGAAAACTGAGAATTAGAAAGATTAAATGACTTGCCTAAGGTCACATAACTAGTCAGTGTTAGAGCCATAATTTGAGCCCAGTTGGGTCTGTCCCTAATGTTAATTCTCTGCATAGTCTTGTTTAATCCTCTGGACAATCTGTAACTTCATAGACCTACCTAACAGGGTAGAGGGTTTGGATAAGGGAATGCCTGACTCTAGAAGGTAAAACTGGGTCTAGTTCATGGAGGGCCTTGAATGCCTGGCTAATTATTCTTACTAGAATCATCCTAGTTTCTGGGCAGTCTCAGGAAAATTGCTATCTCCCTGTCTTTTTAAAGTGTAGAAAATGGTAATAGACATGAAAAACTGTACTGTTGACTTTTTTTTTTTTTTTTTTTGTTTTTTTTGTGATGCTGGGGATTGAACCCAGGGCCTTGTCCTTGCGAGGCAGGCACTCTACCAACTGAGCTATATCCCCATCAAATGAATACCACCCACCACACGGCTTAGGACATGGAATATTACCAGGCTCCTAACTCAACACCACATTCTCCAACTTCTACCTGAACAGTCTTCCCCCAAATTTTTAAAATTATTTTTTAACTTTTTCTATTTCTTTTTAAAAAAAGGTTTTACCACTCCTGTGCCATCTTTTGGGTACAGTGAGCAGAGGCCTGTGGAGTCCTGTGGAATCAGGCAAGAGCCCTGTGGCCTGCCTGCCACCTATCTATATTGAGAGACTCGGGCATTTCTGACCTGCCACAGGAGGAGAAATAGGAGAAACTGGCAAGGCTCCCTGGCTGGCCTGCAGAGCTGGCCCAGAGGCTTGGCCTCTTGGCACAGAGGTTCCAGAGTAGAGTTCAGCCCCTCTCAGACTGCCCAGCTGGAAGCTGTTGGCTTTGAGTTTAGAGCGTAGGACAGGGATGGGAGACTTCTTATTTTAAAATACAGTATCAATTCTATCTTGTCTGGGAAGCTTCAGGGCTAACACAGTGCCAGATGTGGCCATGGCAGTTTTAGCAGCCTGCCTCTGTTTTCACCCCCATATACTTCTGGAGTGTTGATTGTGCCCGTTTGTAAATTAAGCTTTCCACTTTGCTTTTCTATAAAAATTTTGGTCTTTGCTTTTGCTTTTGTGGTGTTCTTTTGAATAAGAATTTTCCACACTAGTAATGGTGATTGCTAACTACAGACACTAGATGATACTGTGGGATCAGGCAGTAGGGCCTAGGGGAAAGGAAGTGATGGGAAACCTCTGTAGCAATGGTCTTTGACCTGACCCTCACCTCATCCACCATGGTCATTCTCTGTTGGCCAGAGGTTGGATTGGGAAACCTGCTGTCCAGATGTAGTTCAGTGAAACAGATTTAAGAAGCTTTAGGTACTATGGTGGATCACAGAGAGAAAGGTAGAGCTGGGTTATGCCCTTAAGGAAAGACAAGACTTTCATTCAAATGCACAGTAAAACAGTATAAGTGCTGAATGCAGAATGTAGATAATTTTTCTGACCACCAGTGTAATGCATGGCTATTAAAAACCAATTCAGCCAGGCATGGTGGTGCATATCAGTAATCCCAGCTACTGGAAAGGCTGAAGCAAGAGGACTGCAAGTTTGAGGCCAGCCTTGGCAACTCAGTGAGACCCTGTCTCAAAGTAAAATTTAAAAAGGGCTTGGGATGTAGCTCAGTAGCAGAATGCTTGCCTAACATAAGGAATACACAGGGCCCTGAATTTGATCCCCAGTACTGCAAAACAAAAACCCATAAATTCAAACAAAAGAAACAGCACAGAAAGTCCCCAAGTGATTGTCCCTTGGGGGATAATCTAACTTGTCTCACAAGGTAACTTCTGTTATCAGTTCAGTATTGGAGGAGCTGGGTTTTGATCTGGCTCCTAAAGTGAAACATAAAAGGTGAACTGGTGAGATAAAGTCAAGCATCCTGAGGATCCTGTCCCCTGACCCAGGAGGAGCATCCTCTCCAGCTTCTCCAGCAAATGGCAAGCCAGCCTCTGCTGGGACACCATGGTATCAAGGGACCAATGTTATATAGGAGCTAAGCTAAACTTTAAAGTGCGTTATATGTAGTGCGTTATATGTACTATGCTAAGAAAACGTGTCAGGCATTTTATAGATGTTATGAATTAATCCTCATCACCTTATTACATAGGTATCTTCGTCTATGTTTTACAGTAGGAGTACTAAGGCTTAGAGGTTACTTGCCAGGGTCACATGGTTAACAACTAGTGGTAGAGTATTTGACTATTTACTCACTGTGTGATCTACAACAAATTATTTCTTGGCTTAGTTTTCTCATGTCTAAACTTGGGTGGCAGCTGGGCGTGGTGGCGCATACCTGTAATCCAAGCGACTTGGGAGGCTGAGTTAGGAGGATCGCGAGTTCAAAGCCAGCCTCAGCAACTTAGCAAGGCCCTAAGCAACTCAGTGAGACCCTGTCTCTAAATCAAATACAAAATAGGGCTGGGGATGTGGCTCAGTGGCCAAGTGTCCCTGAGTTCAATCCCTGGTTCCAAAAAAATAAAATAAAATAAACTTGGGTGGCAATAGTGCCTGCTTCATTAAAGAAATATTTAATAAACAGTAGGTCAGTAGAACAGTCTGGGGCACATAGAAGGCACTTAATATTAGCTACTTTGTCATGCCCTGTTTTCTGTCTTGTTCTTACCCTCATCATCTCCTGAGTTTGATTCTATATGTCAGCCCTTACTTTTTCGTCCTCTGTACAGCATCTTCCTCTGCTTTCTATCAATTCTTTACCTGTCTCCTCCATGCCTCCCATTCCTCTTCTTTCCATTCTGAGTTATCTTACCCTCTGTGCTCTCTTTATCTATTCCTGTCTTCTGAGGCACTCCTTGCTGCCAGTCTCACTCATTTACATACCAGAATAAAACTGGAATACTGTTCTCACAGCTTTGTGGTACAAACAACACCTAAATAAACTTTAAACCTTTATTTGATTCTTTGGTTTTAAGTTGAAGATTTTCCAACTCTGACCCCCACTCACCCTTCAAGCCTGTCTTCCCATACCTCTTTTTCTCCTCTCCCCATTTCTCTCTCCCTTTTCTCTTTCAGGGGAAATTCTATTTATGTGCTTCAAGATCCAGGTTAAAATATTACTTCATTTTCTTAATCCTTCCCTACTCTCAAGTGCCTAGAAGTTTTCTTTACTTTTTTGTAGGTGTTCACACATCCCATCTTGAAATATAATTTTTTAGTTCATTTCTGATCTCTTGTGAAATTATAACCTGCCTCAGTGCAGATGCTGGGTTTAATTCATCTTTGGATACTCCCTGCAATATCCTATAGCAGTGATTTGCACATAGTAGGTGCCCAGTAAATGTTAGAGGAAGGGGCTGCTGGTGGGCTTCTCCATCAGCTTTGTAAAGGTTGCTGCTCAGTGGGTGGAACGCTGTGGTTTTGTCTTCTAAGAGTCGGACATCTTTTTTTTTCTGGCCATGGAATACAGGCAGAGCCTTTAGGTCCCAGTGCCTGTGTCTGTTAAGGGCTCCAGCCAGTGCCTGCTGTACTCAGTCCCGTGCCTTGGCCCCTCAGCCCCTCCCCACAAATGCTCAGCGGAACAGGGGATTAGGTTCTGGCAGCACAGCTGGGATTTTGGCGGCCATTCCACAGTCGACAATAGCACGCAGCCACCGGGACAGGACAGCGCAGGCCTGTACTCCAAGGCCAGAATCTGCCTGGGCTTCTTGTTTGGGTGGCCGAGGGGGAGGAGCGGGCACAACGCAGCATCCTGGCCTTGCTACGCAGAAGGTACGGGCTGGAGAGATTCCCTTGGGGAATGGGCTTGGGGGGTGGCCATGTCGCAGGGCAGGCTGCGCCCACGGAAGGAGGCAGGCGCTTTGTGTAGGAGCGAGCTGGCGGGCGGCATGTGTCTGCTCAGAGACACGCCTGCCTTGAGCTGCCAGGAAGCTACGCCCGTGAAAGGGCCTGTGTTTTGCCTGCTCTTCAGAGCAGGATCCTCCTCCCTGCCCTGCCCGCTTCCAGGCAGGGGTTGACCGAAGGTGCAGACAGCCCTGGCCTGCCCCTCCGAGGCTGGCCAGAGAGATGGAGAAGCCATCCCTGCTGCCTTAAGCCCTGGGTGGAAAAAGAGAAGGGGGAGTGTCCTGGATCTCAGGTTTGTCAGGCAGGCCGCTGTGGATGCAGGTTTTGTGTGTTGATGCCACAGTTTGGCTCACTCTTGCCGCCGTTGCACTTCAGGGATTTTGCCCACCTGCCCGTCCGTGCCCTATCCCCCTGCATCCTGCCCTCTTGTTTGGGGACCAAGCCTCCAGCCTCCCCCTTCGTGGCCATCCTCTCCAGTGCACCCCCATCCCCTGCTGAGAGGTCCGTGCTTGGCTGTCGTTCCCAGACCACGGAAGCTTGCTGTGCCTTTAAAGAAAGCAGACTCCTGGCTGTGACGCACTTCTGGCTGTCAGCCAGGAAGATCGCTCCTGCCAGGCTGACTGAGAAGAAAACCAACAACTTTTCTTTTGTGTGTGGGGTTACTTTCCACTGGCCCCCCCCTTCCTCCTCTCCTTTCAAGATTTAAATGCTAATGGCGGATTAAAACCTGTAGATACGTTTGGCTTAGGAGTCTGGTAAGGCCCCCTGCACTGAGACTTTTTCTCCCTCTTTCTCTGGGTTTTTGTTCAAACATGGACGAGGGGGTGGGGTGGATTCCCCCGCCCCCCACCTCCCTTTCCTGCGCCATCCTTAAAGGGGAGGGAGAGTAGAGGGAGAACAAGTAAACACTCAGAAACAGGCTCTGGGAGCAGAGCCTGCCAACATCCGGGAGTTGGCGCCTTTCAGAGCAGAGGGTTGCTTTCTTTCCCTCTTGCGTAGATGTCACTGTTTTTGTTCAGAGGAGGAAAGCCTGTGCGTGTGTACTTGAGCTGTAAAGACAGCCCAGGAGAGGGCTTCTCTGTTGCCTTGTGAGGCCCTGTGTGTTCAAGGTGGTGGGCAGTGAAACCAGGTTCATTTTATCAGCTGGTAGGGACCAGGGTCTGTGAATGTAGTAGTGGGGGCAGGTGCTGACAAACTGCTGGAGTGGGCCCTGCTGTGTGCGCGTGCGCAGGCACTGCATGCATTTTCTGGCTGCAGGCCCCAGGTCTATCTAGTTCATGATCGCAACCCTTTGCTCACATCTGTCGGCTCTGGACCCTAGGGAACATGGGGGAAAGGGGTGATATCAGTAAGCACTTGGTTTCCCTGGCATCTCTCCCTTGTTTCTCTTTAGTGCCTCAGGGCTCTGGGGCAAACACTAGGCTACAAGGAGGGACTAATTTCCGTGAAGATGGGAGGCCTGAGCCCAAACATAGTCCCTTTAGAGGGTCCCTGGAATACATCCAGCAAATTCTTTTGCCCCTGACCTCAGGAGTTAAGAGAAACTCTTTGGACTTAGATTAGAAAGTCTACTCAGGATTCCCCAGGGGGTGAAAAATGATTGTTTTCTCCTTCCATGGCTTCTCGTGGAGCTGCTGGTCCTGTGGCCTTTTACCTTCTTTAAGTGAGGGGATGAACCAGCAAAATATTTCCTCTCTGGTTTTTGTTTTTTGAGACTGGGTCTCGCTATGTTGCCTAGGCTGGTCTCAAACTCCTGCCCCCCCCCCCCCCCCCTTTTAATGGCAAATTAGTCTATGGCAAGATTGGTCTTTGCTGGCCCCTTTGGAGTCACCTGTTTAGAGTCACTTGCCAGGCAATGTCCGAGTGGTTGCTTGCACATGTCTCCTGACCTATCCCTCCCAGAGCTGGGTAAGAAGGAGCTCTAAGATCTTGTTCACTCAGATGTTTCTCAGATGGTGTGGTGGGGGGAGGGGGAGTATCTCTTTCAGAAAGGGGTGTACAATATGGAATTTTTATGGCTACAGGCAGCCAGGTTCTCAGGATACATTTGGGCACACAGATGGGGCAGCCATTTTCTTAGCTGTGAGTCTGTGGGCCTTTGGAACCATCCAGTGAAGAGGGGATGGGGTTTAGGGAAGGACCCTTTGAGGTAGGAAAATGTGTGGCTCTGAAATTCTGGGAGAGCACTAAGGAAAGGGGTTCAGTGGAGTCAGGGGCCCATGAACTGAGAGATAAGTACAGTTTAGCAGCTCTCTAGACCAAAGATCACTTGTGTTATCTTTAGGTAAGGTGGTGTTTAGGCCATCAGCAAGTGGCTAAGAGGCAGTTTCCCCTGGGAGCTGACACCAGGCTCGGGGAGGGGTCAGGAGAGCAGTCCTGCTGCAACTCAGACCTTCTGGTCTATCACTTGGTCTCCTAAAATTGCAGCTTTTTCAGAGCAGACCCCAGAGCTCAGCAACCTGACCCTGTGGTGCTGGTCCTTGCATCTGGACAGGTGGTTTGCATTAGCTTCAGCCCTGGTAGGAGACTATGGCTAGGCTGTTAACTCTTTAAGATCCAGAGAGGGTCCTGGCCAGGTGGCTGTGCATTTCTTGAGTGTCACATTCCATGTCCTGATACATCTTCTCTGGAAACATAGAAGGTTCCTATCAATATGGGAATTGGTCCTGATGTGGAGGAGTTGCATCAGGGGAAAATGTAAAAAGGATTCAGGGCCTTACATTTGCAAGGCAGCTGCTTCTGTGTCCCAGTTCTTCTAGAACTAGGGAAAAGAGAGGAGCCTTACCAGCTCTGGGAAGCCTCTGTCTTGGATTCTGGGGGCATTTCTTTTTCAAAGAACCAGGTAGGTGGGAACCTTGAAGGTTCACTCAGGGTTGGGCCTACATTCTGGGATTTTTGTTTGTTTGCTGATTTGGTGAGGGTTGCGGGGGCTGATGGAGTTGGGGTGGGTCACAGCAGATCCTTCTGTGAAGTGGTTTCAGGCCATAATCGTAGGGATCTGTTTTTCCATCACCATCACTCAGTCTTGTGGGAGGGGCCTGCCTCAGATTTCAAGGGGAGGGTGGGGAGGATGGTGCTCTGGCTGGAAGCCCTGGGGTTCCAAGCCAAGGTCTGCTTAAAGCAGTAGTCCTGGTGCTGAGCACTGGCTTTGCCACTAGCTTCAATCACTGATGACCCAGAGAAGCCTTTACTACCTGTGAATGGCTGTGCTGTGCTTAAGCTACTCACTCTAGTGTCCCGTCTCTGAGGAAGTGCCCCTTTGTGAACTTTAATGACAAGGTCCTTCAGTAGTTCCTAGTGTTTGGATTCCACCTATTTCTGTGCCTGGAGACCATGAAAAAAGGCATTTGGCTTTGACACAAGAGGACATAAACAGAAGGTTGTATGTTTTGTCTTGAGATGAAAAGAGGTTGATTAAATCTCAGGTCATTTTTAGTAGTAGAATGTCTCAGTGGGGACAATATCTACCTCTAGTTTTGAATAAAAATTGTGGTTGAAGCTGGGCTCAGGGGCATACCTATAATCCCAGCTACTTGGGAGACTGTGGCAAGTTTGAGACCAGCCTGGCCAACTTAGTGAGACCCTGTCTCAAAATAAAAAGGTCTGGGGATGTAATTCAATGATAGAGTACACCGGATTCAATCCCCAGTACAAAAAAAAAAAAAAAAAAAATCTGACTGAAATGTTGAGTCTTATTGAAAGACTACAGGTCTGGAGGCAGGCAGCAGTGGGGATGAGGTGATCTGGGCCATGTTTCCTTGTTATTGAATAGCTCAGAGACCTTTTAAAAAAGAAGTTCCAGTTGAGCATTTGGCTGCTGCCGCCTTCAACCTACTGGCCACGTATGGTCCCTCTAGCTTTAGGCTGGCCAGCCTAATTCAGTGCCTCCACTCCTGCCGCCTCAGAGGTGCAGCAGTCAGTGTCCACAGATAGGTCATACTTAGTGAAAATCATCTAAGACTGAGACACATGTGGGTCCCTTAACTTTTCCACCCTCCTGAGAACTCCCTTAACCATTTCACTTGCTCCTGCCAAAACCAAGGTAAATTGGCTCATTTTCAAGACTGTGATGCTGGTGTGACAGAGAATTATGTTAGGTTTTGCATGGTCAGGAAGCATTTACTTATAATTAGCATTTAGTTATATAAATGTTTAATTATTTTCTATTAGTGATTTATATATATATATATTTAATTTTACTCCTCATCCTGCCGAAAACTCCTCAAAGGCAGAAACCATTGTCTCCTATCCCATCTAGATTTCAACACAGGATGAACATATGTAGGAACTAAGAAAATACCTTTTGGTTGGTAAGCAGAGTACACTAGGAAGTACCAAGAGATAAGGAGAAGCCAATTATCAGTTTTATGTATCTCTCCTACCTGACAGTGAGCATCTTATGGGCAATAATGGTGTCTGTCTTTATCCTCAACACCTTGCATACAGAAGGTGGTTAGCTAATGTTGCTTCTATGGAATTTGCACCTTGGAGATACCAACATGGAGGGAGGTTTGTAGGTCGTGTGACTCTCACTCTTGTTCCTCCTTCTAGAGCAGTGACATACTGGGCACTTGTGGCAGGAGGTGGGTGGGGCAGACCGTGTGCCTATGGAGATTTGTGGGAAATATAGGGGCTGCTAAGAGGTGTTGGGAAATATTTACTCATCAAGTCTGATCCCATGGGTATGTTGTCAGCACTTGGCATATTCCCAGTGGCAAAGGAAATTGGGGTTTAGAATACCAGGACAAATGCCTAATCTTTCATTTAATGTCCCTTGTGATCTCCAGAATTAGGCTCATCAGGAGACCTTGGTTTGGATATGCCTAGTCAGTCCCCCTATTTGAACCATATCTGTCTTTGACATGTCTGTGGAAGATGTAAAAATACAGAACTTGGAATGATTTCCCCATGGACTTGGTTATTGTTGCGTACAACTGCAGAAAGTGATTAAGAATGGTGATCATTTATTGATTACCTCCCATGGGTCAGGTACTATGCTATTTGCTTTATCCTTAAGCACCACAGTAAGGCAGAGAGATCTATGTGGATCCCATTTTGCAAATAAATACACTGAGACTAAAAGAGGTTATATTAATTGTCCAGAGTCACATGACCATTGTCATATAGAAAAGTATTCAGACCTAGGTTTGTCTAAAAACACACGTTTGTTCTATGATTTAAGGGTACCATGTCCCAAAGAATGAAGCTGAAGACCAGCTTTGAATGTTATATTTTCCATGAACTGAAAGATTACATGGGAAGCTTGTGAGCAGAATTCTTTACTGTCATCCCTGACCTTATAAGCTTAATAGTAATTTATATATAGTCATAAGTTTTATAGTATACTCTGAGCTCTCAGAATTCCCTTGGTGTCCTTGGTGGATTGTTGAGTGAGGAGTGATTTATGTAAGTTTTCAGAGCTGGCAAATGGAACCATTTCTCCTCTACTTCCCTTGATCAAGGATGTCTGATATGATTACCTCTCTCTTTTGGTTTCTAGGTGTGTTGGGGTGACTGTCTGGTATCACCAACATGACGCTCCATGCCACCCGGGCAGCTGCACTCCTCTCTTGGGTGAGTCGTCTTTCTTTTGTCTGTTGTACTTTTCCAGGAAGCTACTTAGGGGCAGAAGAAAAGTCTTCTAGGAGCCAGGGCTGTGTAAAGTCTCAGTTCCAGACCAAATACAATTTTCCTTTGCCTTTCCCCTTAGGTTTTAAATACTTTATTTTATTTTTATTTTATTTTATTTTTTATTTTTTTGACAGTGCTGGGGATGGAACTCGGGGCCTTGTGCATGGTAGGCAAGCACTCTATCACTGAGTTACATACATTCCCAGCCCTCACCTTGGTTTTTTAACTTTTATTATTTCTAAAGATGGTGCTGCTAGGCTGGGCTTGTAGCTCAGTGGTAGAGCTCTTGCCTAGCCTGAAGCACTGGATTCAATTCTCAGTGCTTTATTTATTTATAAATTTATTTATATAAATATATAATAATATAAATTTATTTATATAATATATAAATTTATAAAATTATTTATATAAATAGTTATATAAATAATTTTATAAATTTATTTTATAAATTTTATAATTTATTTATTTTATAAATAAATAAAATAAAGGTCCACCCACAACTTAAAAAAAAAGATGTTGCCACTGACAATAATCCATGCCTCTACTTTTCTTGCTTAGCAGAGGTTTCTCTAAAGTGTATATTCTCTTTGGTCTTAAGAAGGGTGGCCACAGGACAGCATAAAAATTATCTTCATCTGTTGTTCTCTGTACACTATTTATTTATTTATTTATACTGGGATTGAACCCAGGGGCACTTTAGCACTGCCACATCCCCAGCCCTTTTTATTTTTTATTTTGAGACAGGGTTTCGCTATGTTGCTTAGAGCCTCACTAAATTTTGGTGACTGGCCTTGAACCTGTGATCATCCTGCCTCAGCTTTACCCAGTTGCTGGGATTACAGGAGTGCATCACAGCCGGCTGTCTGTGTTTTTGACTAAAGGTTGACTCTGAACTTCAGTGACCAATGTTGGCAGAGACTTTGATCTTCAAAGGCCTTTAATCTTCAGATAAGGTTTTCGCTCTCCTTACTGTGTTTCTGTGGACTTCCATTGTCCTTCTGCCTTCTTGATTACTTGCCAGAATCCTTCTGCTAGGTCTTTTCATACATTTTCCTCCTGAGACAGTGGCAAATGAGAAGATAATACTGAGTACTGAGTTTTTAAAGCTACAAACAGAAGAGGTTACTGGAGTGTGGTAAAGTGGTAATTATGAGCGTGAGCCTTGGAGTCAATCTGACTTTAGAATCACAGCTCTGGTCCCTGTGTGACCTGGGGCAAGGTAGCCTCTTAGTATTTCGTTTTTAAAGTATGGGAGCAAGGGTTAATAATACCTCATGAGATTATTAGGAGAGTAATGAGATAATGTGTGTAAAAAAAATTTAGTGCACATTCACAAAATCATTTAGCATAATCTCTCAATGAATAATAGTTTTTGATAATTGAGATATTGTGGAGGCATGCTAGTTGCATTTTTTCTTTTTCCAGTGCTGGGGATCAACAGATTTTGGGGATGGGGTATGGTGTTAGGTTTTGAACCCAGGGCCTCAGGCTTACTAGGCAACACTACCACCAAACTACATTCCCAGCCCTGCAATAACTTTTTTTTTTTTTTTAATTAGAGAACATTTTAAAGGAATGGCATTTTTCATTTCCAAGTAGGGTTGATTTTAATAAGATAGTTATCTAATTACATTGAATCTCTATTCAGGAAATATGTTTAGCGTATAGAATGTACATTCATAGTCTGCAATTTCTGAAATGGATGATTGTTCAGTTATATAGTTTAAAATGGGTATATTTATATTGCATTTCATTGTTTTTATCTGTATCAGAAACATTGACTTTTCCTCTGACTATTCTCTTCCCTTCCCACAAAAGATTGATTGGGTTATGAGGACCACGAGCCACACATGTAGTTCAGAGGGGTAACTATGAATGTTGGAAGCTCTTCTAACCACATTGTTTTATCTTTTTTTTTTTTTATTAAAAAATTTTTTTAAAGCTTTTTTTCTAGTTGTCAGTGGACCTTTATTTTATTTATGTGTGGTGCTGAAAATCTAACCCAGTGCCTCACACATGCTAGGTAAGTGCTCTACCATTGAGCTACAACCCCAGCCCTTATTTTATCTTGATTGATTTAACTATTTATTTGCTTAGGTTTCAGTTTTGTTTTTACAGTGAACACTATCATCACGGAGAATACACATGACTTGTTTGTTTGTTTGGTAATGGGTATCGAACCTAGGAGTGCTTGACCACTGAGCAACATCCCCAGCCCTTTTTTATATTTTATTAGGGACAGGATCTCATTGAGTTGCTTAGTGTCTAGCTGAGTTGCTGAGGCTGGCTTTGAACTCTTGATCCTCCTGCCTTCATCTCCTGAGCCACTGGAGTTATAGGCATGCAAATGCTAAAAATGCATGTATTAAAATACTAGCATGAGTGGGAGGTTTTTTGTGGTTTCTGTCTTATAAATTTTCAGTAATATTTCATTTTACTTAAAGTGTAGCTTGAAATTACTCCGTAAATGGCGGATAGTAATGAATAAACTACTGCAGGGATTTTTTCTTTTTTTTTTTTTTTTTTATTGTACTGGGGATTGAACCCAGGGGAACTTTACCACTGAGCTACATTCTCAGCCCTTTTTATTTTTTATTTTGAGGCACGGTCTTGCTAAGGAACTGAGGCTGACCTTCCACTTCAGCCTCCCCAGTCATTGGGAATATATGTGTGTACCACCATACCCAGCTATGCAGGCAATTTTAAGATTTGACAATCTTAAGCAACCTGCAGATCTTATAGGCAGGTCTTGGTTTGTCCATTGAGCTCCATCCTCCGGCCTCTGTTTATACCCTGATTAGAAATAGGAGAACTTCTCTATTTCTTTGCCTTTAAATGATTCTCACTTGAGAGCAAAGTAATTCACAGGGAAAAAAAAAAACAAAACACCCAACTCTTACATTCACAAAAGAAACTATTGCTGGATTCTTAATTAGTATAAGCAATGAATCTAGATTACTTAAATGACTTTATTTTTTTTTTTTTATTTTTATTTTTTTGGAACCAGGGATTGAACTCAGGGACACTTGGCCACTGAGCCACATCCCCAGCCCTATTTTGTATTTTATTTAGAGACAGGGTCTCACCGAGTTGCTTAGGGCCTCGCTAAGTTGCTGAGGCTAGCTTTGAACTCGCCATCCTCCTGACTCAGCCTCCCAAGTCGCTTGGATTACAGGCGTGCGCCACCACACCCGGCACTTAAGTGACTTTAAATCAGCTAATTGGTAGGATTTTTAGTTCTGTTAGTGAACAAGCATTCATAGACCTTAAAGTGTTTTACCAAGATTGCAGGAATGAAAAGGAGATGGGGGACTGCAAGTTCTGGAGGGATTTGTACACCTGGTGCCAGAGCTACGGGGCCCCGAGACTACGTTTGAAGTAGTGGGTGCACCAGCATGTCCTGTGGTTCCAGTGCTGGTTTTGACTGCCACATTACCGTTTTTTCACCTGAGGGCAGGCTTTACCAAGTAGAATATGCTTTTAAGGCTATAAACCAGGATGGTCTTAACATCAGTAGTGTCAGAGGGAAAGACTGCCAGTAATTGTCACACAGAAGAAAGTACCTGACAAATTATTGGATTCCAGCGCAGTGACTCACTTATTCAAAAGAACTGAAAACATTGGCTGTATGATGATTGGGATGACAGCTGACAGCAGATTGCTGGTACAAAGGGCACCCTATGAGGCAGCTAATTGGAAATACAAGTATGGCTTTGAGATTCTTGTGGACTTGCTGTGTAAAAGAATTGTTGATATTTCTCAGCTCTATACACAATGCTGAAATTCGGCCACTTGGTTGTATGATTTTAATTGATAATAGATGAAGAACAAGGCCCTCAGGTGAACAAGTATGATCCTGCAGTTTACTACTGTGGGTTTAAAGCCACTGCAGCAGGAATTAAACTAAGTCAACCAACTTCCTTGAAAAAAAAGTGAAGAAGAAATTTGACTGGATGTTTGGACAGTAGAAACTGCAATTACATGCCTGTCTCGTGTTCTGTCAATTGATTTCAAACCTTTAGAAATAGAAGTTGGAGTAGTTACAGTTGAAAATCCTAAATTCAGGATTCTTACAGAAGCAGAGATTGACGCTCACCTTATTTTTCCCAGCAGAGAGACTAGATACTGTCATTAGTTTACCAATTCCATGTTGCCACTTGCCTGTGTGTTTGGTAACAACAAACCAACATTATAGAGGCCCTGGATTGAAAAAGGAACCTCTCCCACTCCTACTGCTGAAGTGGTTAGGACTCTGTATAAATAAAAAAGTGGGGTTTTTTTTGGAGGGGGGCGGAGATGGTGGGGCTTGGAGTTGTAGCTCAGTGGTGGAGCGCTTGCCTAGCACATGTGAGGGACTGAGTTTAATACTTTGATCCTCAACACTACATTAAATAAATAAATAAAGGCATTGTGTCCAACTGCAACTAAAAATATATTTTAAAAAAATTTAAAAATTAAAAAAAAAAAAAAAAAGGAGTTGGATTTTGGGTGCTTAAGTCTTGGCAGTCTCTCTTTATTTTCACTAGGTTAAAAGGGATCTTGACCTGAAATTTTCAGAGTCTTCCTAGAAAACATAAACTGACCTGCCCTGACCAGGTAGATGGAGCTTTTTTTCAGAAGACTTCATAAGAGGTCATGTTTTATATTCCATACTTAAAAAGCAAAACAAACAAAAAAGCTTTTTAGCCTATTTTAATTTGGATCCCATCTAAAAGTTGTTGGGTTTTGTTTTGTTTTGTGGTACTAGGGATCAAACCCAGGGCCTCTATATGCTAGGTAAGCGCTCTGCCACTGAGTCATATCCCCAGCCCTTTTTATTTTGAGACAGGATCTCACTAAGTTGGTCACCCTGCCCTGGAAGTTGTGATCCTCTTGCCTCAGACTCTGAAGTAGCTAGCATTACAGGAGTGTGCCATCATCACACTTGGCTTTTAAACAATTTATAAACAATAGGGCTGGGGATATAGCTCAGTTAGTAGAGTGCTTGCCTTACATGCCAAAGGCCCTGGATTCAATCCCCAGCACCACCAAAAAAAATATATATATATTTAGTGACTATAAACAATAGATTCTAGTTGTTTGCTGCATAACTATTTGCTGAAAATAACTTTGTTTCTTAGGGGTACATGTGTGCCACCCCCCCTTTGTGCTGCATATGCAATTAATTCACTTAATTAGCCAAACCTTCCTATGGTAAGGCAAAGGTAAACTTCAGTCCAGGCTCCTCCTGAACTCAAGTGCCTGTGGAACTCATGCACAGGTTTTCCTGTAGAAGTTGACTGCATATGATTGCTGAATAACCTGTGTACCTGATTGATTTGTAGGTGACTTCTGGTGAGATTTCTTTTATTTTTATTTTTATTTTTTTGAAGCAGGTATTGAACTCAGGGGCACTCGACCACTGAGCCACATCTCCAGCCCTATTTTGTATTATATTTAGAGACAGGGTCTCACTGAGTTGCTTAGGGCCTCGCTAAGTTGCTGAGGCTGGCTTTGAACTCGTGATCCTCCTGCCTCAGCCTCCCAAGTTGCTGAGATTACAGGTGTGCACCACCACGCCCGGCTCTCTGGTGAGATTTCTAGTGATAAAGTGATTTAGATGGATGTCTGTCTGAAGCCAATAGTGGGAACAGGCAGTGGAAGCAGAATTGAGAAGTTTGTCTTTGGGGTTCCTAATTTTTTTTTCCATCCTCCCTTAAAATTTTTTCTTAAAAATTGTTCTCAAAATTGTTTCTCCCTTTTACGCAAAGTTTCACGTCTGGAAAGAAGTTTTAAAATGCATTAATAAGATTTTATATCCATAGGGGAGTGTAAAACATTTAAATTTTGAACAAATGTTATAAATTTCAAGAGATATAAAGGGCTATCATAAAAATTCAAGAGATAGAGTTGTAATACAGACATTCAAAAGATGGAGTTATAATGTAAACATGTAACAGATACAAAGGGCTCTCTGCCATCAAGTCTCCCTCTAGAGGCAGTGATGGTACCAGTTTCTTGTGAATCCTATCAGAGCCATTTTATGCCAGTTTTTAAGCTTACCCTGGTGCTGGGACATCCTGTGAGAGCACAGGCTATATTCATTGAAGCCTAGAAAAGGCCTCTAGTGGTAGAACTCGGGACTATAACTGGTGCACATTCACTAGGTGGGTGGGTGCAGTAACATTCCTTTGCTGAAATTAACCCTGAAGTCATCTCGTCTGTCCCTTCATTCCTATAGCCTACAACAGTAGGCACTCACAGTGAGCAGGGAGGAGTCAACATCTGGAAAAGGAGCAAATATGGTTCTGGCATTTCTAATGGTCTCACCAGACTCTTCCCTTTGGCTCACAGGTGAATAGTCTGCATGTGGCTGACCCTGTGGAGGCTGTGCCTCAGCTCCAGGACTGCAGTGTCTTCATCAAGATCATTAACAATATGTGAGTATGCACCCATCCCTCTCCAGTCAATCTGGTGAAACTGATTGCCCAGGAGGGGTCTCTGTTTGTTTGCTTGACAGGCTGTGACCAGAAGGCAGGGGTGGTACTGGGTGGACCTAGAGGCACCAGCACACATTGATTTTCTCCTTCAGCCGCTGGGCCTCTTGGTAGAAGAGGGTTAATCTTGTGTCATCCAAAGACTTCCTCACTTTTGCACAGAAGGTCCTTCAAGAGCCCACCTGAGGGCTGCCCATCTTATCTCAAAAGGAGTCTTCTATAACCTTCTTTTCTTGACTTATCCCTACCCTCTCTCACAATCCCTTTTTGCAATCTCCAGGGCCAGAAATAGGAAAGGGGAAGCTATTACACTTCAGGAAGTTAGTGTAGTATGGATATGCCCCTTCCTAAGCCATTCTAACATTTCTGGGGGTTTTATCTGCCCATTAACTTATTTTGTGAGGTTGATTAGCATTGCAGAGACTTCCTGTTTTCTTGTAGCCAGCATTCTCGTTCAGCTTCTCTGTTTTATATCTGTGTTTCCTTTGAACATCAGTTATCTGTGGAAATCAAGGATGCAGAGCCTTCTCTTCGTATCATACCTGTCAGGGACCACACACAAATCAGTCAAGCTAGAAACCATTTTATTAAGCTCATGTAGTTCATCCTTAACTCTCAAGAATTTCAGAGGGAAAAATTTCAGAGGCAGTGTTGTATATCACCTTTCTGCATTTCTTTGTCCCATAAGGGAAATTAGAAGCCACCCATAAAGTAAGGAATTGGGGAGAAAGTGATGGAGAGAACTCCCCCATTCCTCTTTAAAAAAACCAACCTGCCGGGCGTGGTGGCGCACGCCTGTAATCCAGGTGACTTGGGAGGCTGAGTCAGGAGGATCGCGAGTTCAAAGCCAGCCTCAGCAACTTAGTGAGGGCCTAAGCAACTCAGTGAGACCCTGTCTCTAAATAAAATACAAAATAGGGCTGGGGATGTGGCTCAGTGGCCAAGTGTCCCTGAGTTCAATCCCTGGTTCCAAAAAATTAAATTAAATTAAATTAAAAAACTCAGCAGACCATGAGCCCCAGGCTAAGGATAGACTGAAGTGTTGAGGGTGTTTGTGTGCTGCAGATGGCAATTAGGAACTGATGTCAGGCAGTCACATCTCTGTGAGGCTGTTGACCACCCGTTCATAGGAAGCAGCTCATTGACGGGGGAAAGAAAGTAGAACTGGGCTTATCAAAGGCAGGGACTGTCTCATTCATCCCCCCACCTAGCTTAGGATAGTACATTGGTTAGGTTTTAAACAGTGTTTGAGTAGATGAGTGAGTGAAGATAGAGCTGGCATTCTTCATCAGCAAAGTCCAGTGAGGCTGAGCAGCTCAGGACAGATGAGTCCACTAGAGTGGTTTTTATGATGTCTTTTGAAATGTCTGGTGGTAGGGGGCTGTCTTATAGGATTTTTAAAACTTTATACTTCATTTCTGACCAACACCTGCCTTTGCAGCTCTGGAAAGAAGTCACTATTCTTATTTTGGTCCAGATGCTGCCATATTCTCTTACTCAGACAGGATATCTCAGCATCATCTTGAATTCCCCCCTCTCTCATTGGCACTGATTTCTAGTAGGTTAGTGTTCTCTTCATTTGTCTTTTAGAAGACTTCTCACATCTCTTCCTCTGCCTCATTCTGGATACTGTTTCCTCATTCCAGTCCATTCCTAGATATGTGATCTTAGGAATCTTTCTCATATCCTGCTTTCATTGTGACACTTCAGTGACTCTTATTGCTAGTAGATGGAAATTAAAACCGTTAGCCTGATGGTCAAGATCTTTCATCAAGCTGAGTGTGGTGTCATGTACCTGTAGTTCCAGATACTTGGGAGGCTAAGGCAGAAGGATCACTTGAGCCCAGGAGGTGGAGACCAGCCAGGGTAAGGTAGCAAGACACTGTCACACAAAAAAATCTTCCATCAGAGGTTTGTTACCTCTCACCAGTCTTGTTTCTGGCTTATTTCTCTCTCTCCATCCCATCCCATGATTTTGATCCTGTGGAAATTCCTAAATCCTAGATTTTGTTAATTGAATCATCATGGTGCTGCTTTAACTTGTTGCTCAGTTCCTCCTGGTGCCTATAAACTGATAATTAGGTCTTAGTTTGATTAATTTAAAAAACTTTTTTTGCAGGGATGCTTCATAGGCAGTGTTGTATATCACCTATAAATCAGCAATTTCTAACTCCTAACAAAAAAATCAATCTTTTGTAAATTCTAATAAAGTGGTAGGTCCAGATACCTGTCATCACTGGCTGGTAAATCCACTATATCCTAGGCCCCCCCCCCCTTTTTTTTTTTTACGGTGCTGGGGGTTGAACCCAGGGCTTTGTACTTGCAAGGCAGGCACTCTACCAACTGAGCTCTATCCCCAGCCCTCCTAGCCCTTTTTTATTTTTAATTTTGAGACAGAGTCTCATTGAGTTGCTTAGGACCTTGCTAAATTGCTGGGGCTGGCCTCTAATTTGCTATCCTCCTGCCTCAGCCTCCTGAGTTACTGGGATTATAGGCATGTGCCATCATTTCCTCCTGGCTATTGCATTTCTTTTATTTTCTTCGTCCCCCTACTCCTCCCTCCCTCCTGGGATTGAATTCAGGCGCACTTACCCACTAGGCCACATCCGCAATCCTATTTTGAATTTTATTTTGAGACATGGTTTCACTGAGTTGCTTAGCGCCTAGCTTTTCCTGAGGCTGGCTCGAACTCATGATTCTCCTGCCTTAGCCTCCCAAACCACTAGGATTACATGTGTGCACCACCTGGCTATTGCTTTTCTGATTCTGATTCTGGGGCTAACAAATCAGAAGCCTTGTCCAAAGGGGAAGGCAGTGGAGGATAGCAAGGTTGGTGGGCAGATAGAAGCCATGAGAATTGAATAGGGTTGAGTACCTTGGCCACTTGGCCATCTTTGTGGGAAACTACATTGGCATCAAATCTTCTGACAATTTTCTTTCTTGTTCTTGTGCATGTGAACAGCGTAAAGCAAAAAGATGTCCTATGTCTTTGACAGCTTAAATAGCAAAATTACTGGAGGTATTTTGCCAGCAAACCGAAAGCCCTGATGTTTGTCTTACTGATTTTGACATCTGCTCTTCCCAGTAGAAAGCATATCAGTCAGCTCATGGGCACTGAGCACCTGCTAGACTCCTCTAATTCTCAGCTGGCACACTGAAGTGGTGTGGTTATGATCCTGAGTGCTATAGGAGGAGGGCAATGCAGGTGTGACTAGCTGTAGTTTTGGATGGCTTCCTGACAGATGAGATGAACACAGTTATAAAGGAAGGGCTAGATTTTTCTAGGGCTACCATTTTCTAAAGCACGTTCTGTGTAACTTCATTTACGCTAGGGGCTTGTGGGAAAAAAAGGTTGTGGTCAAACAGGTTTAGGAAATAATATATATTATAGTCTTTAAAAAGTGTTCCATTTGGCTTAACCCAGCATTTTGTCGAACATTTAACCAAAGAACCCTCTTTTTATTATATTTAGTGGAATACATGAGTTAAATACAATTTTACACTGAGGCAAGGAAGGAATCCTTACATTCCCAGCAGTGGGTGGGCAGGAAAGATGCCTCATTTAGGAGTTGGTGAGGTTAGCGCTTCCTCAGGAGCTTAAATCTGTAACCTGTGAGTCTCTAATCTCAGACCAGCCATCCAGAATGCCTTTTGCAAGGCTCCACTTGGAAGAAACCTTGGCAATCAGTGAAGAGGTGAGTGACAGTCACCTCTGAAAATGAGCCTGCAGCTTGAGCCAGCCTCCAAAGCAGTGGGGTAGGAGGCTGCGGGGGCCTGCTGGCTGTGTGACAGTGCCCCCTGCTGCCTCTGTCCTCTCACTTCTTTCTTTGCACTTTGCCTTTCCAATTCAACAAGCATGGAAGGCAAGGGTTGCAATCATAAATGATTGCCCCGGCCCCTTTGGGTGTTGTTAGACATCTCAGCTTGAGCCTAGTGTGAATTTTGCCCAGTCACTTCAGAGCTTTGCTCCCTACTGTTACTTCAATTCTGGGCCCTGTTTTCCCTTCCTATGGGCTTCTGTGTTTTCCAGGTTTCCTGATACTTTAGGGTTGAGCCACAGCAGACTATTTAATGTAACTTCCTGTCCATTTGTACATCCTTCACCTCCTGTGGCCCCCTTCCTACAGAGCTTTTTCATATATGCAAATGAATGGCAGAATGCCGTCTTCTCCAGAAGCACTCCATGCCTCTGGTCTCCACTTCTCACCTACCACACAGTCATCTGAATAAGTGTTGTTCCTCTCATCTGCCTCCAGGATCTGGTTTGGTTCTCTTCCAGATCCAGTGTAAACCAAGCCCTAAAGAGAAGGGAGGTAGTGTATAATGGAGGAGGCAATGATCACGGAGTCCTCTGATTCTAATACTTGCTGTTTTTCTAGCCACAACACCGAAGAGGGGCAGCAAATTCTGAAGCAGCCACTTCCAGAGAGATTGAACTTTGTGTGCAGTTTTCTGCAGAGTAAGTGCCTTTCTTATCTAGCTGGGCAGCTCCAGATCCCAGGACTTGAGAGTCTAAAAGAACCAGTCATGGTTATCTGAAATCAAAAGGTTCAGGGCTTTCTCCTCTAACACAGAATTGAATACAGCTGGGTCAGTTTCCTCACGTCTTGAGATGTCTCCTCTAGTTGATATAAGAAGCATGTCTCTTAAGTCCCAGAGCCAGATCCAGGTAGAGGGTCACTTTTTTTGTTCTTTTTTTTTTTGGTACTGGGAATTTAACCCAGGGGTGCTTAACCACTGAGCCACATCCCCAGCCCTTTTTTGTATTTTATTTAGAGACAAGGTCTCACTGAGTTGCTTAGGGCCTTGCTCAGGCGGGTCTTGAACTTGCAATCCTCCTGCCTCAGCCTCCTGAGCTGCTGGGATTACAGGCGTGAGCCACCATGCCTGGCAAAGGGTCACTTTTTGGCACTCATCACTTTGGGCACTTGTTCCTGACTTTGAAGAGATGGAAGTGCGAAGGATCCATGTTACCCTCCCTTACAAGAAAAGTGGTTTTTGTTAGGTAATTGCTTAGGTGATAGATGTAGGAGCAGAGGTCAATTTAGTTTGAGATCTTGGCTCTGCTCACTGCCTTGTACCTTTCTAGACATAGGTTCCCCGTGTGTAGCGTGGAGATAAGGATAGTTGCTCTTCAGGTTGATAGGAAGATTAAATAAGGAGACGCATTGAAACTCTAGCACAGAGCTTGTCAGCTCCCCTCCCTGGTCCAGCCTAGGACCACAGTGTCATTACCTTTGACATGGGAAGTCTGCCATCTCTACCTCAAGGGAATGATAGGGAAGGTGAGAATCTATCTAGATATAAGTAAGGTGTTAAGCTGGGCATGGTACACACGCGCTTAATCCCAGCCACTTCAGAGGCTGAGGCAGAAGGATCAAAAGTTTGAGGCCTGCCCTGGTAATTTAGCATGTCCTTGTCTCCAAGGTAATTAAGCATGAGCCTGTCTCCAAAGAAATGGTTGGGGATTTCGCTTAGTGGTAGAACACCCCCTGAGTTCAATCCCCAGTACTACAAAAATCAAAACCAAAAGAATCCTAAGGCATAATAATTGAGCCTAGACTTTATGGCAGCATAGGAGTCAGGTGTGCCCAGTCACTCTACTCTGACATAGCTGCAGGGTATTTCTGTGGCCTTAGTTGGAGCAGGATTCTGGCATGACCTGGGATCTGTGAGCTTTTTCTCTGGTGCTAAGCAGGAGTTTTAAGTGGGTAGGTGAATGCGATGTTCTGACATAATAGCTGTGAATCCCCAGCCTGCTTTCTTCTTGCATTATACCTGGAGTTCTGGGACTGACCCAGGATAGAATTGACTTTCAATGGGAGTGTAAGGCAGGGAAGAGAGGACATGGGAATAAGAAGCCCTGCATCTGATGTTCCCCTCAGATACTGCAGTTCTTCTTCTCAGACTCAGGGTTATTTTAGGAAATTGACTCTTTCCTATATTGTGGTCCCAGCAGAAAATCGAAAACATTGCTCTTCTCCAGAATGCCTGGTGTCTGTGCAGAAGGTGATGGAAGGGTCAGAGCTGGAACTGGCCAAGGTACCTGTGGAATAGCAGACTGGGGCAGGGGTAGTGGTGGTGCTGAGGGACCTGCAGGGCCTTCTCTTAACCCAACAGGCTTTGTTTCTGGGGCTCTTAGAAGTTGGAGGTAGGATCAAACAGCCAACTGTCTGAGCCAGTTTCACCCAAGGATTCTAGGAGCCCATAATCTTCTGGTAAAGAGGCATAGTAAACCAACACTGAGGGCCTCCATGGAGTTAGGGCTCACCCAGTAATCATATTTTTCTGTTTAGCTCAATCTATTTCATTGCCTCTCCCATTTCCTGGTACTAGCCTATGAGAGGGTGCCTCAAGCTTTAAATCCACACTTCCAGGAGCCTAGAAATATAGCATGCAGTAGTCCTGGCACCCAGATTTTTGTACAGTTTGCATTGAGTTCTTGGTTAAAAAAGAAAAAAGTGTCTGCTGGGGTTAAGGGTGGTGGTCTGGAACTACTAATTTTAGGAGTTTGGAAGAGTCTCGGGTGTAGCTGAGAGTCCCCAGATCAGCCCTGAGTGGAAACACTGGTAAGAGACAACCTTTCTCAGAGACTACCTCCTGTTTGGCTTTTAGATGACCATGATGCTGTTATACCACTCGACTATGAACTCCAAAAGCCCCCGGGACTGGGAACAATTTGAATATAGGATTCAGGTAAGCTCATGTACTCCACTAGCAGGACTTCTCTCACCCCTTTCATTTCTCTTTAATCAGTACATAATGTTTCTCTAAAAAAAATTTATGGTTGTAGTAATGACAACCATTCATTATAGAAGATACTGTGAAGCAGAAAGAGGAACATAACATTTGCCAATAACCTCATGCCCAAAGATAATTGTTAACTTTTTGTCTTTCATTTTGTTTTTGGTACCAGGGATTGAACCCAGGGGCACTTTATTTTTCATTTTGAAACAGGGTTTTGCTAAGTTGCTAAGGCTGGCTTTGAACTTGTGGTCCTCCACAGGTCTCTTTAACACCTCAGTGATGCTCCTGTCCTCCCATTGTGTTGCAGGCTGAGTTAGCTGTCATTCTTAAGTTTATGCTGGACCATGAGGATGGGCTCAACCTTACTGAGGACCTAGAGAACTTCTTGGAGAAAGGTGAGTAGAGACACTTCTGAGGTTCCCCTCATCTCTGAGCAGAAACTGCTAGGATTCTGGTTGTGGACAAGTGTGTGTTGGGTCAGGGACAGGTCAGATGGGAACTCTGTGTTCTGCCCACAGATTCTGTGCCCTGTTTCTGTCCCTGATACAGGGCACAGAATTGGTGCTTAGGAAGGCCGTGTATAGTGGAGCAGATGGTTCCTGGGCCATGTTGCCATCATCTCAGTTCCTGTGAAGCTCCCTGATGCCACCTGGCAGTGGTTTAGCAAGGTACTTATAGGTTATCCTGTCTACTATTAGGATGATCTCAACCCCCAACATGCACAGTTGTTTTTTTGTTGTTGTTGTTGTTGTTTTCCCGAGATGATATCTAAGTTGCCTAGGCTGACTTCAAACTTTTGATCCTCCTTCCTTAGGCTCCCAAGTTGCTGACATTATAGGCACATACCCTCATGACTGGCTTCTGTTTTTTTTTATTATTATTTATTTTTTAAAGCTGGGATATGCAGTCTTTTTAAAAAAGATTTTCCTTAATGAAGTTCATGTTCTACATGCGAGGCAGGCACATAAACCAGTAAGTATGATTAAGGATATAAGTATGGAATATATCCCATGTCTTATTGGCAGTACAACAGAGAGTTCTGCTGGCCTTCTGAGGAAGGGGTCAGCTGGCAATGACAGGTTGTTAAGACAGAGGTCTGGACAAGTTCTCTTCTGGGTAAGTTTGGTGATCCTCAAATTCATGTTCATGAGATCTTCAGGTGGAGATGTTGGAAATGTGAGTCTGGAATGCAGGAGAGGGCTCTAAGCCAGATAAGAGTTGGTAGGTCAGCATGTGGATGGTTGTGGAAGCTGTGGGCACTGTGGGCAGAACACAGAGTTCCCATCTGACCTCTGGGAGGAGGGATAGAGGGCAGGTGCAGAAGGGAGGTGGGCAGTTAGAGGTAGGAGAGGCTGGTGAATGTGGTCATGGTACCAAGGGAAGAGAAGATTTTGAGAAGGAGGGTATGCTGGTGGTTTAAGAGCTCAGTGTGGAAGAATTCTGAAGGAGGCCAGTGGTTTCCACACAAGAGGCTGTTGGGGGCTATGGGGAGATTCTAGGCAGGGCTCTCAACCTGTATCTGCTGTGCTGATTTGAGAGAAAAAGATTGAGTACTTGGTCATTTTTGAGCATGGAAGACACCTCATTCTGTTGTGCACTTTCTGAGCACTCGTGCATGCTCTGAGGAAGTAGAAGAACCTCTGGGGTCAGGGTCTGCCTGGTGTCTCCCTCTGGTTTCTGCAGATTCACACCCTTAAGGTGCAGTCTCACATTGCATTAAGGTAAAACTCTGTAACTCCATTCCTAACCTTTCTTGGTTTGTCTATTTCTTACTCCTAGTTCCTGTCTCTTCCACCTGTTCCAGTGCCATCTCTGAAGAGCTCTCCCCACTCAGCCACCAGGCCAAGAGGGAGGTTCGCTTCTTAGAGCTACAGAAGGTTGCCTCTTCCTCTAGTGGGAACAAGTATGTTCTGGGCTTCTGCTCCTGGGAGGGGGTCTCAGCATCCATGTCACCTTCTGGAGGCTAAGTTGACAAGCATTTTTTCGTCACCAGGGAGTGCAGATCTAGTATCTCTTCACGTGACCCCGCACTGACTGGGAACTGGTTGGGATCTGTCATAGGCAGGCCTGCCTCAAAGGCAGTTCTCTGTTCATGGAATTCCCATCTTCCTTGGAGATAATAGTAAAGTTCCTTCTGTCGGTGCCAGTCTGCAGAGGAGAAGAGAATAGGTTTCCCTTCCACCCCAGCAAAGAAATTAAGGCATGGAGATGGCAAAAAACAAGTTTTCTCCAGGTCATGTCCTGACACATGAGAGGGTACTGCAAACAGAACCCCTATGCACAGGTCTCCCAGCCAGTGCCCACCTGGCACCCACCCTGCTCCCCAATAACTGGCTGTTGCTGATTACTTCTTATCTTGGGCTCTTACCCTGAAAACTGGGCCTTCTTTCTCCTCAGCTTCCTCTCAGGTTCTCCAGCCTCTCCCATGGGTGACATCCTGCAGACCCCACAGTTCCAGATGAGACGGTTGAAGAAGCAGCTTGCAGATGAGAGAAACAATAGGGATGAGCTGGAGCTGGAGCTGGCTGAGAGCCGTAAGCTCCTCACCGAGAAGGGTAGGTGTCTGGCACAGTGCAATGTGAGGGAATGGGCAGCATCTAGGATCTTCAGGAAGCTCTGGATGATGACTTAGCCTCTGTGTTGTCCCCTCTGGTGGCCTTGGAGCCTAATTAGAGCTCAGTCCCAGGCCAATGGCCAGGATGATGTGGAATCTAGGTTCTGTCCTTGTCCTCCTGCTCCCTTCTCCTTGATTGGATGCTGTGTGCCTGTTCCTGCCTCTCCCTGCACCACAGTCCTGTGCTGACTCTCCTCTCCTAACCCTGCAGACGCACAGATCGCCATGATGCAGCAGCGTATCGACCGCCTCACTCTGCTGAATGAGAAGCAGGCATCCTGCCCGCTGGAACCCAGGGAGCTTGAGGAGCTGCGTGGCAAAAATGAGAAGTATGGCTCTTCCTTCCTCTCCTCCCTTGTCCCCAGTCCCTCTCTGTCCCCTCTCTCCCCAAAGTGAGGCCACTGTCCTCACTGCTTCCCTCCCTGGCAGCCTGACCATGCGGCTGCATGAGACTCTGAAGCAGTGTCAGGATCTGAAGACAGAGAAGAGCCAGATGGATCGCAAGATGAACCAGCTTTCTGAGGAGAATGGGGACCTTTCCTTTAAGGTGAGGGTGGGGCTGGCCCATGCAGGGAAGCTCCTCAGGGCTGAGGTGATCTGGAAGACTGACTGAGACAATTGAGAATATTCTCAGAATTTGGCTCAAGCTTCATTCTCTCCTGAAACCTGCATACTTTGCCCCTTTCCTGTGCCATAATTGTCTGCTGCCAGGGTCCTAATTTAGTAACCCTAAATTTTGCTGTGTGTTCCTGAATTAGAGGTGTGATCAGTTGTGATTGGTTCAAGAAGGGGGAAGGATCATTGGAGGTACCGAGCCCCTGGGCACCAGGGAGCAGATGGCAGCAGTGCTGGTCTTGGCCTTAACTGATGGGATTTCCTCTTGTGTCTCAGCTGCGGGAGTTTGCCAGTCACCTGCAGCAACTGCAGGGGGCCCTCAACGAACTGACAGAGGAGCACAGCAAGGCCACTCGGGAGTGGGTGGAGAAGCAGGCCTGTCTTGAGAAGGAGCTCAGCACCACCCTGCAGGACAAGGTAACTCACTGTAGTGGAATCAGTCCATAGTCTGGACCCCGTGTGTAGAGCTGAGCTCATCTTACTGCTGTGCTCTGCTGGGCCTTTTGGAAGGAAGCTGCCTTCTGTTCAGGTTTGCATAGTGGCTATAATGGAAAGATGTGGGCTTAAGTCCAGAACACCTTGAATCCTGTCTGCTGCTTACAGGCTATGGTTCTTGGACAAGCTAATCAATCTCTGTCTCTCTAAGCATCCCTTCTCTAAAAGGGGAATAATAAATCTGAATCCCAGCAACATAGAGGAGGCTGAGGCAGGAGGATGCCAAGTTTGAAATCAGCCTCAGCAACTTAGCAAAACCCTATCTCAAAATGAGATATAGCTCAGTGTTCGAGGCATCCCTGGATTTAATCCCCAGTCCTGAAATTTTAAAAAGAAGGGGTAGTAATAAAGTAGCTGCCTCATCAACTGTTATGGGATAATGTATATAAAGCACTTGCCACATTGTCAGGGCTAAGTGAGCTGTCAGTGGGTTAGTTGCTATTTCAGGTAGGTTAGTCCTTATCTGAAATACTTATGACCAGAAATGTGTCAGAGTTTGGAGTTATTCTGATTTGGGAATATTTCCATAGACTTTATGGGGTGAATATCCCATAAAACCTATGTAAAATAGTCCCAAATATTTGAGATGCTCCAAAACCCAAAACTTTTTGGGCATCTTGTTGGAGTTCAGAAAGTTGTGGATTTTGGAGCATTTAAAATTTTAGATTTCCAGATTAGGGATGTTCAGCCTTTTTAATTTTTTTATTGCTGCTGTTTTACCCAACTCTGCCACTTGTTAACCATGTAGCCCTTCGGCAAGGCTCTTAGCATCTGGCCTCCAGATTCTTGTCTGGGTAGAAGAGGGACAATAATAACTCCCTCCAAGACTTCTGGATGGATTAGGAACTCAAAGATGCACCTGGCAGAGATCCTGGTACCCAACCAACAGTGGTGGGTAAGTGGGTGGGGACTGTGGCTGCTACTGGTGTTGATGCCCAGGGGCAATTATTAAACTGGTGGTTGTTTGGATAATCTTGGAGTCAAGGCTTGTCTGAGAAAGGGTCTACAGTACTGAAATTGCACTCCTGGTACTAAAATTGTAAGCTCTGCAGCCTTGGAGAGGTAGTGTGCAGCCCACATTGTAACTTATTTCAGCTCAAGAACTAGGGCTAGAAAGTCAGATCCCCCATGGGTTCAGCTCCTTGGTTCCTGAAGTTTTTTCCCCAGGCCAGGGCATAGGAAGATCTTGATATCAAAATGGTAAGGTCACGTGTTTCGGGGGTGTTTGTGAGGGCCTGCTTGATCATCTGGTGCCTGTTCAACCTCTCTGTTCATATGGGTCTCTTGTTTACTCCCAGAAATGTCTTGAAGAGAAGAATGAAATCCTCCAGGGAAAACTTTCACAGCTGGAAGAACGTTTGGCCCAGCTACAAGAGAACCCACCCCAGGAGAAGGGTGAGGTGTTAGGTGACGTCTTGCAGGTAGGAACACATAGGAGCAGCCAGTAAGACCTGCATGCTGGGGTTGGTTCCTGTGTTCCTCAGTTCCCACAGGGGACATGGTGACTGAAGAGTTCTACTGATCTCCACTGTCTCCTCTCTCACCAGCTGGAAACCCTGAAGCAAGAAGCAGCCACTCTTACTGCAAACAATAACCAGCTCCAAGCCAGAGTGGAGACGCTGGAGAGTGAGCAGGGCAAGCAGGAAGCCCAACTTTTGGCTGAGCGGGGCCGCTTTGAAGAAGAAAAGCAGCAGCTGGCTAGCTTGATTGCTGACCTGCAGAGCTCCATCTCCAACCTCGGCCAGGCCAAAGAGGAGCTAGAGCAGGCCTCCCAGGCTCAGGGGGCCCGGCTAACTGCCCAGGTGGCCTCTTTGACTGCAGAGCTTACCACACTCAATGCCACCCTCCAGCAGCAGGATCAAGAACTGGCCAGCCTGAAGCAGCAGGCCCAAAAGGAGCAGGCCCAGGTAGCACAGGTCCTCCAACAGCAAGAGCAGGCCTCCCAGGGCCTCCGCCACCAGGTGGAGCAGCTGAGCAGCAGCCTGAAGCAGAAGGAGCAGCAGTTGGAAGAGGCAGCCAAGGAGCAGGAGGCAACCAGGCTGGACCACGCCCAGCAACTGGCCACTGCTGCTGAGGCACGAGAGGCCTTCTTAAGGGAGCGAGATACAGCTCTCCAGCAGCTGGAGGCATTGGAGAAGGAGAAAGCTGCCAATCTAGAGATTCTGCAGCAGCAACTTCAGGCTGCTAATGAAGCTCGGGACAGTGCCCAGGTCTCAGTGACACAGGCCCAGCGGGAAAAGGTAGAGCTAAGCCAAAAGGTGGAGGAACTCCACGCCCGCATAGAGGCAGTCCATCAAGAGCGGCGTGAGGTCCATGCCCAGGTGGCATCCCTTGAGGCCCAGCTGAAGGCTGAGCAGCAAAAAGCCACTGAGAGAGAAAGGGTGGCCCAGGAGAAGGGACAGCTTCAAGAGCAACTCCGGGCCCTTGAGGAGTCCTTGAAGATCACTAAGGCCAACCTTGAAGAGGAGAAGCGCAGGGCTGCAAATGCCCGAGAGGAGCAGCAGCACTGCATCTCTGAGCTGGAGGCAAAGTCCCGAAGCCTGGTGGAGCAGCATAAGCAGGAACGGAAGGAGCTGGAAGAAGAGAAGGCTGGGCGTAAGGGGCTGGAGGCCCGAATACAACAGCTTAGGGAGACGCATCAGACTGAGACTGAAGCCCTACGGCGGGAGCTGGCAGAGGCCATGGCTTCTCAGCGCAGGGCTGAGAGTGAGTGTGAGCAGCTTGTGAAGGAGGTAGCTACTTGGAGGGAGCGATTTGAAGATAGCCAGCAAGAGGAGGCACAGTATGGTGCCATGTTCCAGGAACAGCTAATGACCCTGAAGGAGGAGTGTGAGAAGGCACGCCAGGAGTTGCAGGAGGCAAAGGAAAAGGTGGCAGGGATAGAGGCCCACAGTGAGCTCCAGCTTGGCCGACAGCAGAGTGAGCTGACCCAGCTCCATGCCAGCCTGGCTAGGGCCCTTCAGCAGGTCCAGGAGAAGGAGGTCAGAGCCCAGAAGCTGGCAGATGACCTTTCCGCTTTGCAGGAGAAGATGGCTGCTACTAGCAAGGAGGTGGCCCACCTAGAGGCCTTGGTGCGCAAGGCAGGTGAGCAGCAGGAAACAACCTCCCGTGAGCTGCTGAAGGAACCCCTGAGGACTGGAGACAGAGAGTCTGAGTGGCCAGAAGAGCAGCAGGGACGGCAGTTCTGTAGCACACAGGCAGCACTGCAGGCCATGGAGCGGGAAGCAGAGCAAATGGGCAGTGAGCTGGAGAGGCTGCGGGTTGCACTGATGGAGAGCCAGGGGCAGCAGCAGGAGGAGCGAGGGCAGCAGGAGAGGGAGGTGGCGCGGCTGACCCAGGAGCGGGGCCGGGCCCAAGCTGACCTTGCCCTGGAGAAGGCAGCCAAGGCCGAGCTTGAAATGCGGCTGCAGAATGCCCTCAATGAGCAACGTGTGGAGTTTGCTACCCTGCAAGAGGCACTGGCCCATGCCCTGGCAGAAAAGGAGGGCAAAGACCAGGAGCTGGCCAAGCTTCGTGGGCAGGAGGCAGCCCAGAGAACAGAGCTGAGGGAGCTTCAGCAAACCATGGAGCAGCTGAAGGCACAACTGGTTAAGAAGGAAAAGGAGCATCGGCAGCCTGCAGGCGTGGCCAGTGGAGAAGATGCTTCTGGTCCAGGAGCCCAGTTGAAGGCTGCTGGAGAGAAAGAGTCATCAGGCCCTGACCTGGAGGCTCTGCAGGCAGAGGTGAGCAAGCTGGAACAGCAGTGCCGGCAGCAGCAAGAGAAGGCTGATGACCTGGCACGCAGCCTGGAGTTTGAGCGTACATCCAGGGCTGAGCAGGACAAAGCCCTGGAGACTCTGCGGGGTGAGTTGGAGGAGAAGGCCCGGGAGCTGGGGCATAGTCAGGCCACCTCAGCTTCAGCCCAGAGGGAGTTGACCACCCTCCGCACCAAGGTCCAAGACCATAGCAAGGCTGAGGAGGAGTGGAAAGCCCAGGTGGCCCGGAACCAGCAGGAGGCAGAAAGGAAAAGCAGCCTTATCGGCAGCTTGGAGGAGGAGGTGTCCATCCTGAATCGCCAGGTCCTGGAGAAGGAGGGGGAGAGCAAGGAGTTGAAGCGACTGGTTATAGCCGAGTCAGAGAAAAGCCAAAAGCTAGAAGAGAGGCTGCGCCTGCTCCAGGCAGAGACGGCCAGCAGCAGTGCCAGAGCTGCAGAACGCAGTTCCGCTCTTCGAGAGGAGGTGCAAAGCCTCCGGGAGGAGGTGGAGAAACAGCGCGTGGCTTCTGAGAACCTGCGGCAGGAGCTGGCCTCACAGGCAGAGCGAGCTGAGGAGTTGGGCCAAGAATTGAAGGCATGGCAGGAAAAGTTCTTCCAGAAGGAGCAGGCCCTCTCTGCCTTGCAGCTGGAGCATACCAGCACACAGGCCCTGGTGAGCGAGCTGCTGCCTGCCAAGCACCTCTGCCAGCAGCTGCAGGCTGAGCAGGCAACTGCTGAGAAGCGCCACCGGGAGGAGCTGGAGCAGAGCAAACAAGCAGCTGGTGGGCTTCGGGCAGAGCTGATGCGGGCCCAGCGGGAGCTTGGGGAGCTGGGGCCTCTGCGGCAAAAGGTGGCAGAACAGGAGCGAGTAGCCCAGCAATTGCGGGCAGAGAAGGCCAGCTATGCAGAGCAGCTGAGCATGCTGAAGAAGGCTCATGGCCTTCTGGCAGAGGAAAACCGGGGTCTGGGTGAGCGGGCCAACCTTGGCCGGCAGTTTTTGGAAGTGGAGCTGGACCAGGCCCGGGAGAAATACGTGCAAGAGTTGGCAGCTGTGCGTGCTGATGCTGAGACCCGTCTGAATGAAATGCAGCAGGAGGCACAGAACACTACCCGGGAGCTGGAGGTGATGACGGCCAAGTATGAGGGTGCCAAGGTGAAGGTCCTAGAGGAGAGGCAGCGATTCCAGGAAGAGAGGCAGAAACTTACTACCCAGGTAGGTGCCCAGCTCCACCACATTCCAATAATCTGGACCTAAGAGTGGGGACATAGTGGAAGTGGGCCTCTGTTCTTCATGGCCTCTGGCTGCCATGCTATGATGTCTTGCCTTCTGTTGTTCACTGGGTGGCAGAAAAGGAGAGGTGGCTTGCCTTCCTCTCTTGTCCTAAAGAAAATACCAGTGGTCTTCTGTTCCCTGAAGGCTCTGTTCCTAGAGAGCCAAGTTGTAATGACCACTACCTACTCCAGATGCATATTTGCACTGGAGACTCCAAGAGCCACTGGGGACTAGAAGCAGCCAAACTGGCATTTTTAACTTACTACAAGTAGTGCCTGAGGGGACGTGTCAGAGCCCAGGTGAGGTCAGCCTAGCAGCAGGCTGGCACCCCATGGCTCCCATCTCACTGTCTCCATTGCTCCTTCCCTGTGCACAGGTGGAACAGCTAGAGGTTTTTCAGAGAGAGCAGACTAAGCAGGTAATGCCTGGGGTCCTTGATAAATGCTGGCTGCTTAAGCGGTGACCAGTCTCAGTGCATGACCCCGGCTGCAGCTTGCCTCCGCCAGCTCCTGTTGTGAACTGTTTGTGAAGGGGGCAGGGTCAAGCCGTGGAATCCAGGCCCAGGCTGCCCAGGAGTGCGGTGTGCTGGGCCCTCTCTCAGGCCTCATCCCACCCATCCCAGGTCGGCCTCTCCACCCTTCTGTACTTGTCTTATCTGCTTGTCAGGGATGAGGGGTGGCATAGGCTTCATCTTTCATGGACCTGAACCAGTGACAAACTGAATCCTTGTGATTCCAGAACCTCCTAAGACCTGTTTCTAGTTAGGGAGACTAACTAGAGGGCCCCTTTCCTCCCCACAGTGTGTGTATGCCTTTATCACAACCACAAAGGTGATCTGAAGGCAGCCTTCACAGAACAGGGAGAATGGTGGGCTTAGCATGCCCACCCAGCATGGCATGGAGCTGTCTAGAGCAGGAAGGCCAAGGTTGAGAGAAGCAGGTAGGGTCTGTATAAGATGGGGTCATGTGGTCTGGCTGCACCTTACAAGGATCTCTGCTCTAGAGACAACATGCTGGTGTTTAGTGAGAGCACCCTTCTACCGCCCTCCTTCCCAGTCACCTCAGGCCTTCTGAATGATTGGGCCCTCCATTCTTCCTGTCATCATTTTCAAGGAGCCTGAGATGATGGGGGACAGTCAAACTGAAAAGCAAACAGTTAGCAATGGAGCCCTTGCTTATCCCTCTGCTGCCTGGTCATGCCTGAACTCCTGGAATGCCTGGAGGAGCCAGGGCTGCTTGTGGCTATTTCAATTCTTCTCATCCCTCTTCTTCCTTTCCTCTTCCTTTGTGGGAATGGGGGAGCTTGGAGTATGTGTGCTGCCCCTGCTCTTGTCTTCCAGCAGTCTGTTCCCTCAGTGCTAACCACAGACACCTCACTGCTAGCACTAGCCCTCATGGCCCATGAAGATGGGAAAGAGGTCTGAGCATCTAGGCGCTTTTGCTTTGGTGATTTCTGGGAGGAGGGAGAACAGGGTGTCTGCTAGAGGACTAGCCCAGGTCCCCTTTTCCTGTCCTCAGCCTGGGAAGGCTTGGGAGCGTAGGAGTGGTGGAAGCAGTGGGGTGGGTAGTAGGGTAAATATGGGTAGATGGTTCTATCAACATCTATGTGGGGTCACCTCATTCAGATTCTGCCAGCCAGCCTGGCAGCAGGCTGTTCCCTAATTGGAGGCTGGAGAAAGGGCCCGATTTCCTTCTATGAACTTTGGAGACACTGGTCTGGGGAAGCTCCCTACTTTGTCTAGACATCCAGGGAAAAGCCTCCTGAGTCTCTCATCTCCTCTTTCCTCCCCAGGTAGAAGAACTGAGTAAGAAACTGGCTGACTATGACCAAGCCAGCAAGGTGCAACAGCAGAAGCTGAAGGTGGGCCAACTGGGGGGATAGGCCTGGCCACTAGCTACTTCATGAGAATGGGAGAGTGAAGTGCTCTCTAAGCCCCAGGGGCGTGGGGTCAGAGGAGGGGCAGCTGGGTGCTTGGCAGCCTCAGGAGACCTGTGCATGGCTCAGGAGTGCTTGCATGTGTCTTCTGGGACCTCTTGGGGAAGACCAGAGAGGTTTCCATGCCTCTGGACCTTCACTGTTTACTATAGCTGTTAGTCAACCTGTGATTCTTTAAATCTGTATTTAAATTGAATGAATAAAAAGTTCAGTTTCTCAGTTGCACTAGCCACATTTCAGTTGTTACATGTGGCTAGTGACTACTGTACTGGATAGTGCACGTACAGAATGTTCCATCATTTCAGGAACTTCTGTGGAACAGTACTAGTCTAGATTGTTTGGTAGTTTGGGCTCAAGGGGTGAAAGAGTGCCTTTTTTTTTTTTTTTTTTTAAGGTACTGGGGATTGAAGCCCGGGCACTCCGACCACTGAGCTATATCCTCAACCCCTTTTGTTTTTTGAGACAGGGTCTTGTTAAGTTACCCAGGCTGGTCTCAAACTTGTGATCCTCCTGCCTCAGCGTCCCAAGTAGCTGGGATAACAGGCATGCACCACCATGCTTGGCTTACAATGCAGTTAACAATTTTTTTCAAGTATTTCATCTGTTGTTTGTTTGTATGTGGTATTGAGCATGCTAGGCAAGTGCTTTACCACTGGGCTATTGGATGCATTTTTAATGCTTTCAACCATGTCACTTTCTTTGTTCCAGTGCTTGCTTTTTGCAGCTGTAGGCTTCAGAACCTTTAGTCAGAGGCAAAGGAATTGGACACTAGTGCCATTGGGACTTGCTGTACCCCTAGTGGGTCCCAGGTGATGGGAGCTCAGAGTCATTTTTCCTGCTTACCTTCCCATATGCCCCACATCATGTTATGATTACATGATAAACATATTTTTTATGGTCCTTTGTGGGCTTGCTCTGAGCTAAGGAGAGGCAAGGATGAGATGCTTTTATCCCATATTTACATCAAACCAAGCACTTGTTGGCATAGCGGTGGAGAATCATATGCAGGCCTGTTCTTAAGGAAGTATGGTCAGGAGGCAGTACTGGCATCATAATGAGAACCTATAGGCTTTGGAGTCATGTGGACCAAGTTCAGTTCTTACTCTACCATTTACTCAGTCACTGTGACCTAGTCAGTTTACTTGAATCTCTGCAGTGTTTCTACATCTCAAAATGTGAGGATAAAGTTACTTCTCAAAGTGGTTTGGAGAAGTGAATTCCCTGTCACAAGAGAACTCATGCCACATGCCCAGCACCACCCTCTGCACCAGGATGCTCTGCACCCTGTTCTCTGAGGATCATTTTTCCTTCCTCCTTGGGGAGAGACCATGTGCTTGGGAAGAGGATGATACTTTGTGCCTGATCTCAAAGAAGGCAAAGACAGGACTGTCACAGAGCCAGCAGATGGTGTGAACTGGTTAGGAAAACTTCCACAGACGTGGACTTTGAGAATGTGTGGTGTTTCCATCAGCTGTAGCTGGGGGGAGTATGTGTATTTGGGATGGGGGGTGGTGTGCCTTAAGCATCCTTGGTGAATACTCAGGAGTCTGGATCACCTGTGGAGCCTGAGCAGCCAGCTAGGGAAGGTCAGTGGATTTGGGTGGAACAGCCAGCCCAGCCTTTCTTCTCAGGCTTTCCAGGCCCAGGGAGGTGAGAGCCAGCAGGAGAACCAGCGCCTCCAGGCCCAGCTGAATGAACTGCAGGCCCAGTTGAGCCAGAAGGAACAAGCAGTTGAGCACTACAAGCTGCAGGTGAGATGCCCAGCTCTGGCCTGCTCTGTCCTTCCATCTGCCCCCTAGGCTGTGCCACACCTCACCCACCCCTCTGCCTGCACAGATGGAGAAAGCCAAGACCCATTATGATGCCAAGAAGCAGCAGAATCAAGAGCTGCAGGAGCAGTTACGGGGTCTGGAACAGCTGCAGAAGGAGAACAAGGAGCTGCGAGTGGAAGTTGAACGTCTGGGTCGTGAGCTGCAGCAGGCTGGGCTGAAAACCAAGGAGTCTGAACAGACCTGCCGCCACCTTACTGCCCAGGTGCGCAGCCTGGAGGCACAGGTAAGCGTCTGGCTAAATAGACTTGCCTCAACTCTGTCCTATTGGACTCCTCTTCCCTGCTGTCTGAGCGCCTTCCTGCCTTAGGCTTTCCTTCTCTTGCCTTCCCAGGTTGCCCATGCAGACCAACAGCTTCGAGACCTGGGTAAATTCCAAGTGGCAACTGACACCTTAAAGAGTCGTGAGCCCCAGGCTAAACCCCAGCTGGACTTAAGTATTGACAGCCTGGATCTGAGCTGCGAGGAGGGCACCCCCCTCAGTATCAGCAGGTCAGGAGACAACCCTCTACCCTAAATCTATTGTTCACTGAGCACCTGCTGTTCAGCAGGCTGTATTCCAGGTACTAGGCTAGGAAGATAGTGAAGGTGCTGTCCCTTTACCCTGTGGAAGTTTATTCCCTTTTTTGTGTGTGTGAAATTGGAGATTCAACGCAGGAGCACTGTACCATTGAGCGACATCCCCCAATCGTTCTTTTTTTGATACAAGGTCTTGCCAAATTGCTGAGGCTGGCCTTGAACTTGAATCCTGCCTCTGCCTCCCCAGTAGCTAGGAGTGCAGGCATGTACTACCATGTCGTAGTTATGCTCAGTTGGATGTTTATAAAGCATCACGTGTGATGACAGACGTCTGGATAGGACACAGTAGGAAGGAAAAGCAGCAAGCGGTCAGGAAAGGGTTTGTGGAGGTCTTTGTTCTGCTGAGTCTTGAAAGAATCCAGAGGTGTATGTGCTAGGTAGACAGGAGTACACTGAGTAGAGGTAGAGAAGGAGACTTTGAGGCTCAGAGGGCCTGGTAGACTCCCTCTTGGAGGCTGGTATCTAGACTTGATCCTAAAGGCACTGAGGAATCAGAAGGGTCAAAATTGAGGAGTACATAGTCAGATTTGCATTTTAGAAAGGTTCTGAAAGCAAGTGTAAAAGTTTAAGACTGAAAACACATTTTTTTTTACTAAACAGTTATATTGCACTCACTATGTGCCACTATTCTAAGCACTTCATTTCTCCCCCAGCAAATCTCTGAGGTAGTTTATCATTTCTCCTTTAACACATGAACTGGGGTATAGAGGCCATTCATTTGTCCATGGTCCCACAGTGGTGGAGCTGGAGTTTGAACCAAGTCTGTCCTTGCCACTACTCTGCTGCCTCTCCCAGATGCTATTCTAGGTGAGAGGAAGTGAGGCCAACCAAGGAAGGACATGTGCATGGAGAGGGGTGTGGTAAGAAGAGCTGCTTAGGCAGTGTGGTGATGGCTTGGCAGGAGAGGAAGGACTCTGTTCAAGGACTGGGGCCCTGCAAGTGTATGTCCCCTTTCTAAAATAGGAGATGCAGGAGGAAGACTAGCCAGATGGGCTTAGTTTGGGACCTGTTCGTTGTGAAATAGCTGTGGCATCCATGGGATATCTGGACCTAGAGAGCAATGTCTGGGCTAATCCAGAGACCCAGGAGTCACTGGTATGAAGGGCTTAGAAGCCCAGGATTCGACTGATAGCTGGGCCCCGGTCACAGGCTTTTCTGATACCTCTGAAAAATGGAAGCAAGGCCATAGACAACCCAGGAAGTGAACCTCAGCAGTTTTCTTTTCCACAGCAAGCTGCCTCGTACCCAGCCAGATGGCACAAGCATCCCTGGAGAGCCAGCTTCACCCATCTCCCAGCGCCTGCCCCCCAAGGTGGAATCCCTGGAAAGTCTCTACTTCACCCCCATCCCTGCTCGGGGTCAGCCCCCACTGGAGAGCAGCCTAGACTCCCTGGGGGATGTCTTCTTGGACTCTGGCCGTAAGACCCGGTCAGCTCGCCGGCGTACCACGCAAATCATCAACATTACCATGACTAAGGTCGGGCTGCTGGTGATGGGGCTCCAGGACAGTAATTCCTATTTCCTTTCAAAGGCATCTTTCCCCCAGGTCCTCATTTAGGAATGGGCAGGGATGACCATTCAGTCCTGAGTACAGATGAAAAATCTTAAGGGCAGTGACTTGCTTAGGAGCTTTTCCGTAGAAAAGGGCAGGGTTGGAATTAGAACCCTGTCCAATTAACTCAAAGGTCAGTGTTCACCCCACGTAGGGCACTGATTCCTTGCTGACTGAAAGGCGAGGACAGGGAGGTTGCAGCCCATCTCGTGTCTCCAGCATACACTTGTGCAGCTGAGATGGTGTCAATCCCAATGGATTGCCTCTCAGGCCTGGATTCTTGCCTTTGTTTCTGTCTCCAGGAGGAGAGGTGCCTTTATGCAACAGGTGGATCTTTGTGTGCAAGGTGCCTTCTACCAAAAAGCCAGAGAAGTTATTAAAGATGGTAGAGGGACTCTGAGGGACAGCAGAGGCTGTGGGCCAAGGCTGAGTGTATGCAGCTCAGGATCTGTGGGTTCTTGCTTCAGCTCACCCACCTCCTAGTTGAGATTTGGGGCTAGTCACTTTACTTCTTTGCACTTTCCCTCTGAAATGGATTGATAACTGCCTACCTTCCCTCAAAGGAGTGTTAATAAGACTTTATGGGGAAAAAATGGATAGAAAAGAGTCTTGACATGCTCTGCGCCTTGTAAGGGCTTCCTGGCAACAAGGCCCATTTGCAGACATGCAAGTCAAGGACCCTTACAGAGCAGTGTGGGACTCTTGCACGTACAGTGAGGTGTGGGGCTTCAAGGAGCACATGGGAGGTGGCTTTTTAACACAACTCATGCTCTTGCAGAAGCTAGATGTGGAGGAACCAGACAGTGCCAATTCATCCTTCTACAGTACACAGTCCGCCCCTGCTTCCCAGGCCAACCTGCGGCCCGCCTCTTCAACCCAGTCTCTCCCCAGCCTGGGCTCTCCTGACGACGGCAACTCAGCTCTCCTTAGCCTGCCTGGCTACCGGCCCACCACTCGAAGCTCTGCTCGCCGCTCCCAGGCCAGGGTGTCCAGTGGGGCCCCACCAGGTGAGGGGACTTGGCCATACCCACATATTAGACTTGAAGTAGATCCTAGCACAGAAAAATCAGCAAGCTTTTAAAATTCCAAGGCTGACCTCCTTTCTCCCTTCCTGCTCTAGCACCACCTGCATTTCTTCCCTGAAGCCTCAGACTCTTGCTTGTCCAGCTAGGGTGGCAGTCTGAACTGGGGTGCTCACACAAGGGTCCTGAGATTCCCAGCATGAGAGTGACAGTTACCTGTCAAAAGTCCTCCATGTCCTTCTCTGCTGGTGATGGGCTGTTGGAAGGGCAGCCTGGCCAGATTATTCTTGAATGCTTGTTGTCCTTTGGGCTCCAGGAACTCCTTCCACTCCCCCCAGGTATTAATTCCTGGCCCTTAATTAGTTTCTTTTTTGGTATAGGACACCAAGCTTTGGCAAGTGAATAATATGTAGTCCCACCCTCTGCAAACAGCCTCATCCCCAGGGAGAGAGCAGTGACCAAGGCTCATGATAGAAATGGTCTGCATGTCTCCCTCCTGGCCCTGCAGCACTATTAGGTTTGAAGTCTCTGGGACAGGTGGAGGGGAACACTTAACAGTAGAATCTGAAACTGTCAGGGCCAGTGGGCAACATGCTGACTCTAGTTCCTTCTGACAACTTTTCTGCCCCCACCACAGGAAGGAACAGCTTCTACATGGGTACTTGCCAGGATGAGCCTGAGCAGCTGGATGACTGGAACCGCATTGCAGAATTACAACAGCGCAACCGAGTATGCCCGCCACACTTGAAGACCTGCTATCCCCTGGAGTCCAGGGTGAGCCTTGGGGATCACTGTGCAGGAGCTTCCACAATGGCTTCCCTTTGCTCCCTTAGCATCTCATTTCGGTGCCACCTGCTCTCCAGCCTGAACCCTAGTGTCCTGGGTCTCTGGCCTGCTAAGGAGGGTGACCTACCTCATGCTTCCACATGGAATGGCTAGCAGCTGTAGGAGCTCAGAATGAAGTCATTGTGAGTGGGTAGGAGCCTGGAGAGGAGTCTGTGTGGGACTGCTGGCTATCTGTCCACGGTATAGGTAGAGAACAGGAAGGGAGGCCTTTTAAGGTAGGAAGGATCCAGCTATTCCAAGTGTCAGTCACGTGAAAAGCTCTGAGGCAGGCCCAGTTCCTGTTCCATTTCCATACAGCTGGGGCTCACTGACAGCTTCTACCCCATGCAGCCTTCCCTGAGCTTGGGTACCATCACAGATGAAGAGATGAAAACCGGAGACCCCCGGGAGACCTTGCGCCGAGCCAGCATGCAGCCAACCCAGATTGCTGAGAGCACTGGTATCACCACACGGCAGCAGCGCAAACGGGTCTCTTTAGAGACCCACCAGGGCCCTGGCACCCCTGAGGTAGGTGACACTGGCTTCTGTGTTTTGTTCTGTCTCGCAGTGCCAGGCCAGCTCACCAAGTTTGAGAAGTGGATTAAAGTGGAGGCTTTTCTCCAAGGGCCTGATGCATGGATAAGATCGTGGGAAAGGGAGCAGGTTGACTAAGTCTGCTCAGCTCTAAGAAGCCAAGACACCTGGCTTGGGCTGTCATGTTCTCTTCCCCACAGTCCAAGAAGGCTACCAGCTGTTTCCCACGCCCCATGACTCCCCGGGACCGCAAACAGAGCACTACTGAGGTCCAGAAGAAAGCTCCAGCTGTTTTTAAACAGGTTAGCCTGGGATTGGAGGGGACAGAAGTAGACCCTAGCAAAGCCTTTCTGGCTAAGCCTTGGAGCAGCAGGCTGGCCTGGGAAGTGGATTTCCCAGTTTGACCCTTTCCCACAGGCTGACCGGCGTCAGTCAATGGCCTTCAGCATCCTCAACACACCTAAGAAGCTGGGAAATAGTCTTCTGCGAAGAGGAGCCTCAAAGAAGGCCCAGTCCAAGGCCTCCCCCAACACCCGCAGCGGAACCCGCCGCTCTCCACGCATTGCCACCACCACAGCCAGCGCTGCCACTGCTTCTGCCATTGCTGCCATCACTGCCACCCCTCGGGCCAAGGGCAAGGTGGAGAAATTGAGAGGAGCGGGAAGGGAAACCTGGTGAAAGCACAGGCCCTTCATAGGGCAGCAGCCAGGGCAGGGCCAAGTCAGGCCACGAGAGGTTGGAGGGTTAAGAGGTGCCCCCGGGTCTGGTTAGCAGCTTATTATCAGAGAGGAGCTAGGTAATCCCCTTCCCACTGAGAGTACCCAGAGCTGCTTAGGCAGGGCAGCAACTGGTAAATTGAAGCTAGGTGTGTTCACAAAGGAAGGAATCCCAGTCAGGTGTGTGGGAACAGGAAGGGTTTTCCAGCCATGTGACGTAAATATCTGTTTCTTCTAGGCAAAGCACTAAAGGGCCAATACCAGTGAGTGGCCCCACCTGTGTCCCCTGATGCTGACCTCGCCTGATCCTTTTCCTTCTGTCCCTCTCAGTGCCTTCTCTCAGCTCCCAGGCCAATGGTGGCCAAACCCCTAGAGACAGTGATGCCTGCCCACGCCCTGGCCTATTACCTGGACTTTGATTGGCTCCTTCACAGAGCTGGCCTGGGGGCTTGGAGCTTGGACAGTATGGGGCCCTCTTAACCTTGCCTCCTAAATTTTTGTTGGCGCTTTGTCAATTCTCCATCATAACCAGATGTGAGGCTGGCTTTGAGTGGCTGGATCCTTGGGCCCAGTCAGTCTTCCTCTCAGCCTCTGGATCTAGAAGGGACCAGAGGAGCAGGCCCTGGTTTTTGCATCTCCTGGTGGCTGCAACTAGCAGGGGACCTTGCTCTTGGTGACAGTGGGAACCCCTGCTCTCTTCCACAAGGGCACAGATGCCCAAAGGATGCTCTTTTCCAGGACAAATGGGCCCTGGGTCTCAGGGCTAGGGTGGGGTGGGGTGGGGGGGGAGGGTAGCCCTCAACAGCAACTCACACCCTACCTTCCCCAGGCTTGCACTGGGGTTGGATTTGGAGTGATTGGAAGGTTTTTAAGGGCTGGGATGGATTTTTTTTAAATGTTATTTCTTGTAAATAAAGTCTATTTTTCTCCCTTGAGTGCTAAGTAGCCTTGATCTGTATGGAAAGGGGGAAATCTAGGCTCCTTGAAGCCTGCGTCTGTCCCTGAGCTATTATTTTTTTCTTTTTTCAAGGGAGGGCCTGTGTCCCTCTGAATCTGGTTTTGTCTTAAGACTTCTAAGAGGCAGTCCTTCTCTTCCAGTGCTCTCTCCTGGGACAGGCAAAGTTCTGTGAGCAGAACTGAGGTCTAAATGACTAAGCATATGTCAGGATGCCTCCACTGAGTAATCGTTTATGAGGACTTGTTGTGGGCCCTGCTGGGGATGACAAAGACACAGTTGTGGATCAGAAGCAGCCACTGCCCCCTTTCTGGGGGCAGTTCATTAAGGTGAAAAATAATATATACATTATAGGCAACATGAAATCAATGCAGAATGTGGCCAGAGCTGTATGTGGCCCTCACTGAAGAAGTGGCATTTCAACCAATCTTCAGGGATCACTTGTTGGGATGATGAGTAAGGTGGGACCAAAGAAGCAAAGGCGCATGAGTGAGAGTTGTCTTAGAAACAAGGAAGGGTGCCCATGCAGGAAACATGAGTCTTAGGCTAAAGCGCTGGACAGGTCTTGGAGGTTTCTGAGCAGGACAGCAGTGTGATGAGTAGGACATTAAGCTAATGGGCAAAAAGAAGGGCAAACCAGAGAAGGAAGCTTTAAGGGAAGGTTAATATGATTTTCTAGATGGATGGGAAGGAAGTTTGAATTTGCGAAGAGGAGCTGCTCGCCTGCATAGCCTGCAGCAAAGACTTCGCCCTCCAGGTGGGAAGTGCCCAGGCTCTGATCAAGGTGGTGCTTTTGCTGGCCCTTTGCTCACTCCTGACCCTGCTGATGTGGGCAGTTGGGGACCTGGGCTGTGGCTGGAGGGCAGGGCTTCTTGAGAGCCAGGCAGGACCATCCTCAGCCCAACCTGGGGAATAAAGACAGATAAGGATTAGGGTCAAGGAATGGAGGGACATCTGGTTATTTTCCTCCAGGCCATACCTCCCCTGCTCAAGTCCTTTTTGTTTCTACCTCAGGCTGACCTTAGGGAAAATGGGTTGGGAGTATTAGCCTGAAGGCTACTCTGGCTAAGCCTTCCCTTTCTTCCCCATACAGAAGTGGAGCTCCTCCTGTCCCTGGAGGCCTCCCATGGGTTCCTCACCCAGAGCTGGGCCAGGATGACATGACGCTGGACAACCTGTCCAGGATCTACAAACACGCAGGAGAAGTTGGTGCTTCGCAGGGCAGGGCTCAGTTCCTCCAGCACTAAGGACCTCCACAGTCGAGTGCTTTTACTTCCAGGCTCTCGTCTGGAATAGGAAGGAAGAAATATGTGTGAGAGAGCTGCAGCGGGAGACTTCCCTCCCACTGTCCTCACCACTGTGAACATCACCTGGTGTTGCCCTCTCTCAGTCGGCCTGGGAGGTGTTCAATGAAGGAACCATTGCCCATCCAGTAGAGGATGCTGAAGTGGGGGAAGCGGCTGCAGGCAGTACAGGTCAAGGTCAGCGTTCCATCTGGGGACACACGTGGCTGTTAGCCCTTCCATAGAGCAGGTTCTCCCCTCTCCCTACCCTGCCAGTTACTTAGGACACAAAAATCAAAAACCTGGAGTGCTACTGCACACCCCACCAAGGCAGGGAAGCCTTTAAAGGGGAAGTGCAATTGTCTACAAGAGAAGATGGGAATGTGGGGAAGGGTCCTTGGGTCACATAATTTCACTTCTGAGCCTTTTCCTCAGGATGACTTCCAGTGCTGTCTGTGATTCTAGGCTCCTATGCCAAGTGGTCGATGCTAACAGGTTGGTTGATGCTCTTCTGAGATGGCCAGAGGACATGCAGGCTCTGGGTAGAGGGGCTGCACCTTAGAGTAAATTTACAAGCAAGGCCCTTGGAGGTCCTACAACAATTCTGAGTCTGAATTCTCTGTCCCCTTTGAAAGGGATCATCTTGGGAGCTGGGCCCTGAGCCCACACCATGATACTAGGTTGGGAGAATGGTGAGCGCTCTGCCAAGTTGCCCTGGCTATTGATATGTAGCAGGTAAAAAGTGAACTTTGGAGTCAACACAACCAACACAACCCTTGGACCCCCTGTCCCCACAGCCCACCCTCTGGCCACTATATCCTGGGATTCCATCATAATTGCTCCTTACTCAATGGCACTTCCACTTCTGGCCAGGTCACCTCCAATGCTGGGCACCGCTTAGCTGGTGGGAGTGTTGGAGGCCACGAGGGGCTAGGGTCCTTTGAGATCCCAGCTGAGGCAGCGGCAGCTGTGATGGTCTGAGGAACAGGTGTGGCTCCAGCCAGGAGAGTGACGATATGGACATACAGAAGCAGTAACCTCAAAGAGCTGGATTCTAAGGAGGGGACAGTCACAGAGGTCAGCAGCTGACTGAGCTGCCTAGTAATGCTCAGCATCCTAGCTCCTGTCTTGACCAGAGATGGAATTGCTGCCTGCTTAAAGACTGCAACCCCAATTCAGGGAATCCAAGGGGGCAGAGTTCCTCGGCTCCCACCTTTTAGGCCTTTTGAATGAAGCACAAAGAAGCCCTGAATAGAGCTAGAGCCACAGTATCTAGATAGAAGCTTAGAGTATCAGCACACTTGACTTGGGTGGAGTTCACCTGGGGGTGAGGATGGTCACACTGCTCCATTCTGTTCTCAATCCCCACCCCACCCCAATCCATCCATGCACAGCCCCAAGACCCACCTGGTATCCAGTTCTGTCCCATGGTCATGATGTAAATCAGGAGCTGGCAAGCTCGGCTATATATAACTGTGACTTCCTCTCTGGGAAAAGGTGAGGAAGGGGGAAATGGGGGCAACGCCCACATTTCTCAGTAGCTATTCTAGATCCCAGTCATACATGAGGCTTTCTTCCTGTAAACTCCACAGCTGCTCTTTGGGGCTGAATATTCAGTGGGCTGCCAGGCACTGCAATTCACTCTGTCCATCTGTCCCACTAACTCCCAGAGCACAGGCTGAAACTCTGTCAACCTGCAGACATGAGCTGGGTATCACTAGTGACAATCTGATTCACCCCAACTCTTTTTAACATTAGTATGATGGCTATGTACTCCAACTTTACCCCTTCATTAGGGATGTGGAAACAAGCCCCAAGAGGGGCCAGGGACTTACCTAGTCACAAAGGAAGGCAATGCTCTCTCCACTGTCAGAAGTGGTTCTGAGAAGGGCAGGATGCAGTCAACTCCTTCTGGGAAAGTACTGCCTAGCACCCATTTCACTTTCACTTTTGTTCTAACCAGGGATTCATAGCAGTTACTAAGCCACTAAGAGAGGCAGATGCTGCACTTTCTTATGCGAATGCTCCCAGGGGCAAGATATGTTCCTATTAACTCTTAGACCCCTAGTCTCCAAATAGCAAACTGGTGACTTCTATCCATCTTGTTCCTCAGGTCACCTACATGTGAACCAGATGATTCTCTCACAGATCAATTTTGACCTGAACAAGGATCAAGACTTTGGTGTTCCCCTCCATCCTTCAGAGCCACATCTTTGTTTCCCTATCAGCAGGCCTCTGCTTCCTCTTTTACATTCATACCGATAATCAAGGAGACAACATTCCTAGGCACTAGGAACCCCAAGCTGGAACACTGCCCATTTTAGGCTTAATGCTCCACCAGTCTCACCATCCTGGCCTGTCTCAGACTCCCCCACCCCCAGCTTCATCATTTGATACCCACCCAACACACCCACAAACCCTCTCACTTCCCTTGTCCTAGTCCCTTTGGCCAGAACTACAGGTCTAGGGTCACAAGTAGGTCTAGATACCCCCTACCTGGCTCCCAAGAAGTCCTGAAGAGTCCTCCTTTTTAGAAGCTCCTTTCTGGGAGCTCCAAAGCTCAGTTCAGCTGTGTCTAGTAGCCCCACGTGCCACGTCACAGGAAGTACACTGAGAGTACTTTCCTTGTCTGCAGAAAATCTCACAGTCAAGCTGAACATAAGTTGAAAGCTGGCCCTAGGAGGGGAAGGCACTTCCTGGTGAAGCAGTGGCCCAACACAAGCTGTAGAAGCTCGAAAAGCTACATAAATGTTATTCCAATCACTGATGGAATAAAGGGAGGTGGAGTTGCAGCAGGGCCAGGACTAGGGTTAGGCAAAATCTAAGGCAGCATTTACTCTCAGTGTTTTGCAAGTATCTGTGGAGGCAGATCAGTGGTGGGAGGAGATACAACACATGCATGTATCAAGTGTGGGCAACAGCTCTGCCTGAGGTTTGTGATTTCTGTGTCAGGAGAGTGACAGCTGGTGATAATAGCCAGGGAGGCTGGGGAGATGGACTGGGCTTGAAAGATGCATCAGGAACACAAAAATTAGACTCATATTCCTAAATTATGAGACCCAAAGTCACATCCTCTCTTCTTTCTCTAGATGTCTAGTTCACATTTCTGCTTCTCTCCGGTCCTCCCTCTACTTTCTGCTATTAGGCTTCTGGGAATAATCTCCCTATCTCCAGGAATGAGGTCCAGAGGCAATACCACCTGGGGTTTCTGAGACACAGTCCATTGGAGGATGGACAAGGTATGGCAGAGAGAGGAGCCAGAACTCTACCTTGGTATGTAACCAAGACCAGAGGCAGGCCACTGAGCAGTCATGGCACTCAAGACTAAACTCAGGACTCACTTCTTGTGAGTCTGCCATGGGACAAAAGTGAAAGAGTGATCTCTGGGTACTTCAACCAGACCCCATTCCTCTCTGAGGATGCATCTCTACAGGCAGCATGAGCAGTGGGGTAACATGGGAAGCCACAGCTGGGTGACAGTGGTCAGGAGGAGGGTGGGTGATGGTGGGGTAGTGACCTCAGGCAGTGAGGATGGAGAGCCAGCTCAGACTGAAAGGGGGCCCAGTGATGCCCCAAAGCTTCTAATGCCACAGGACAGAAGCCTAGCATTCTACTACTCCAGGGATGTTGGGAGGGGACTAGAAAAACAAAACAAAAAAAAAGGCAGCACCAACCACCCCTAGGCCCCTGCTCTTAGATGGGAGCAGTAGAGTCAAGGCACCCCCAGAGACCCCAGGGAAAGAGGTAGGAAGAAGAAAAGCAAGATGGATATTCAGCTTTCCAACCCAGCTCACAGAGCTTTATTCAGATGGGAGTGACAAGGTCCTGCTTGTTTCTTGTTGCCCTTGAAGGGGCAGGCCCTGATGGGCCCTATTCCCTAAAAAGCCAGCACTGAAGGCCCATGATTGCCCTCCCGATTTCTTCAGGAAAAGGGGGCCTGGAAACCCCTTTTTACAACTCATCTAGGCCTTATCCTTCTTCCCATCCATCCACCATTCCCGTTGTCAGACCCATGAATGACAGAATTTACACAGGGATGTTCCCTGGGCTGGGAATCCCCTGTTAGCTTCAAGGAAAATTGTCTGATGACTGGGGGAAGTTGACATGTTATATCCTCCTGCTACGCACGCACACGCCCATACACACACACATGCAAACACATACTCATTCTCCCTCAGGCTTTCAGGAAGGAAGTGATGTGGCAGTGGCCTTTGGTGCGTGTTACCACTTCCGGGCTTCTGTAGCCCAACTATACATAGATGACCTCTCTTCCTGCCTGACTACAGCCCTGCTCAGGGGCAGGTTATTCATGCTGCTGATTATTCCAGTTGTCTCCAAATATACTGTCAATGAATTCTGAGGCCCCAGGGCTTCCCTTGCTGGAAAAGTCACTGAAGAGGTTCCACTTGCCTCACCTAGCCTTCACCTTCTAGACAGGGGGAGAGAGAGTTGATATAACATCCGTCCTGCATCAGACCGAGCAGAAGGGAAGACACTTGGACCCTCAGTGTTCATCTGTGGCAAAAACTGGAGTTCTTCAGCCATTCCACACTGTGTGGACCAGGCTGACCCCTGCAGAGGGAAGGGAAGGGAAAGGGAGTGGGTGTGTTGAGGCTCTCCATTACCTGAGAACCCACCAGCGCTCTCAGCCAGAAGTAGGAAAGCTCCTTTAAACCAAAAGCATCATGGCTCTGCTCCCATGCTACTTAAGCAAGGTGAGGCCTGGAAGGGGTGGGGCGTGCAACTCCTATGCTCCACAATAAAAAAGTTTTTTTTAAATATATTCATCAAAATAGTTTTCTTTTAAAAAGCCCCCACTGCTGACAGCCCCACAGGCTGGCTCTCCATCATTTCCCTCCCCAGCCCGGACACAGCCGGAGGGGTCCTGAGTGGCCCAAGTGCCCCTTTGAGTCTTTCCCACCCAGGAGGTCTTCATGGGCAGAGAGGAGAGTGCCCTGAGGTCCATGGTGGGTGGGGTAGTTTCTCCACTGCTGTGTTCCTGACTATTCCAGGCCCAGGATGTAGTTGATGCCTTGCACCAGGCCAATGATGACAGGCTGCCAGGCTACCAAGTATCGAAGCCAATCCAGCAGTTGCCCATACATGACGTGAGGCCTCTCCCAGCTGTCAGTGTATTAAGGATCAGAGGCATATATCCAAGAGCTGCTGAGTTCATCTCCGAGCCTTTCCTATGTCTGCCTGTACCTTCCAGCTGCTCCACAATCTAGAAGAAAACAAGCTGCCCATCCTCTCTGCAGCTCTCCATACTGCAGTGAAGTCATCTGAACCCAGAGAATGGGGGAGGAAGACAGGGGAGTGGTGGGGCAGAGAGGACAGACGTCAGAGAAGAGAGAAAAAGGTGAACTGGCTCTCCATGACCAACATGCAGGGAGGGCTCCAGGTAATACTTTCTCTAAGACAGAATTGCCAGTGTGAGAAAACACAGACTGACATTTCTAGATACTCCATAAATGTGCTGGTGACAATAGCTTCAAAGAGGCCAGGAGTGGAATAAGGGAACGCTGAAGATTCTTCTAATGCCCAAAATTGAAGACTTTCTCAGTTGAGGAAAAGTTAGTTTAGGGTCAGAATTTGAAGGGAACAGGGACCAAGAGGCTTGTCACAAGGGGATCACCCTTGGCAGAGGCTCTAAGGAAGCCCCATCCAGAGTACTAAGAACCAGACCCCTGGAGATGGGTTTCCTTTCTTTTGTTTTATATCTAAATGTTTGGCAAATGGTCTGAAGAGGGGGCCTGAGGAAGCCCAGCTCTGATGTGCACAGAGATGCTTATGAAACTGGAGAGATTAGCTTGGCCCGGTCTCTGAGAAATAAGGGAAGTCTCAAGCCTCAGCTTGGCCATGGAATTATACTTGTTTTTGAATGGGGCCCTGTAAGAACCAAACAGGAAACCTGAAAGGGGAGAGACCAGAGTCTCCTGTTCTGGGACTATAATGAGTATACTAGGAACATAATGTCCTCTGTGTAACTCAGCTAGTGTATGGAGAGGAAGGGACCAGGAACCATGCAGCAGAGAAAGGGGAACACAGATCATAAAGTTGCTAGGGAACCAAATGAACTAATGCAAGGAAAGTACTTAACATAGCGCCAGCCACAGAGTAAGTAAGTAGTAAATGACAGCAGTTATTACTATCAATCTATGATGGGAAGGTGAGCTGCTAGACCTGCCTTGTGTCACACCCCTAACTTCCCTAAAACAGAAGCCAAATTGAATGGCACACATATTCCAGGTTGAAGGCAGGAGGGAGGGCCCCAGGAAAATCCAGACACAGGGTCACATTGGCCAGTACTTTCTTCTCACCACCCACTACCAACAAGGACCCAAACAAAGGATACGGATTGCTGAACATTCTCTTCAGGTCTACCTTCTCTTTGCAGTAGGGACACGTCTGCTTCTTACCAACAATGCACCAGCCCCGGATGCAGAACTCATGGAATCTGAATACCATGGGTCAAGGGAAATGGTGGGAAACCAGGGTGGCACTTCATCCCCATGCTAGTCTGCAAGGTGCCTGTGTACCAGCTCTGGTGAAAGATTCTAAGCCTGGCATCACTTCTTATCAGTTGTGTGATTTGGGACAAGTCCCTTCTTTCTGAACCTGTTCTCTCACATAGAAAATGAGGATAATGATCTCTATCTTATTAAGGGGCAAAATGAGATAATATGTGGAATTCCCAACATAGACAGAAAATGAGAGCTGAATAAACACCTCTGGTTAATATTACAAGTGTTATTCAGAATAGATTTGATTCTAAACTGAGGGATCCTGTTAGAGGATCCCTGGTACATCCAATCTTGGTTCAGTGAGCTCAGCCTCACAAACGCAGTCCCAGGCTCTCTTTGACCTAGCCAGTCTATAATCACTGCTTACATAAGGGAGGCTGCAGGCTGTGGGACATGAAGAGGAAGGCTGTAGTTTCAGCCCTCTTGTGGCTCTCCAACACTCGAAGGTCTATATGGCATGCTCAAGGACACAACCACCCATTTTCCCTCCCTGAATGGAGTGTGGTCTCAGGAGGGATGTGGCCCAGGAGCTTAAGGTAGGATACACATGATTGCAGGACAGCCTATACGTGTTCTCGATGATGCCCTCTTCACTGACGTCCACAAAGATCTGCTGCCCACACACAGCACACACGCTGTCTGAAAGGTGTTTGGTAGGCATGCCTGACTCACTGTAAAACTGGAGGAGAAGAGTAGGAGGGAAGGACAGGAAAAGCTGTGAGAATCCACTGAAATGGGGGCCTCCCAGAGGCCTGGGGTCTTCTGGAGATGAAGCAAAGTGGCAGGGAAACTAGAGAAAATCTTTGCTGGATGGATGGGGAGAAAGAGACAAACCAGAGATAGGTTGAAAAGTTAGATGTAACAGGATCCAAAGGCTGCCCAGAGTCAAAACCAGGGTCAAGGAAAAAGGGAGGGAGAAGGACTTGGAGCTGATGATCAGGAACTATGTCAAGTAAGTCACTGTGTGACTAGACTATGATTTTATGAGAGACAGACATCATTCTCCAATATTTTAAATAGCAAAGCCAGACACTGTGGTGTACACCTGTAATCCTAGTGACTTAGGAAACTGGCAGGAGGATCTTAAGGGTTAGGTCAGACTGGGCAATTTAGCAAGATTTGTCTCAAAACAAAAATGTAAAAGAGTTGAGGGTAGCTCAGTAGTAGAGGGCTTGCCTACCATGCAAGAGGCCCTGGGTTCACCACACCACTAATAAAATGGTCAATCAGACATGGTGACACATGCTTACAACCTCAGTGACTCAGGAGCCTGTGACAGGAGGATCATGAGTTCAATGCCAACCTGGGAAACTTAGTGAGACCTGTTTCAAAATAAAAATAAAAAGGGCTAGGGATGTAGCTCAGTGGTAGATCGCACCTGGGTTCAATCCCCATAACATAACATAACATAAATAGTGAAATACTGGGGGTGATGTTGGTTTGGTGACAAGTGCATTCCAAGAAAGTTGCAGCAACAGCAAAGGAGATTCAATTCTTTTGAATCACATTTTACAGCATGTCTCAAACTGCTGCATCCTTTAACCCACTACTTTCATTTTAAAGAATTTAAAGAAATATATGGAAATGTAAAAAAGCTTCACACATAGATATTCATTTAGGCATTATTCATAATTAAAGAAGCAAAGGCTTTGGCATTTCCTCAAAAAATTAAATAAAAAGGGGGTAGAACTCAGTGGGAGGGTGCTTGCCTAGCACATGCAAGGTTCTGGATTCAATCCCCAGCACTGGAAAAAAAAAAAAAAAAGGTTAAACAGGATTAGCATGTGACCTCACAATTCCATTCCTAGGTATATGCCCAAAAGAAATGAAAACAAGAACTAAACAGTGAATTAAATGCCAATGTCCACAGCAGCATTCATAATAGCCAAAAAGTGAACCAATCCAGTGTTCAACAGATGAATGGATAGACATAATGTAGTATATTCATATAATGGAATATTATGCAGGAACAAAAAGGAATGAAATTCTGATATACACTACTCACCAAAGAATCTTGAAAACATTATGCTAAGTGAAAGAAGTCAGAAGCCTAACGACAAAACAAATATTATGATTTCCCCATATGAAATTATCTACAGTAGGCAGATTCACATGGACAGAAAACAGTTTAGAGGTAACCAAGGACTGGGTGCAGGAGGTAAAGGGGAGTTAGTACTTAAGGAGCAGAGTTTGTTTAGGGTGATGAAAAATTTGAGGTAGGCAGTGATGATGAGTACACAACATTGTGAATGTAATATCCTGAACTATATACTTAAAATGGTTAAAAGGAGGGCTGGTGTTGTAGCTCAGTGGTGGAACACTTGCCTAGCACACATGAGGCACTGGGTTCCATCCTCAGCACCACATAAAAATATAAATGAGGCCCTGGGTTTGTTCCCCAGTGCTGCAACAAACAAACAAAAAGTAAAATCCCCAAATAAACAAACAAGATACAGCATTGAGTGCTAAAAGCAGGGCAAAAAATTGGATGCACAGTATAACTGGTACCATACACGAAGACAAGGCCAAATCTATACAATGAAAAAAGACCAGAAGGAACAATGTCGGAATGTTTACACTGGTGATGTTTTGGTAGTAGAATTGTAATTTTTTATTTTTAATTGTAGTGCTGGGGGTGGAATCCAGGATTGTGCTGATGCCAGGCAAGCTCTGCCACTGGGCTACGCCCCCAGTGCTTGAACCATCTATGAGTGTACAACTGAGTGGTACTAAGTGTGTTCACATTGCTGTGCATCTCCAGAACTTTTTCATCTTGCAAAACTGTATAATGAATTTCTTTAAAAGTTTCCTGCATTTATTATTATAAATTTTTCTGTACCTGGGAGGTTGACTAACTATACTTAGTCTTTTCCATTTTCTTAATTTGGGTTTACTGTTGTTTTTTGTTTTTCTGTTTTTCTCTTTTGTTCCAAGCAATTTTCTCTTAAAAACATTTAAGTTTTCCTTATTTCAAAACTGGTTGTGAGGGGGTTGGAGAAAATAGGACCAGAATCCAGATCCTCTGGCCCCTCCCCTAGACCCACCCACTATTTTAATGGTCAAGGCGAGTGCCACTGACATTTGCTGAATGCTGAAGAAAGACCAGCTACTCTGCTTCCTGAAAGTCAGTTTTCTGATTTGTTTATCAAGAGTGCAAAAGGCAAACTGGGGATGTAGCTTAGAGGTAGAGCACTTGCCTAGCATGTACAAGGCCCTGGGTTCTAAGCCCTGTACTGCCAAAAAAAGAAAAAGAAAAGAAAATGCAAAAGGCAATTGAAAGCCTAGCTAGAATCAGAGAGCCAGGCCAAGACCTGTGGCATCTACAAACTGTGCAGCTCTCAAAAGCTAAAATCTTGGAATATTAGTATTGTGGGGCACCTCTGAGATCCATTTCTCCAAAGTTCAAAGGGCTCTGGACCCTGCCTAGGGCCCTATGGGTAGTTAGTGACAGCTGATTTATTCCTCAGGAAAGACACACTAGCATCAACTAAGAATGGAGGGTGGGACTTTTCCAGGAAAAATCTGTCCTAGTCTGGTAATACAAGAGGTGTGCCACAAAACGTCTGCATGCATATGTGTGTGTTTACTTGTTTCCTGAAAAAGGAAATGAACAAATGAGGCACAGAGTCAAAACAAGGTTAAAGAAAAGCCTTTTCTAGAATGTGTTCTGGCTTAGAATTCCTACATACATCAACTGAGCAAAAATAAGACAGACCAGTGTTTGGGTTCAGTCCCAGCACCAAGTTCCTATACAATCATGTGTAGCAAAGGAACAGGGCCACTCATTCTGGCTCATGGCCTCTGGGCCGGGCCAAGACCTATGGAGTCTACAAACTGTGCAACTCTCAGAAGCTAAAATCTTGGAATGTTAGCATTGTGGGGCACCTCTGAGATCCATTTCTTCAAAGTTTTATTCTGGGAGTTAAAGAATTAGGTGTATCCCAACTGAGGAGGTGGGTTGGAGTTCTGAGAAGAGTTTTACTTCAGTTCATTCAAGAGTTCTACCTCCAGGATACTGGGACAAAGGATGCAAGAGCAAAGGCAACTTGGATAAGGCACTGACAGTAGAAGAGAAGTACAGGAAAATGTCTGTTAAGACCCTGGTTCCCAGAGTTACCCCACAAGGGGCCAATGTGGCAACAGGAACACACGGTAAAATCCTCCCAGCCATTTCAACAAAGTTATCAGTTAAGCCTATTGAGTCAGGAAGTCCCCAGCAATCCCATGGTTAAAGAAACCACATAGGATGAGCTTGGTGGGGAGGCACCGATGTCAAGTTGGAGAAGTACAGGGAGGGAGGCAGATTTTAGTTTAACTCAAGAGCCAGATCCTTCAGTGCTCAAGGGTACATGTAGCGCAGCAGGATTAGACAGACCTGATTTCAATCACCTGTCACTATCTCGGTAACCATGAACAAGATGCCCAAACTCCTTTCTTCCATTAAAATAAATGGATACCTACTAAGTAACAGCCATAGGATTAGGTTCTTGGAATATAATGCTGGAAAACACAGACCTGGCCTTAGTCTTCGTGGAATCTACAGTTAGGGGAGAATGACATTTAAAAATAAATATGAACTATACAAATTAAGTACAAGTTATAAACATGAAAGGGTTAGAACATGATCAGACTCAAATTTTTAACATATCGATCTGACTTAGGTGGAAGATTGGGTTGGAGGTAAGACCAACACGGATTCAGAGAAACCAGCTAGGAGACTATTAACAATTCTTTAAAGCAACAGATGATGGCACCTGTGCCAAAATGGATGATAGCTTAGGCTAATTTGGTGGCAGTGAAAACTGAGATGCCAAATAGCTGAACAGTAAAAATCTGGAGCTCAGTAAAGAGTATTGGGTTAAAGATCTGAAAACCACAGAAAGAGAAAAGGGAAATGACCTAGGTGAATGGTAAAGAAGATGGCTTGTACTGTCATGCTAAGTGAAATAACATCCTAAAAAACCAAAGGTGAATGTTCTCTCTAATATGCAGATGCTAATTCACAATAAGTGGGGATGGGGGAGTGGGAAGAATAGAAGTTCAGTGGATTGACAAAGGGGAATGAATGGAAGGGAGGGGGATGAGAATAGGAAAGACAGTAGAATGAATCAGACTTAACATTCCTATGTTCATATATGAATACATGACCAGTGTAAACTCCACATCATGTCCAACCACAAGAATGGAAAGTTATACTCCAAGGATGTATGGTATCAAAATACATTCTACTGTCATATACAATGAAAAAGAACAAATTGGGGAAAAAAAAGAAAGAGGATGGCTCAGGTTTGAGCTCAGAGGTACAAATAACATTTAAAGTAAAGGGAGGACTGGGGATATAGCTCAGTTGGTAGAGTGCTTGTCTCGCATGCACAAGGCCCTGGGTTCAACCCCCCAGCACCACCACCACCACAACAACAACAATAAAGTTAAGGGAAAGTTGGCAAAGGAAAATGAGAAATATCAGAGGTAAAGAAAACCAAGACAGAATCAAGTTACCAAAGCCAAGGGGGAAAGCTTCTTAAGAAAGGAATAATTGAATCAACTGTACTGTTAGCTGAGAAGTTCACCAGGTTTAGTGGCATAGTCATTAGCAACCTAAGTAAAAGCTCTTCCAAAGCAGGGTATGAGCAGAGGCCACATTAGAATGGGATAAAGATGAATGAAAGGTGATCAAACAGAGACAGGAACTTTTTTTTTCTTTCCCAATACTGGGGATTGAACCCACAGACACTCTATAACCGGGCTACATCCCTAGCCCTTTTTCTTTTTTTATTTTGAGACAAGGTATCACAGTTCCAGGCAGGTCTCAAACTGGCAACCTTGTTGCCTCAATCTCCTATGTCATTGGAATTACAGATATGTGCAGCCATGCTGGCTAAGACAGGAACTTTCTACAAGTTTAGCTGTGAATGATAGAAAATAAGTCAACAGACAAAGGAGAAAGTGGGTTAAGGAAAGGATTTTTTTTTTTTTTTTTTTTTTTTTTTTTTTTTTGCAGTGCTGGGGATTAAACCCAGGGCCCTGTGCTTGCAATGCAAGCACTCTACTAACTGAGCTATATCCCCAGCCCAGGATTTTTTTCATTAAAAGAATGTTTAAAAGGTTAATGGGAAAAGCTGGTAGAGATCAGAGAGGTAAAGAAACTTGCTCAAGTGTATACAGCTAATTAGATTACAATTTGAAACTGGGGTGTCTGACTCCAGACCCCTAGTTCTTTACACCACTTCAAGTAGTGATGAGTAGGCAGCTATTCCTGTTGTGATGCAAGTTCCCAGGAGGTAAATCAGGGGCACAGCAACTTACTCAGAACAAAGTGTGAGGGAGGACACATGGCCCAATGCAGCACAAAATGTGTCACTCCCTTGCCTTCCCAATAACTCTTTGAGAGGAAGAAGTTCCAAAACAGGCTTATTTCACAATCCTCTACCCTCTACCCCAGCATGACTTTTGTTATAAATGGAAATGGTACTTACTAGCTGTCACAAGCTTATGATCTCACAGTGACCAGATGGAAAGAACAGACTCCATCCAAGGTCCCCTGACTCAATTTAAGAAGAGTTACTTTAGTTCACATTATAGACTTTTCCATGTGAGGCAAAAGAGCCATTTTATACTAAATAAGGTCATATAGAATAGTAAAAAGGAATTGAGAATGCTTATGAACGCAATTGTAAAAACTCATGGTTTCATTTGTAGGAACACTGAAATTAATTAATAAAAGATCTCTTCAGGTCAAACCATTTTCAGAGACAGAAGTGCTGCACACCAAGAGATAAATCAGATCTAGTTCCTAAACTTGAAGTCTGGCTGGGGGGATACCTACAAAATCAACTAAGACTCTCTGGCATAGGAGATGTGATCTCAAAATGTGCAAAAGTTTATGAAAAATTATTGGGACTGAAAATGTAATTATGAACATACAAAGGAATATCATTCAACCATAAAAAGGAAGGAAATTCTAACACATGCTACAACATGGAAGTACCCTGAGGATATTATGTTAAGTGATACAAGTCAGTCGCATGTGAGGTGCCTAGAGAAGACAGATTCATAAAGACAGAAAGGAGAATGGTTATGCCAAGGGCAAAGAGTGGGGGAGTTAGTATATGACAGATAAAGAATTTTGGTTCTACAAGATGAAAAGAGGGCTGGGCGTGGTGGCGTACGCCTCTAATCCAAGCGACTTGGGAGGCTGAGTCAGGAGGATCGCAAGTTCAAAGCCAGCCTCAGCAACTTAGCAAGGCCCTAAGCAACTCAGTGAGACCCTGTCTCTAAACAAAATACAAAATAGGACTGGGGATGTGGCTCAGTGGCCAAGTGTCCCTGAGTTCAATCCCTGGTTCCAAAAAAACAAAAACAAAAACAAAAAAAAACCGAAAAGTGTTCTGGAGGTTGAGCACAGTGTCACATACTTGCAATCCCAGCTGCTCCAGAGGCTAAACCAGGAGGATTACAAATTTAAGGCCGGCACAGGCAACTTAGTGAGATCTTGTCTCAAAAAAATAAAAAGTTCTAGGAATGTGTCTCAGTGGCAGAGTGCCCTGAGGTTTAATCCCTAGTAGAGGCCAAAATAAAAAAAAAAAACAAAAAACAACAACAACAAAAAAAACCACATTGGAGAGGGATGGCAGTGATGGTTGCAGAATAATATAAATCATTATAAATGTACCTAATGTCACTGAACTCTACACTTAAAAATGGTTATTATGATGGTAAATTTTAAGTTAAGTGTATTTTACCACAATTAACCACGGCAGGAGCCCATGTGAAAAGAGATCACATCCAGATAGGAAACTAGAGAACAATTCAGGGGTTGGTTTCACTCTTAACAATGACTCGGTCTCCCAAGACTAATTCAGAGTCCCTCAAGAACTGCCTTAATCCCTCCCAAGGGCATAACCCCAATGACCTGATGACCTCCCACTAGACCCTGCTTCTTAAAGGTCCTATAAGCTCAACAACCATCATACTGAGTACCAGGCCAACTAAACATAAATCCTTGGGGTACACACTCAAACTGAAGCAGCTGACTAAAAAATGATCTAATACACTCTGCTTTCAATTTGATCCAGTTTAGGAAAAATAAAATTAGCCCCATCATACAAAGTTTTGGCCTAAAATTGTACTTAGTTACCCAAAGTGATGAAAATCATCCTCCTTGGAGTGGGTTTATTTGGCTGGGGTGTGAGGAGATGAAACTAGGATGGGGAACACTTCTATGCTGTTCAAATAATTATGAAGAGAATGCATTATTTTTATAAATAAAAAACAATATATTTCCATTTTGGAAAAAAAATTAGGGATGTGTACTTGGGTCTCTCAGATTGGCTCTTCTTCACCATATTTCAAAGCTTGAAGCATCTCTCCATGGTCTGCACCTAGTCCTCCTGCAGTATTTCCTACTCTGCAAAAGTCACTACCATCCAAACAACTGCCAAGTCACAAACATCAACTCTAATACCAACATTTTGTACTTTTTCCTTCAATCTCCAGAGTCAAACTATATCCAAGCCCTATTATACATACCTTCAAAATGCTTCTCTCCCTTTTCACTGTCTCCACCATAATCCAAGTCACCTTTATCTTGCCTAGATAATAGCAAAGGTCTCTTCAAGTGGTCAAACATGTGTACCCCTCTCTAATTATGTTTTCTACCCAGCAGCCAGATGAGCTTTGTTTAATGCAAGTCTGATAAAGTCATTCTCTATCTCAGTATCCCAGTGTCTTTAGTACAATAATTAAAATCTGTTATTTAGTCAACAGGGCTTTTTTCTTGTCTAGCTACTATTTCTCCACACACTTCCACCATATTCTTAGCTGTACAGGCACTTTAGCCTTAGTTCCTCAAAAATGCCAACCTTTGCTCCAAAATAGGACCCATACACATGCTATTTTCTCTACATGAGACTCATTGCATCTACTTAACTCCTACTTATTGTTCAAGTCAGCTCAACAGGCACTTCTTCAGGAAGGCTATCTTTGAGCCCTGAGAATAGGTCAAATGTCTTACTACTATATTTGTTCATAGTATCATGAAATTTTCCTTCATGATTCTTTGATTAAAGTTGTGACTTTATGCTTATTTGTGTGTTACTTTAATGCCCATCTTTTCCACTAGAGACTAAACTTCACTTGCACAAGGACATTTATTTTTTTATACCTTCTAATCCTAGCACACAACACAGTGTCCAGGTAGGTAGGAGGCATTAAAATAGTATGTTTCTAGTACTGCCAAATAAGGTTTTTATTACATGATTGTTAATCCCCTACTGGGATGTTAATGATCCTAAAGTTAAAAATTTCAGGATATATCTGACATCTGGTTTTCCAAACTTTAAGGAAGAAATTTCCATGCATACCACTCATGTCTTGAAGAATTTCGTGTGGCTTAACTTATCCCTTAAGGCTTTTCTCTTTTCATCAAGCAAGAGAGGCTAGCCAGAAAAATTTGGAAGTGATAGGAGACAGTATTAAAAGCACGGGTAAACTCACCCCTATAGTAGATGCCATGTAGTCTGCACACATTTCTGCGAAGTCCCGCTCAAGAACTCCATAGTAGAGACCATAGAAGAGGAGAGAAATGCCAAAGTCCATGGCATCTTCTGGTTTAATCCTGTAAGGAATGCAACACAGTCAGTAAGGCCTGTGCTGAGACAAACTGCTTTGGATTACTACTTTGGGACACACAGGCAGGGTCACTCAAAAGCTAAAGCCAAGTGTTGACAAATTATGACCAAATTCTGTTTGCTATCTATTTTTAATATGACCCAATGACATCTTTTGAAGAAGTTAATTAGCACTATGAGCTACAAAGACCAAGTCAGAGTACCCCTTTTCCTCACTGTGCTCCCAGATCCTACTTGCCATGACTGATAGCTGCCTATGTGTTCAGACCCATGTGTTGGGGACTCTACTCTTGGCAATTGCTGGACACCAAATGTTGGAATTTCAGTGTAGGAAGTTGGTAAATCACTAAGTTGCTTCACCTTGAGCCAGCTGCCCCAGTTGAAATGGCTGAGCCCTCCAAAAGAAGGGCAGAACATGCCTGGATCTGGTGTCATAAGAGCAGAAACTGAAAATGATTCCAGTAGCCAAACATCCCCTGGCAGCCTCCGCCTTCTAAGACTGCTTCAACTGATGGCAACTGGGTACAAGGTATGCCCCACCTCCCACCTGAGATGTGCCTCAGACTCCTAGGCAAACAGGGTAATGAAAGGTAAATGTTTTCTATCTTGGTATACAAGTACCTTCATAATATCCTAGATTTTCACCTAGTGCCCCAAATGCTTACTATTTGGCCCTTTACAGAAAAAGTTTGCCAAATACAGATTAAAAAAAAAAAAAAAAAAAAAGATAAAATTAGTCAATATTTACATACCAGCTACCATTCAAATTTGGTTGTACCTAAACATATTCTGCAAATGTTATCAAAGTTAAATGTTGGTCCAACTCTTATTTTCCAAAAATAAAGATCTTCTCTTCAATATTAGGAGGTTTGTTTTAATAATTCCAAAGACCAAAAGTTTGCAACCTTGAATCTATAAACGCTATGAAAAACTACCTTAAAATATGTGCACAAAGAACTACATGTGCTCACTAAGAGTTATAAATTATATTCATCATAGAAAGTTGAATTTGTTTATCAAACTTGTAACCCAATAAATAGATTCATGGATTTTACACCCATTAACATAATCAGCAGTATAAAAATGGTCAAGATTTTCAATTCTGTTTTCCTCCTCGTACAGTTTAAACAAATAAAAAGAACCAACTATAGAAAAAATACCTTTCCGCCAGGCACAGTTGCACACTCCTGTAATTCCAGCAGTTCAGGAGGTTTAGGTAAGAGAATTGTGAGTTCAGAGTCAGCCTCAGCAACTTAGTGAGGCCCCAGACAACTTAGTAAGATCCTGTCTCTAATAAAATATGAAAAAGGGCTGGAGATGTGGCTCAGTGGTTAAGTGCCCCTGGGTCTAATTCACAGTAAAAACAAAACAAAACAAAACAAAACAAAACAAACAAAAAAATAAAACAAAAATAAAAAAATACCTTTCAAACAAAATTTAGAATCTGTTTTTATTTGTTTACTTCATTTTGTTTTTTGACATTTTGACTAAGTTGCCTAGGCAGGCCTTGAACTTGCAATCCTCCACCTCGGCCTCCCACATAGCTAGGACTACAGGCATGCACCACTGCATCCAACTATCTGAAAGTTGACTTGTATTTTTAACCACACAGGTTAGGAAGATACCTGGAAATATCTTTGTTTTCTTTTGATGAGATGTATTAGACTCTACAGTGATGAATTCCTCTAAACTTTTCTGGAGCCTGTTTATTCTTTCAGCCTGTATTATCCCTGGAAGAAAGGATTCCATGGGTGTCCTCTCACTACATAAAGTAATACTTATTTTTACTTATCCTAATATAAACTCCTTTTGGTTTCAAGGATAGTCCCACCTATAGTATACTGGGTCAGTGGCCTTCCCATCCATGAACCGAAATTTGAATCCTAAATCCCCTTAGCTTCAATGTACTGACCCAGGCTTAGGACTCCCTTTGATAAACAGCCCAGTTGCCATTACTTCATCTAGGAAATCACATTTCCACCCTCTTTTGACCTACTAACTCATTGCACCCTCCAAATTCCAAGTTCAGAATTTTGTGGCTGCTGCCTCGATTGGGGATGGAGGACCTGTAAACTAATAGAAAGCTTTTAGAAAGCTTAGGACAAAATAAAGCAATAGCCAGAATCTCATCCCTAGGGATGTACACAGGAAGTGATATAGCCATGCTACCTGCGATAGTGCTACATTGAAAATAACTTAAGAGTCCAATAATGGCAAAGGACTTAAAATGTCCACAGGCTAATTTCCTAGAACTGTTTCCTCTTAAGTCTAACGAAGGTGGAATGTCAGCTGTCACAGGCAATGCCACCTATATATTAAACCTGACCTGTGACTGGTACACTGCATCTGGGATATTCTTGAAACTGGATGTGTTCTTGGGGGAATGGGGCTCACAGACCACGGTGGCTCCCACATTCCATCAGTATTAACTGATTCCATCATACCTGAGCTCTGGACTACTGTGAAGACTCCTGCAAACACTGTCCTGCTGGGTTTCCTATTTTGTATCCTTCTAAGCAGACCTGTTGCCAGGTATGGCCAACCATGGTCATGTGAGTTCAACTGTCTAGCCCAAAGATTGGCAAACCTTTTCTGTTAAGGGTCAGACAACAAATTTTACGTTTTGTAGTCCATAACGTCTCTGCACAACTATTCAACTCTAATGTTTCAGGCAAAAAAGCCATAGATGGTAAGTAAATGAACTATGTATGACTGGAGCATAAGTACATTCCAATCAAACTTTATTTTACAAAAGCAAGTGGTGGGTCTGGGGTTGTGGCTCAGTGGTGGAGTGCTTACCTAGGACATGGGAGGCACTGGGTTCAATCCTCAGTACCACATAAAAAATAAATAAATAAAATAAAGGTGTTATGTCCATCTATACCTTAAAAAAAAAACAAGTGGTGGGCTCATTTGGTCCAAAGAATATAGTCTGCCAGTCCCTGGTATAGTTGAACATAAGACCTCTCAGGTAGAGTGGATATTTCAGTAAGTAACATGTAGATAAGGAAAATTGTTGTTAGGGAATTATGGGTAACTGGTTATAATCATTATTAAACTGACTTGTTATAATTTCCCACTAAAATGCGTTTTTTGGAAAATATAACCAAAGATTTGATACTCTTTGTATATACCCAAATACTCCTTGCTTTCTGCCAGCACAAATTACAGAAGACCTGTCATCTCCCATCTCTCCACTATACCCAGGTCTCCTATCCTGGGTGTCATGTTCCCTTTGTTAATCATCAAGACTTGCTACAGAAAGAAAGGACATCTCACCAGCCACTCCTTCCCAAACATCAGCAAGACAAAAGCAAAAGTTACTCACTTGAATAATAAGTTAAGACCAAAGAGGGTAAACATGACCGCCATGTAGCCAACAATGCCAGTGGCATAGCTGATTTTATAGATCAACAGGAACCATTTATAAACCAACCTGGAGAAAGGAAATAAAATACTTAGTAGAGCTAATGCAGAGACACTGGCCTCCAGGTTCATTAGACCACCAGAATTCCTTATTCTCACGTCAATAGGGACATTAGGCTCTATTCTCAGGACTTATTGAGCAACTTCAGTTACAGTTCAATGGTGTTCACTTCCTCAATTGTTGAAACATCTTCAGGGAACTACTGCTTTATATTTTCATGGTCTAGGACTGAGCAAAGGAAAGAGATTCCTAAAAAGAAGTTTCAGTCTCAAAGAAAGGGCATAGCTGACCTAAGACAGCTATGTCATCTTAAATTTAGGTTACTTGAGTGAGGAAGTGAAAACTAATAACTCTCAAAAGATAACAGATGGGGAAGGCTAGTTCTTGTCAGGAAAGAGAATTCAAGGAAAGATGAACCACTGGTGGAATTGGCTGAGTACCTTTGTTAAGTCAAATCATCACTTTGAGATAAGTCTACTTCTTTGTAAAATGGGGAAAAACCACATTACCTTTCTCACCTCATTAACATAGCCCATTTCTTGGTATAACATGCTCATTAAACACTGAGTGCCAGGCGTGGTGGCGCACGCCTGTAATCCCAGCACCTGGGAGGCTGAGGCAGAAGGATCACGAGTTCAAAGCCAGCCTCAGCAACTTAGGGAGGCCCTAAGCAACTCAGTGAGACCCTGTCTCTAAATAAAATACAAAATAGGGCTAGGGATGTGGCTTAGTGGTCGAGAGCCCCTAGGTTCAATCCCCAGTACCAAAAAAACAAAAACAAAAAAACACTGAGTGAAGAAACTCTGATGTTTATAAAAGTGCTTTGAAACTGTAGAACACTATCAAATGTTAGTTATTACAAGAAAAATCTCCATATTATTGACATATTTTAAAAATCATTTCAGTTAGAAGTCAATGCTGTTTGTTAGTTGGTGGCTCTTAACATTTTGCTTTATTGCACTTTTTCTTTATATCACCCTATAAGAGGTAGCAATTATTCATTCCATTTTTAGGGATGAAGAATTCAAGGCTCAGGAAGGTGAGATCATAGTGCTAACAAGTAACAGGGCCGGGAGTTCCAATCTACATCCATCTGGCTCCAGGGCCTGTACCCTTTATAACAGCCCTGGAGAAGGGCCAGAGAGGAACTTCTAGATCACCAACTTCACCTGTACAATGAAACTCTGAAGATCAGAGAAAAGCTTTCAGTAAAGTGGAATGTAAGAAGCACAGAAAGAAGAGCAATTTGCAACTGGAAAATCGTTTTAAGTCAGGTGGTCCCAACTTTGAGGCTGGCCAGTTCCCCTGTTGGGCTGTCCTGGACCTGTGCACACCTCTCATAGCACTTACCAACTGCACTGCCACAGGTGCTTTCTCATCCATCTGCTCCAATAAACCGAGCACTCCTTGAGGGCAGGGACCAAGTCTTATCCAGTTCTGTATCCCCAGCGCTCAGTACAGGCCCTGGCACATAGCAGGTGCTTATTGAATGAATGAATAAGAAAATCTCTTTTTTTGTCAAGTAAATGTGAAATGACCTCACAAGCTGGTTGGGAGGATTAAACAAGAAATGCCATTTGGATAAAGTACAAAGAAGTATACTGGCAGCAGCTCTTTGTAATCCAAAAAAAGAAGTACTGTTTATTTGAAAATTGCAAATTAGCTGATTCATTCATTCAACAAAAATTTATAGAGTAGGCTACTATGTGCCAGGCCCTTTGGCAAGGTCTGGATATACAGTGACCAATAAAATGGATATGGTTCCTGATCTTATATATACAGTTCAGTGGTGGAGATAGATGCTCAATGTAATATTTTGTTATAAATTATGATAAATTCTATGAAGGAAAACTATAGGGGCCTTATGAGAGAATATAATGGAAAATTTAAAGATCAGAAGGGTTCACAGAAAATAACATTTAAAATGAAACCACAAAGATTACCAGGACTGTTTTTTTTTTTTCATGGTACTCAGGATTGAACCCAATGGCACTCTGCCACTGAGCCACATCCCCAGCTTTTTTTTTTTTTTTTTTTCCTTTAATTTTTGAGACAGGGTCTTGCCAAGATGCCCAGGCTGGTCTTGAACTTGTAATCCTGCCTCAGCCTTCCGAGTAGCTGGGATTGCAGGCATGTGCCACCATGCCCCACTATTTGCTCTTGATATAAAAAGACCCTGATATAACCATAAAGTAATCTAAGAAAATATCTGGGGGTTTTTAATCTGAGACTAGGGGCATGGGTCTCCCAATCAGCTTGTTTAAGAGCAGCCCCACACCAAACTCTTTTGGCAGACAAAAACTGCAATTTGGCAGTTTTGCAATTTTGTCTTCCTCCCAGGCATTCTAGCACATTAGCTTCAGGAAGCCCAAGCTCTTCCCTGCTGCCTAAACTCTCACCTTGGAGTTGTTTGAACTAGAGGTTTTCGTGTGGCTCGGAAGGTGACGAAGGCTGTGACAGCAGAGAAGAAGATCCAGATCACTAGGAACCTCCACCAGTGCAGCTTCACTGTGAAATAGAGGGGAACAACCCACATCTGAAAGAGGGTCACCATCTGAAACACAAACACAAGCACTTCAGCTCTAGCCAGCTCCCTCTGCAACTCCATCTGCAAGTGCAGAAAGCTTGTTTTCTGTTTTAGCATCATCCTGTTTCACATTTCCAGTTTTGAATAAAGGCAACCCCACTAGTGATCAAAGTTAAAACTCTGGAACCATGTCTGCCTCTGTTCATCCCTCATTCAACTGTATCTTTTTTTTTTTTTTTTTGAACCAGGGATTGAACTCAGGGACACTTGGCCACTGAGCCACATCCCCAGCCCTATTTTGTATTTTATTTAGAGACAGGATCTCACTGAGTTGCTAAGGGCCTCGCTAAGTTGCTGAGGCTGGCTTTGAACTTGCGATCCTCCTGACTCAGCCTCCCAAGTTGCTTGGATTACAGGCATGCGCCACCGCACCCGGCTGTATCTTTTTTGTTTGCTTTCGGTACCAGGGATGAAACTCAGGGACACTCAATCACTGAGCCACATCCCCAGCACTATTTTGTATTTTATTTAGAGAAAGGGTTTCACTGAGTTGCTTAGTGCCTCACCTTTGCTGAGGTGGACTTTGAACTTGAGATCCTCCTGCCTCAGCCTCCAGAGTCGCTGGGATTACAGGTTGTGTGCCACAGCCTATATCCTGAATATGTTCTTTCCTTTCCACTTGAGCTCTTGCTGCCTCCTGCCTGGCTAAGATAGCAAGAGCAACAACTTCTTTGTTAGTCCCCATGCATCCAGTAAGGACAGAATGGAGGGGGAGATAACAGAATTAGGGCATCTCTTACCATTCTCCTGGGCTAAGATATCCTTCCCACCTTCCTTTCTGTCTGATAATATCACATCCAAGATACACAAGAAGTCTTCAGTCTCCTTTCCAGTTAGAATTAGTTATGACTTCTAGTTTCCCAAAAGTATTTTCTTTTCTACCATCAAGGCAATGACTTGCCCATACTCAGTCATTTCCTTAAAGCTAGTAAACTGTCTGGCCTACCATAGGCCCTCAATAAATTTGCATAAATAAACAAGAGGAAAATAAAACTAGACTGGAGTAAGACTCCCTAAGATGGGACACATTTGTTTAAAGAGTACCTTTTAAAATTTACCTTTCTTCAGAGGTTTACCTTATACTCATTAGCTCAAGCACTACAAATGCATAGAACAATTCTAATTCTACAAGTCTGCATAAACACCAATCTATTCCTCTCCAATGTCTCCTAACTCCCTTCCCCAATTACCCTGCTTTAACTAGATGTCACTCTTCTCAGGTGAGCAATAGGTATTAAAAACAAACAAACAAACAAACAAAACCCAGTACTTAATGGAGGTTTTCTTCCAAATAGAAGTCACCAAATAAAATGAAAGGGCATTAAAAATAAAAAATAAATACATAAAGGAAAGCTATAGAAAGGAAGAGTAGTAGGGCGTTTCCTGATGTTCCATAGTAAATTATAAAAGTATTTGTCCTTGGAGATTTCTCAACCAGTGAAATCCAACTGAAACATAAGGCAACTCACATAAATCAGTTAAATTTTTTCCTCGTTATATTTAAAAAACCAAAAGGAAACAGATGATATTATTTTTAATATTATAGTTTACTTAACCCAACAAGTCCAAAATATTATAATTTCAACATGTACAAAATATTAAAGTTATTTTTTGGTACTGGGGAATGAACCCTGGACCTTGAACACACTATGCACAGTGCTCTACCACTAAGCTACACCCATGGCCCCAAAATATTAAAATTATCAAAGAAATATTTTACTTTTTTGTACTTTTAAATCTGATGTATATTTCATATTTACAATACATTTCAAGTACTCAACAGCTAGGTGTGACTTGGCTAACACTGAATAGCGCAGTGTACAGCTTCTTTTGTGTGTTTGTCTATAGTTATCATTCCCTCATATATTGCTCTGTGGCAAGAAAATGCCTAAGTTTTTTAATGCTATTTTACAAATAAAAAGAAAAGGGGGAAAAGTAAGAAAAGTAAGAAAAGAATGGTGAGCAGAACCACTCTGCTTTAGAGTTTCCCATTCTGTGAGTCAAAGGGTGCTTGACTGCTCGTCAGTGAACCATGTAAGTCACAGTAACAATTCTACTGCATTGGAATCCACAACTGTTCAAATGCAGCACTCTAAAATAGTATGGTCTTACATAAAAAGTGTGCAATCACCAAGCTCCAAGTGCCTTTCTAGATATTGGGAAGAAACCAGGAAAATATATCACAATAATCAACTACAGATAACTAGGGGACAAGCAACCAGAATCATATTTCTAAAAGGGAGTAGAAGGAGGTTCTTTGTTCTTCACATTGTTTGCTTAAATAGGCTCATGGAGCTGTTAATTAGACAGTAGGCCCAGAGACTAGAGAAGAATTAAATCATAGTCTGGTCACATTTGTCCTGAGAAAGAACAGAAATTCCTGGTCCTCTACCAGCTTTTATAAAAACTGGCCTGCTCTAATAGCCTTTTCCACATTGCCCATCAGTTATCTACAGCATGCTCTGAGGGGGTGTCTAAGGTCAAGATAATTTTCTCTGCACAAGCTGCAGCTCTATACATTTTAGGTGAGGTGAGAGGCAAAGAATCTGGATTATATTCTGAGTTGGACAAAGACATAATTAGGAGTTAAGTCTGGGTATCAGTATAAAAGGAATAAAAAAAATCTTGCCTTATTTTTAAACTATTAGGTTTGAACTTAGAGGGTGAAAAAGTCACTCAAATCACATCATGAAAAAGAGAGAGAAAGAAAATAGGAGAGGAGGAAAAAGGGAGAGAGAGGAGGGAGAGGGAGAAAAGAAAAGAGGAATTTAGAGATGGAATTAAGCTTTTTGAAGCCAGATGGACCAGTAGAAACCAGCAGACCTGGATTCTAGTTCTGTTCTGCCTCCAACTCATTAGGTACCCCAAGGAAGTCCTTACCCCTTGAAGGAAGGGTTTGGGGCTTGATTCTCAAACCCCTTCAAGTTCTAACATCTAAAGTACTGTTAAACAGCCCTATATCTCAGACTTTCTGGGAAAGTGGAGCCATAATATTTACTGGCATTTTGTCTAGTAAGTTTAAACTTCCTTAAGGCAAAGGCAGGCACTCTTCTGCCACCTGGTGGTGATGCTCTTGTAGACACATTTGGTTCAACAGTTCATTTAAACACCTGTACCTAATGCTATGGAAAGCACAAAAATAATGGAAAGCCTTGCCCTGAATCTCTTTCAAGGACTTGGGTGATGGGACATAAACACATGAATTAAGCAGTCATGTAAAGCATCAAATACTGACATGGAAGTTCAAAGGAGAGATGTAGCAGAATGTGCAGGAACCTACTGTATCAGGGAAGATTCTCCAGAAAAGGCAGAGTTCTTCTGAAGAAGGCCTGGATATGGGGAGGTAGAAAGAGAAAACAAAAGCTATTTCTACTTTCTCTGAATCTGAAAATATGAAGTTGAAACTAAAGACAAGCCTGAAATCAATTCACTGATTCATGCAGCAAACATTTAGTGGTGGACGATTCCAGCTTTTCTGATAGATGATGAAAATTAACAATATTCCACTTATCTCTCCACAAGGTTCAACAGCATAGAAGATGAAATTAGATGCTTACAGTAAGAGCATGTTCATATTTGATGGGACTGCCTTTTGATTTTAGTTGAGAGGGTGCCATCACCAGAAAGTATGTTGGTAAAGATGAAATTGACACCTCATAATTATTTCTAATACATGTGAAGATAGACAAGACAATTTTCAGATCCCTTTAATCTTAGAGGAACTAGAATTCATAAAATGAGTTCCCAGGGCACCAGCTGCCTTGCAAATCTTGGCTGGCTTATAAATTTCAGGATTCTCATCTCATCACCTCTGCATCTCCCCATGTTGTGGGTAGGGATCACTTACCATGGTTGAAAAGGAATATTGCGAATGAAATGAAAACTACAAGTCCATGTAATAAAATTAAGAAAGAGACAGTTAACAGAACAATCGGCTTGACAAATGGACTGAGGTCATTTAGACAAAGTGTCTACAATGTGTTCAATGGCTCTGTTCTGTATTTTCATGAATAGTTTGGATGAAGAACCTGCTTACCAAATTTTGGACAGCACGAAGCTTAGGATGGGGTAGGGTCCCATCCCTAAGAGATGGAGTAAACACAGAACTAAAGAAATAAGCCCCCAAATGAATAAAGTTTATTTCTAGTGCTCTAGCTCCAACATTCCAAGAGCAAATAAGATGAAATAAAGAACCCAAATCACATGATGAAACCTAACTGCCCACCCAAGTACAGGATAGGGAGTGACTTAATAGCAGCTCATGTGAAACAGATCTAGAGGTTTCAGTTGCCCACAAACTGCAACAGAGTATATGCCAACAGGGCTGCTGCCAAAAAAGCCAAGACAACTTTAGTCTTCAGACTACACTGTACAAAGAACACTGATAAATAAGCATAGCCATAAAAGAGCTGCTGGGATTACAAACATCTGAAAAACAAATCACATAAGAAACAGTTGAAGGCACTGGGATATGTAATTTCTATGGCCTAGTAAAACCCTACACATTGTTAGAATACTCTACAAGGCAGAAACAAAATTAGCAATTTCCTCCAACTGCACCCCTAGCAAATGGTCATCATTATCACCCAAGACAGGTCATTCCATTGTTAATATATGTGCTAGATAATTCTTCCCTGATACTGACCTGAAAAATCTGCCTTTGTGTTCCTTTCCTCCCGGATCCAGAGAAGCACAGAGTAAATTTCCTCCCTAAGTCTTGGCACTTCTCTTCTAATACCTAGAAATATGGCTTCTTTCCTAAGTCTTATCTTCAGGCAAGAGTCAACCAAGAAGCCCTTTAACAAGGACTTACTGGACACTATGCTATGGACTGGGGAATTCAGAAATGAAAAACAAAACCTCCCAAGATCGTAAGTCTGCTGGGGAGAAATAAATAACTACAATTTAGCAATCTAAGTTCTATAATAGAGTAAGCTCTGGTGGCCAAGACAGTAACAGAGCAGAGGCACTTCACTCAAAGTGGGGGAGCCAGGAAAAGTTTCCTGAAGGAGGCATCCTTCAATCTCTGTCTTGATCTAGTAGGTCCAGATGCAAAAGGGATCATGATAAGTGTTTCAAGGATGAAGGAACATGGTATGCTGGAGAAAGTACAACCAGTCTTTTAGAGAAAGGTGAGAAATAGGCCTAAAGAAATAGGCAAGGATTAGAGAAGGCTGACATATGTCACAGCTAGAAGTTTTTACTATATTTGAGGATTAAAGCTCTTTTCTTTCTCATAGAAAATAGATTACAACCCTTTGCCATTTTAGTCAGCAGCCTCTAGCAATATCCTAGTAACCATTTTAAAGTCTTGGTCTGAGAAAAATCTAGTACTTTCAAGATTTCCAGGTAGGAGATTTTGCCACTAATCCATTCCAGGAGGGAACTGCAGTTCAGGGGGGTGGGGATCTGAAAAGACTATTTTTGGTGGTAGAAGAGATGATGAAAGTTTCTCCGTGGAGATCTTTTAAAAATAGAACAGATACTCTTCCAGGCATAAACTCATCCCTTCCCCTAACATCCCTGAGGGAGCTAAGGATTAAGTAATATTAGACTCTGGATAGATGACGAAAACTAAGCTACAGGGAAGTCAAAAAAGAAGCGTGGCCTGGATTAGGGTTCCAATCCTTCCATATCTCAATCCTCCCTGCAATGCCTCCCTGCAATCCTTCACTACATTTGTGGGGGAACCCTGAAAAGGAGAAGGTAAGATGATGAAGAGTAAAGAGTAAAGTGGGGGGCTGGAGTTGTGGCTGAGTGGTAAAGCATTTGCCTAGCATGTCTCAGGCACTGTGTTCGATTCTCAGCACCACATATAAATAAATGAATAAAATAAAATATCCATCAACATCTAAAAAAAAAAAAAAAAAAGAGTACAGAGGGGTTTAGGAAAGTACATGAGAGCCAAGAAAGGGTCTTAGGCAAGTCACCAAAGAAGGAAACTCAGGCCAAGCACGGTGGTGCATCCTATAATCCCAGTGGCTTGAGAAACTGAGGCAGGAGGATCATGAGTTCAAAGCTAACTCCAGCAACTTAGCAAAGCCCTAAGCAACTCAGCAAGACCCTATTTCTAAATAAAATATAAAAAAGGGCTGGGGATAAGTACCTCTGGGTTCAATCCCCATTACCCACACCCCTACTCCCCTCCCAAAACAAAACAAAACAAAAAACTGGAAGGAAACTCAGGAGAGCTAAAAACAGAATCAACCAACAATTACTTCAGGATTTTGGGTCATGGTTCATCTTACCTTATAGATTTCTCCTATAGAAAAAAGTACTTCTTAAAACTATCAACAGATTTGAACTATAAGTGATTAAGCTGTTGTTGTTGCTGGAATAGAGTCTAAAATTCAGATAAACAGTAGGAATGTGTGCTCTGAATAACAATTAATTTAGACTAATTTTTTTCTTCCCTTAATGTGAAGATTGTACTTAAACCTAAGTTACAGAAAGTGGACATATCTGAGAACTCCTAAGTTTTAGAACCAGTGGTCAGGCATCCCTGTTCACAATCAGTCTCAGGGCTGACAACATCCCTGCTACAATAGTGCTTTCTATCAGGGTTGATCTTGATCCCCAGGGACAGTTGGCAATGTCTAGAAATATATTTGGTGTCACAACTTAGGGAAGGGTGCTACAGAGTATCTAGTGGTGAGAAGCCAGGAGGCTGTTACACAGCCATGATGCACAGGACAACCCTCCTTTCAAAAATAAAGAATTTCTTGCCCCAAATGTCAATAGTCTCCCTGTTGATAAACCTTCCTCTAGAAAAGCAGACCTTAGTATTTTTCCACTCAGTGGTCAGGGGTATGGGTCTTATGAGGCTGAGCTGCCATCTGCACTAGTGAAGAACAAACAAATTTACTCAGTTTGAGAGAAACACAAGCTTGATCAATTAATTCCATCTTTTCTCGGTATGCCATAAGAAGCATTTCTTTGAAAGTTCTCATGACTAATCTCAAATGGTTCATGTTTCTGCTACTCAATAACAATCCCGGGCTGGGGTTGTGACTCAGTGGTAGAGTGCTTACCTAGCATGCATGAGGCACTGGATTCGATCCTCAGTACCACATAAAAATAACAATAAACAAATAAAATGAAGGTGTTGTGTCCATCTACAACTAAAAAAACTATATTTTAAACAACAACAAAAAAATCCTGCTACCTCTTTTACACAACATTCTCTGAGGAGTTGTTTTGATTTTATTTTATTCTCATTCCTGATCCCAAGAACATTCTAATGTGTTTAATATGCATATTTTTGTGTGTGCCCATTCATACAAACTGTTTCGTTCTTTGTATTTTAACTTCCTAATTGGCATTGTACTACATGTCTGTTCTTTCCTTTTTCCACTCAGCCCTATGCTTTTAGGGTTCCAACCAAGTTGCTAAAGGTACACCTAATGTGCTGTTTTTAACTACAACACAGTTCATAACATGCATTTACAACATTTTTTTGAGGAGTGGGTACCATGGATTGAACCCAGGGGCACTTAACCACTGAGATACATATCCCCAGCCCTTTTTTATATTTTATTTGGAGACAGGGTCTTGCTGAGTTGCCCAGGGCCTCATTAAACTGCTGAGGCTGGCTTTGAACTCACCATCCTCCTGCCTCAGCCTCCCAAACTGCTGGGATTACAGGCCTACACCACTGCAGCCTGTAATTTTTACTACTTATGCTCTCAGAAATAGATATTCAGATTGTCTCCAACTCCTGACTGAGAGTTACTGTCATAAGTAAGACTTCAATGAAGACTTTCTCAAATGTCCCCTTCAGAATGTATCACAATGTGTCTGTATATTCTGTCTCATTGAGCTACCACAATGCCTGCACCAGTCCTTACATATACAAAAGATTCACACAAAGGCTCCTACTGCCCCTGATCCCTACCAACACTAGGCATTATTTGGTTTTTAACTTTTTGACAGTCTAATAGATGAAAAGTAATAACTCATTGCTGTTTGTTTATGTTGTGCTGGAGATCAAACTGAGGGCCTTGCACATGCAAGGCTAGTGCTTACCACTGAGCTACATCCCCAGCCCTTTTTATTTTTTGAGATAGAGTCTCCCTAAAATGCCCAGTCTGGCCTTGAACTTGTGATCCTCCTGCTTCAGCCTCCTGAGTAGTGGGGATTACAGAGGTGCCCCACCATGCCTAGTCTCATTGCTGTTTTAATTTAATGTGCATTTCCTAATTATTAATAACTCTGAGCATCTCTTCTCAGGCTTAATAGCCTACTGGATTTCCTCATTTTCTGTTGTATCTTTTGCCAGTTTTTCTGTTGGAGTTACTGTCTTTCCTTGATTCATTGAAGTTCCTTTGTATAGTCTAGACATTACTCTGTTGCAGGATTAATCATTATTAATCTCTTCTCCATTAGGTTATAAGTTAACTTTGCCTATTGTATCTTTTATGGAACAAAAATCCTTAATCTTTTTAAAATACAAGATTAGACTTTTGAAGAATTTAGTATAATTATAATCCTTAGAAGACGAGACATTGTTTCCTGCATGGGATATTTTCTCAGTCATTGTCCAGAATTCCAAGAAGTCGCAGGCAAAAAGATCCTTTTTATTGTTTTGCCATGCTGGGGACTGAACCAGGAAGGTCCTCACACAAATAAAGTGCTCTACCATTGAGCTACATCCCTAGCTTCAAATCCTTAATTTTATTGTAATTCAATTTATCAAATCTTTCTTACCTGCCTGCAATTTTTTTACTAAATTCATAAGCTTTACTTTTTTTTCATTCTTGTGTGTACGTGGTACTAGGGATTGAACTCAAGCCCTCGTGAATGGCAGGCAAGCACTCTACCATTGAGCTATATTCCCAGTCCCAATTTGCTATTTCGGTAGGAAAAGGGTGCCCTCCTTGACTATTATATATAAAATTAGCTTCTGGACTGGGGCTGTAGCTAAGTTGTACATGTGCAAAGCCCTGGGGTGGGTCCCCAGCACCACACACACAAAAATGTACTTTTAGTCAGCTTTATCCTATTACCTGTGCATATCAACAAATGTATCTTAATGTTTGAATTCATACATTCACCAGTGACTATTTCTGTCCCAGAAAATGAAGAGGGGGGTGTTTTTCTTTGTTTTTGAAACCACTTTTTTTTTTTTTAATTTTGAGGTGCTAGGGATCAAACCCAGGGCCTCCTGCATGCTAGGCAAGCCCTCTACCACTGAGTTACAATCCCCAGTCCTAATTTATCTTAAGTCCCCTGTGTACTCAGTACTATATAGGAACCTAGTTTTAACTTTCCTCCTTATGGTGAGTTTGTTTTCACAACACAATCTATTTATATAATTTCTTCATTGATAGGTAGTTATGCTTTTATTGTATATTGAATTTCCATTACAACTGAGCATGGTGGCACACGTCTGTAATTCCAGCGGCTTGGGAGGCTGAGAAAGGAGGATCACGAATTCAAAGCCAGCTTCAGCAACTTATCAAGACCCTAAGCAACTCAGCAAGACCCTGTTTCTAAATAAAATGTAAAAAGGGGCTGGGGATGTGGCTCAGTGGTTAAGCGCCCCTAGGTTCAATCCCCAGTACCAAAAAACAAAAACCAAAACCAAAACCCACTTCCCATTATACAAAGACATGTCTATGAGATCCTCATTCTGTCCAAAAGTCTATTTGCCTATTCTTTCTTTAAAAAAATAATGCTTTTGTATTTTTATATCTTTATTTATTTATATTTATGTGGTGCTGAGGATCAAACTCGGTGCTTCACACATGCCATGCAAGCACTCCACCACTGAGCCCCAGCCCCTCTAGTTGCCTATTCTTTGTGTGTGTGTGTGTGTGTGTGGTGCTGGGGATTGAACCCAGGGCCGTGTGCTTGCAGGCAAGCGCTCTACCATCCGAACTATATCTCCAGCCCTATTTGCCTATTCTTATGGCATGTATTAATACCTGATAAGGAAGTCTCTATCTTGGCAGGGTTTTTGTTTGTTTGTTTGCTTGTTTTGTTTTACCTTGTCTTATTTTTTTAACTTCTGGTAGAGAAGGAAAAGAATTATTCAAATAGTTGGTTAATGAATATGCACGGTCCCTGCACGGACCACTTTTGTTTTTAAAAATTATTTCTAATTACAGTTACAAAAAAATTTGATCATTTTAACTTTTTTGTTTTTCGAACCAGGGATTGAACCTAGGGGCACTTGGCCACTGAGCCACATTTCCAGCCCTAGTGTGTATTTTATTTAGAGACAGGGTCTCACTGAGTTGCTTAGGGCCTCGCTAAGTTGCTGAGGCTGGCTTTGAACTCGCGATCCTTGTCTCAGCCTCCCAAGTTGCTGGGATTACAGGCGTGCGCCACCACACCCGGCCTTTAACTTTTTTTGAGTATATAGTTCAGTAGTGTTAAGTATAGTCACATTGTTGTGTAACAGATCTCCGGAGCTTTTTCATCATGCAAAACTGAAACATTAAACAATAGCTCCCTGTTTTCCCCTCCTCCTATCAGCCCCATTCTTTTTCTGTTTTTCTCAGTTTGATTACCTTAGATACTTCATATATCACTATCTGTTGTTGGCTTACTGCGCTTAGCATAACATCTTCAAGGTCCAGAAATGCTGTAGCATGTGACAAGATTTCTTTCCCTTTTAAGTCAACTATATTTAATATGATAAATACTGAAGCAACTAGCCAACTTAAGAAGTGAAACATCTAAAATTTCTTATATCTAGCTATGTGCTCTTCTCCAACTTATCCTCCAATCTCCCTTTCAAACAATGTTAGGAGTATCCTGAATCTTAAGTTTATCATTTCCTTGCTTTTAAAAACTATGGTCTTATCATCCATGTACATATCTTAAAAATGTGTTGTTTAGTTTTCATTGTTTTCAGCTTTCTATAAAAGATACCAAGTTATAGTCTTCCATGACTTATTTATTTCACTCAATTATCTTTTGGTGTTAGAGATTCAACTCAGAGCCTTATTCATGCTAAGCAGGCATTCCAGCACTGAACTACATCTCCAGAACTTTCACTCAATGTTAGAGTGCTAAGATTCACTCTTACCATTATTCACAGCTGAAGTTAATTATGTTATTTTATAAGCTTTATATGCTATATGATATTCCACTATATGAAAATAATACATGAACTTACCCATTTACTTACATATAGATATTGGGTCATTTCCAAATTTTTACTATTTGTAATTTAAACAGTGTTGCTATGAAATTTTTAGTACACACTCCTAGGAGGATATGTGCAAAATTTTGTTTTGATATATACATCTAGGAAATAAATTACTGGACCATAGGGGATAGGAATATTAAGCTTTATTAGATGATGTTAAACTGTTTTTCAAAGTGGTTTTATCACAAAGGAAACAACATTAACTGAGCACAGCCCCAGCATGGGCCTAGAAGAATCAAAGATTATCCGCTGCCTGAATAAATAAATATATATATGAAAGAGTGGGGACAGCACTGGTATCAGATGGAGGGGGTGTGAATTCTGACTCTGCTAATTATTGGTTGAGTGAGGCTCAATTAATCTCTTTGTGCCTCAGTTCCTTGATCCATTCAATAATGAAAAACATTATCTACCTCACAGCAAAATTGCTAAATTATAATGCAACCCATAAATGCTAGCTGGTGTTATTAAATATGTTTATGAAACTATGTAGTTGGCAATGTCCCAACTATGTTTCTGCTCTACTTCTCCTCTCTGGAACCCACCTTTAACCTAGAATAGATTTGAGAATAAGGAGTCTCTAAGAATTGCAAAACTGGTGGCTAAGGATATCAGCTTTAGATGAACCAGCAAGGAAAGTCAGGAATAATATGATGGACCATCCAACCAGAATGGCAAAGAATAGTCTTCAGCCCACAAGACAGTTCATAAATCTAGTTTTAAAAATTTCAGGACTGCCAAGCATGGTGGCACATGCCTATAATCCCAGTGGCTTGGGAGACTAAGGCAAGGAGGATATCAAGTTCAAAGCCAGCCTCAGCAACTCATGAGCGCCTGTCTATAAATAAAATATTAAAAGGGCTGGGTAGCTAAGTGGTTAGTTAAGCACCTCTGGGTTCAATCCCCAGTACCAAAAAATAAAAAATAAAAATTTTAGTACTGATCTTATTTTTTAAGTACTCAAATGACAAACTGGAGAAAGACACCAGCAACATATATGTCAAAAGGCTTATTCTTAATATACAAGAGTTTCATGTCAACCTTTCATAAAGAAAAGGAAATGTAACCAAAACATACCACCTGATAACAGCCATAAATAAAACTTTATATATCATAATAAACAATGAATACTTACTTAACTAAAAATTGGAAGAAGTACGTGAGGAGTATATACTTACTACTTTCAAAGCAGGAAGTCAATACATAAAATATAAAAATAAAAATGTATATATCACTGTTACTTTAAAATAGAGAGGTCAGTATTAGAAAATAACTAGAGAAGTAGAAAGTGGTTATCATAGAAAAACCAGAGACTCAGAGTTGGGCACACATGTTCTGCTTTTTTTTTTTTAAGAATTTAACTTTGTTTTTTTATTTATTTGTTTTTTATGGGGTGCCAAGGATCAAACCCAGTGCCTCACCCATACTAGGCAAGCACTCTACCACTGAGCTATAACCCCAGCCCTGTGTTCTGCTCTTTAAATCTTGCAGAATGTAATTCTTTTTCTTTTGGCAGCAATGGAGATTGAAGGCAGGGAATGCTGTACCACTGAGCTGCATCCCCACCCAACCCCATGCCTTTTTTTATTATTAATTTGGAAGCAGGATTATACTAAATTGCCAAGGCTGGCCTTAAACTTGCAATCCTCCTACCTCAGCCTCCTGAGTTGCTGGGATTGTACGTGTATGCCACCACATCCTGCACTATTTGACTTTTAAAACTATGATAAAGGAATATGCTGAGTGAGTCAAAAAGCATCGGCACCCACCGGGTATGGTAGCACTCCTTTATTTTACACTGCCTCCAAGGAAAAACAGCTCCAACTTCTGATAAGCTTGAAAAAGGATAGGAGATGCCATTGTATACAGGCCTCTTGGGCAATTTTTCTTCTTCCAAAGTTAGTACTTAATTAAAGCAATAAAAACATTTATTGTACACAATAAAAGTTTTAACAAAACCAACATAAATCATTGTATAACAGCAGCATAAAGCAGGATGTTACAAATTTCCCTTTATTTTCTAAACATATGGGTTTAAGTTTCACGGTGCTTGATACTCTATAGTGTTAGCATATCCTCTCACCAATGAAGATCAGCATGTTTATAATGTGTAGCCATTAAGTAATGATATGACTATGCATATTCCTTGTATAACAGGACTCATTAAATAGCAGTCATATTTCCTATTAAGAACATAATCAGTGGTTTTCTATCAGTGGTCTGATGAGTCCTATAGAAATTCCAATGGGGAAACAGAAGCAATAGGTTACCCAAACCTCATCTCTTAACTGTTTCCACAATGGGTTTTTCCTTAAGATGCTGTTTAAGGAAAGGATTCCACAGCTTACCAAAACAACAACAACAACAAAAGAGTAATTAACAAAAACCACTGCAGTGCATATATGCATCCTCACTTTCTTCACTGTAGGTTTTTTAAAATCTTTGCAGATTAGCCAACACTATATAGTTAAGACTTCTTCTAAGTACAAGCACAGAAATACCCAAAGAATTCACTCTATACTTGATTTATGAGTTTTCCTATTTTTCTAGACTCAATTAATGAAATCTTGGTAATTCCCATTTTATAGAGTAGGCACAATAACCACACACAAGAAACAAGTATCTTGTCCCAGATGACAGCATGAAGCATGAGCAAGGTCCACACATGAAGCCCCACTCCCAATAGTTTAGTCTGCTGGACAGCACCTAGTTCTAAAAGCCTTGATGTCACGTGGGCACTCCATACACTGTGACCTGAAGGTACAGATGTCCCTACATGTAGCACATGCTAACACTTGAGTTAGTTATAGGCCAATGTTGCCTAGAACTTCTGCTGGCTCAAAATCAAAGTTTAGATTCTCTTCTTCCTATGCTCCAGACTATCTCTTGGTTCCCCTAATGAAAAACCACTTCCAGAGGCAACATACCACAGGTGAAAAATTTGAAATATGAAACAGAAGACCTGTCCCCAAATTCAAGGTCTAGCTATTCGTATTCCTTTCATACCTTAACTCTCAGGGCCTCAGTGTCTTCATTTAAAATCATACTGAACCTAATATGCTATTAGATGAATTAAATACAACAGAATAGCAGTTCCCATCCTGTGAGCTATAGATCCTTGAGAATCTGTGGCCATATTTTAAGAGGTTTGAAAAAGCATATGCTAGAAGGAAAAGAATCATTTGGGGATTAAAACTAAAAGTCCTCATTAAAATCATCAGGTTCAAATAATGGTTTTATCACTTGAGCAAAGTTTTTAGCCTTTCTATGTCTCAGTTCCTTTCCTCACCTGTAATTGGAGAAACAGTATCTATCTTATTAGATTGTAGTGAGGTTTAATTGAGTCTATACATGTACAGTGCTTAAAACATTAAGAACTCAAAAAATGTTAGCTATTGTTACTCTAACGTGCTTCTCTATTCTTTCAAAGTACAAAAATTATTATGTGGCTGTCTGCTATCTTTTTATGTTAAAAAGTGTTGCTAACTTGAAAAGGTTAAAAACTTCTAAGAAAATAGTTGTAAAAAAATCCAGTATTCCACCTGCCATGTCCTAAAGCAGAGTAACTGAGTTTATGATTTCAATCTTTCTAAAATTTATTGAGGCTTATTTCTGTCCTAACATATAGTCTATCCTGGAGTATGTCTCATGTACACTTGGGAAGAATACATATTCTGCAATTTTGGGGTACAGTATTCTGTACACACCTGTTAAGTTTTATTAGTTTATGATGTTGTTCAAGTTCTCTACTACTTTAATGATAGTCCATCTGGCTGTTCTATCCATTATTGAAAATAAGGTATTGAAGTCTCCAACTGTTATTGTAGAACTCACTCTCCCTTTGATTCTGTTTCACATAGGTTCCTTTGTAGGTACACATTTTTTTTTTTATTTACTTATTGATTCATTGAACACAAATGGAGTACGGCTATTGTTTCTCTGGTGGTACACATGTATTTTTAATTGCTATATCTTCTTGGTATATTGAACTTTTATCAATATATACTGTTCTTTGTCTCTTGTAGTTTTTTTTTTTTTTTTAAGTCTACCTCCTCTGATATTAGTATAGCAACCCTACCTTTCTTTTGATCATCATTTGCATGGAATATTTTTTTTCCATTCTTTCATTTTTAGTTCCTTTTTCTTTATATCTAAGGCAAATCTCCTATGCCCAACATATCAATGGATTATGTTTATTTTTAATCACTCAGAAGGAAGTATTTGTTCCACTTAGCTATTTGTTCTCTGTATGTCTTAAATATATTTTTCCTCATGTTTTCCATTGCTGGATTTTTGTTTTTGCTTTTTATTTTTTGGTATACATATTAGTGGGATCTATATCCTACTTGTAAGATTAACTGGAGGCTTGGTTTCCAAGTCAAGTGAACTTTGCTCCTTCCAACTGAATAGTTCTAAAGAATACCTCCTTCACGAATCTGTCCCACAATATTTAAAAGGAAGCACCTACCTTTTCTAGCAGTGAAAGTAGTCTGATGTTCTATCTTTGTTTTCATCTACTGAATCACTTGCCTTTTAGAGACCCACACATGTGCACACATACATGCACCCTATAATTATTCACCATTCCATTATAAAGTTCACTGTTATTGTTCTTCTCTGCCTGAGTTAGGCTGGGTTGTGGGATCATTAGGAAGGGTCTATTGATGACTGATAAAGAAGTGAGAGGCAAAGTGGCTTACATTGTAGGAGCGGGGGTGCCTCTGTTTCCACTGCACCAGGAGCAGCTGGGCCACCACCAAGGTAGCGATGAGGATGAGGACCATTTCAGCGTGCATGGCTTCGTGACCACGATGCTTGGCATGCATGCGTGCGTGCTCAACCCTGAAAGCCAAACAGATGGGGTGAGCCACGTCAGGGATTGTGTGGTGGTAAAGAAGCAGTGCTTCCTAGGGATATCCTACCAGTCCACAGTTCAGAACACACTCCTATGACTTGCAAGTGAAGGATACCATGCAAATTAGGGGCTAAAAGGACACAGACCCTAGATGACAGACATTCAGGATAGAAGTTCTAGGGGGCCCCCACAACAAGCTCAACTATTGAGATTAGAGGTGGGTAGCCTGTTTCCTGCTCCTCAAGGCAGAAACAATTGACAAGTTTCTTATAGTAGGAAGATCTCAGGAAAAGCCTGGGTCACTGCCCATTTCAGTTCTATTCTAATCTGTCAATGGAAGAAGAAAATAATCCAGAACTGATAGCCATAAAGCCTCAGATTCTTAGTTGATGATATTTATGACACCTATAAAGGGGTAACATTGCAAATGTGTGCTGATTCCAGGGTTAAAATCTTGCCTTATTCATCCAACCTTTTTTGCCAGGGCCAGAGCTCTTATGACTAGTTAAAGACTAAAAAATCTGGATTTTTTTGTTGTTGTTGTTTGGTGCTGGGAATTGAACTCAGGGCCTGTGCATGCAAGGCAAGCACTCTACCAACTGAGCCACATCCCCAGCCCCTGGACTGTTTTAACTTTATAATCATCCAATAGTGACATCCTCATCAGCATGCATATTTTGCAGCTTCCTCAAGAGTTCAAGGAATTTCACTAATTAGACAGTATAGCTGGAAACTTTTTGCTCACCTAAGGTTGGCATTCTCTGGTCTTGAGAACTAGTATCAAGTAATTCCCTTGGTCAATACTGGCAAAAACTTTCTTTAAGAATGTTACTCCTACCACTCTGGGTCAGAATCAGTCAAGGTAGAGGAATGAGGGCAGAAGTAGAGAGAAAATGGTATCCAAATGTAGCTTGCAGTCAGGAGATTTTGTATAAATTTCCCTTATACCAAGGTATTAGGGAGAGAGGGAAAGGACAATGTAAATGATGCCTTCATGGAATTCCCAAGGGCAGTGAAAGACTAACAGGAAGAAGAACCCAGTGGAATAAATTATGGGTACATGAATGATACAGCAAATACAGCAAAAAGTTAACTTTTTTAGGTGGTGGTTAGAAGGGCATTCGTAATGGAGTTCTTTCAAAATTTTATGTTTAAAACGTTAGTGGGGGACTGGGGTTGTAGCTCAGTGGTGGTGTGACTGCCTTGCATGCATGAGGCACTGGGTTTGATCCGCAGCACCACATGAAAATAAATAAATTAAATTAAATTAATGTGTCCATCTGTAACTAAAAATAGTTTTTTTTTTAAAAAATGTTAGTGGGGTAGAAATGTGGTGGACAGAGTAGGCAGTCAAATATCAATCAGCCAGCCCCAGCACCTAAGGGTTCATCTAACATGATTCTATCCTGGGTAGAAGAACCTAACAGAAAAAGAATAGAACCGGGAGTCAGAAACTTAGGTTCGGACTCACCTATGTGGCCTTGGCCAAGAAACCTTACATCTCTCCATCACAACTTCATCTGTCAAAAGGAATCCATATCTTTTCTGCCGGCCTCACAGAGCTGTTGTGAGGCTAGGCTAAGCTAAGAGGGTAGAAAATACTTAAAACAAAACAAAAAAAGCCTAAGTGCTGTGGAGAGTTATAAAGATAGCAAGAGATAAGTTTCTTGTTCTCAGACAAAACACAAGTAAATGGATGTATACAACATGAAATCAAAAAAAGGATATATAAAAGACCAGAGAAGTCATGCACAATGCAAAAATCATTTTTGCAACTTTTGCTTGGATACTTCCCCTGGCTGAGAACATATGCCTTTTAAGTTAATCTATTCTAGAATTGGCAGAGTCTGGCACATTGTAGATATTCATATTTATCCATGAATGAATAAAATTCTAGTACGTTAGGGACAGAAAACTTATTACCTCTCAATATACCTTGATTATTAAAGATACTTCTAAAAATGAAACAAAAAATCTCCCTTCCTACAGCTTCAACCCATTGGACCTAATTCTATACTCTGAAAAACAAAAAATGTATCTACTTCTCTTTTCCAACAACAACTCTTTAAAGATTAATCATGTTAGCTGGGCGCGGTGGTGCATGCCTGTAATCCCAGCACTTGGGAGGTTGAGGCAGGAGGATCGTGAGTTCAAATGCAGCCTCAGCAACGACGAGGCCCTAAGCAACTTAGTGAGACCCTGTCTCTAAATAAGATACAAAATAGACTGGGAATGTGGCTCAGTGGCTGAGTGCCCCTGGGTTCAATTCCCAGAACCGAAAAAAAAAAAAAAAGATTAATTATGTTGTCATTAAAACAACAACAAGCCAGGCGCAGTGGCACATGCCTGTAATCCCAGCACTTGGGAGGCTGAGGCAGGAGGATCTCGAGTTCAAAGCCAGCCTCAGCAACTTAGCGAAGCCCTAAGAACTCAGTGAGACCCTGTCTCTACATAAAATACAAAATAGGGCTGGGGATGTGGCTCAGTGGTGGAGTGCCCCTGGGTTCAATCCCCAGTACCAAAAAATAAAAAAATAAATAAAAACAACAACAAAAACCTCTCCTGTGGGCTGGGGACATAGCTCAGTTGGTCAAGTGCTTGCCTCAAATGCACAAGGCCCTGGATTCAATCCCAGTACCTCAAAAAAAAAAAAAAAAAAAAAAAAAAAAAAAAAAAACAACCAACCACCAAAAAAAACCCCTCTCCTGTTATTACCTCAATTTTCCTGTGCCCTTATAGGCTAATAGTTCTAGATCTTTCAACTACTGTTCACATAACATGATGTGAAGACTATTAATCCTGATTGCCTCCCTCTAGATATGATCCAGTTAAAGATCTTAATAAGCACTGCTTAGAACAAAACATTTGTGTCCTGCAAAGCAGAGCACAGTGGCATTGTCACCTTCCTTAAGGGAGATAGCACATTTCTACAAACACCTTCCAAATTATTTTAAAAATATTTTGGTAACTGTGGTACAAAATTGGAGGATATTGAGCCTGAAGTCACCTAAACTCATGCTGGGTTTGTCATGAGTTGGTATCTTTGCCATTCTGTATTTTTATAATTGATAATTTTAATCTACACTAAGGGAATTTACTCTCATTATTATATTTTTCTTGGTTGATTTCAGCTCACTGGTGAGCAATCCTGTGAAATCTGTGGGGTAAGCACTTTGAAACTCCTTTACTGATAAGAAATCATAAAAATAGGATTTTTGGACTCATTCTGGTTCCAATGCAACTTAGTAGCTGAGCTGAAATCAGAGGACACAACTCCCATTTTCTCAACCAGAGCTCTCTATCAGGTATCATGGATAATCATGATGATGTTAATGACGATAATCATCTTCAAAGCAAGTAACACTTACTGGAAGCTCACCAAATGCCAGGTACTATTCTAAGAATTTTACATACATCAATTCTCACAACTCTATAAAGGATAGTACTGTTAGGAACCTCATTTTACAAATGGGGCACACTTAGGCAGTGAGAAGTTAAGTACTTGTCCAAGAACATGCAGTGGAACTGGTATTCAAACCCAGATAGACGGTTTGGTGCAATCACCCACTTACTCCCTAGGACTGAGGGAGCTACCCAGGAGTGATCCAGATACTTGGAAAGATCCCCAAAGACCTGTCCTTCAAGTCTTGAGCCACTACCTCCCACAGATGGAAAAAAGGTGGTCATTATACAACTCTATTAGCTGGGTTAACTTTCAGTTCCCAACTTGTGGGGCCCACAATGTGATACTTACCTCCACTGCTCCTCTGGGGAGAGGTCTGACATATCAATCTGTAGAAAGACACCACCAGAAAAACCCATTACTGTCTTAGTACTACTCCTGCATAATATAAGGTGCTCACGCATTCATGAATGCCTTCAAGGAATTAAGGAAAATTTTATGCCCTACAATCTCTATGAAGCCTTTCCCAAAACTATTTCACACTGATTTTTCCCTTTTCTAACTACACAGTTTGGCTTACATCCACGACTGAATGTGTGTTATATGCACACATATTCTGTACTATGCAATGGGGGCAGAAGATTGAAAGAGTCCTAACTCCCACCACACTCACAGCCTAGTAAGGAAGACATATATAAACAGAAAATTTCTTTATTATATGAGAAAGACTAGCTATAGAAGAATGAAGAAGTAGCTTTTAACCCAACTAGGGCATTATAAATTAGGGAAGGCTTCTTAGAAGACATGAAATAAAGAATAAAGAAATGAGAGAAATATATTGCAGGCAAAGAAATAACATGGACATGAAAGAATAAAGTTGTACAGTACACAAACAGTTCAATATGACTAGGGAAAAAATATGAGTCAGGATTAGTGGAAGATGAAGCTAGATAAAATATTCTGTCATATAATGCCACATGGCTCTAAATGATCTCATGGTGGCAAGCAGAACATTAGACCATGGCAATATTAGAGCTCTAGTCCCTGCCCTACTATTAACTAGTGGTATGGCCTTCCAAGCTCCAAGTTCAGTTCTCTCTGGGGTCTTGTCTTTTGAGAACAAGGTTTCTCAAACTTGTCACTACTGATATTTCAGAGTGGTTAACTCTTTGTTGGGGGAGGGGTCCTATACAATGCCAGTTCCATTATCCTGGTGCAATAAGCAGAAATGTCTATAGACAAAAATTGCCCCCATCAAAAACCATGGCACTAGCCTGGCATGGTGGTACACACTTGCAAACCCTGCAGCTCAGGAGGCAGGAGGATCCCAAGTTCACAGCCAGCCTCAGTAACTCAGCTAGGCACTAAGCAACTTAGTGAGACCCTGTCTCAAAATATAAAATAAAAATGGCTGGGGATGTGGCTAAGTGGTTAAGCACCTCTAAGTTCAATCTCCAGTACCCTCACCTCCCCCCCAAAAAAACCCCATAAAGCCGGGCATCGTGGCGCATGCCTGTAATCCAAGTGAGTTGGGAGGCTGAGTCAGAAGGATCGCGAATTCAAAGCCAGCCTCAGCAACTTAGTGAGGCCCTAAGCAACTCAGTGAGACCCTGTCTCTAAATAAAATACAAAATAGGGCTGGGATGTGGCTCAGTGGCTAAGTGTCCCTGAGTTCAATCCCTGGTTCCAAAAAAAAAAAAAACCATAAAAACAAAACAAAACAAAAATCCATGGCACTAGTTTGAGTTCAGGGCTCAAGTTTTCTACTTCTTTGTAGCTATACAAAAGCATAACCATGTTTCAATACTTAAATCACTCAATACATTCGTACACTGAATTGAGCTGAAGACATTCCTTGATGTATAGAAGACAGATAAAAACTTAGAAACAAACAAATCAATCAACAATTATTCCTTTAGAACTTAGGATACTCTGGACCCAGTTTCCCATGTTCCAATAACTTCAGGGACAGTGGCACACACCTGTAATCCCAGAGGCTCAGGAGGCTGAGGCAGGAGGATTGCAAGTTCAAAGCCAGTCTCAGCAAATTAATAAAGCCCTAAGCAACTCATTGAGACCATGTCTCTAAATAAAATTTAAAAAAGGGGTGGGGATATAGTTTAGTGGTTAAGCACTTTTATTCAATCTCCAATCAAAAAAAAAAAAAAGAATATTTGAGATAAAATAGAACTCCACCTACTACCAAGTCAAGTTAGCACGTTTACCAGCCATACTTTAAGTGTGTGTACTGGGAATGCCCATCACTATTTTAGGAATATTTTCTGGCTTCTTCATGTCCCAGCTAAGGAAAGAAAACAAATAATCCAAAGGTTTTGCTGAACAAATCTATGAAGTCAACTACCCTCATTCCTTTTCCTACTTCACGTATTAGGCTCACAGAATTTACTTGGTACCTTGAATCAGGCCTTCATCTAGAAAGACAGAGGTCAAATGCTATGAGAGGGGACAAGAGGATACAAAATATGGAAAGGCACTCCTGTGAGGTACCTACAGACAATTAAAGATCATACTTTGAAAAAAAAAATCATTGCACAAGTTTCATGCTACTTATCAAAATTTGTCTTCTTTTCCTACCTGGACCTGTATCTTGCCAAGTCTGCCTATTCATTGTCCCTAAATAAATGAGACTCATATACTGTGTCTGGGCCTTTGTATACTCCTCCCTCTGCTTAGAATGCCTTTCTGCTACATTTTTTCCAATTCAAATCCCAAGTTATCCTTTGAGAACCCAGTTTAAATTTCACCTTTCCTAAAAAAGCCTTGATTCTGTAGCATAGTGAATTCAGTCTTCTGTTTTTTTCCAGCAAGGATTTTTCTCTTTTTTACTCAAAGTGTAGCCCATGAACTACCAGAATCAGCATCGTCTGAGTGCTTGTTAAAAGTGCACAACCTCAGGCACCACTCTAGACTTACTAAATCAGAAGCTGCCTTTTAATAAGATCTCCAGATGATTATTATGCACATTAAAGAAGCTCCATTCTCTAATACACATTCATATTCTTATGTTATCTTAGACGTGCTTTCCAATGACCTAACTGCTTCACAGGACCAACCTGGGGCAAGCAAGGAATCTAGGGCTCATAATTTAAGGAGGCTTTCACTCCAGTCACCACCACTACACTACATGACTTTGAGTGACTGCTTCAAGTTTACACCCAGCACCTTGATTGCCTCACCTTGGCCCTGACCCTGCTTATGTCTTGCACCCATTCTATAAATCTGGAAGCTGCCTCAGAGCCAAGACACACTTTACACTGTGTTGGTGTCTACCAAGGAGAATAGCACACAGCTAAGTATTTATTAAGCACTCAATGAATACCTGATAGAACTGAATGGAATTCTTTACAATAAAGTATGCAAGTATGCTAATAAATCAATATACCACCTGGAGATGCTTAAATTGGTGAGTAAACAAACACTTAAAAGTAACTAATTAGGGTCTGGGGATATAGCTCAGTTGGTAGAGTGCTTGCCTTAAGGCCCTGGGTTCAATCCCCAGCATCGCAAAAAAAAAAAAAAAAAAAAAAAAAAAAAAAAAAAAAATAACCTAATTAGGGCTGGGGACATAGCTCATTTGGTAGAGTGCTTGCCTAACATGCACAAGGCCCTGGGTTCAATCCCTAGCACCACCACAAAAAAAAAAAAAAAAAAAAAAAGAGAGAGAGAGAAAGAAAAGAAGCAAACAAACTAACTAACTCATTAGCTGGGCAAGGTGGCTAAGGCAGGAGGATGGCAATTTCAAGACCTGTCTTAGCAACTCAGCAAAACCCTGATTCAAAATAAAAATAAATTGGGAGTGGGGGTGGCACTGAGGAATAGCTAAGTGGTAAGGCCCTTCCCTAGCATGCACAAGACCCTGGGTTCAACTCCCAACAGAGCAAATAAATAAATGGAGCTGGAGATGTAGCTCAGTAGCACAGTACTTTGGATTCAATTACCAATATGAGGGTGGAAGGGAGTAACTAATAAGCATCTGAGAGAGGAGTATTCATCCAACACTAGAGCATTCAGAAAAATCATATTAAAAACTATGTGACAGCTGTCACAGTGGCACACACCTGTAATCCCAGCAGCTCAGGAGGCTAAGGCAGGAGGATAATGAGTTCAAAGACAGCCTCAGCAAATGCGAGGTGCTAAGCAACTTAGTGAGACCCTGTCTCTAAATAAAATACAAAACAAGGCTGGGGATGTGGCTTAGTGATCAAGTGCCCCTGAGTTCAATCCCCAGTACCAAAACAAACAAAACAAAAAAACTATGTGACAAAAACAAGCATGTGGAGAGATCCAAGATGGCGGACTAGAGGGAGGTTGCATTCCTTGTCTCTCTGTAACTCGGGTTTCAAGCAGAGGAAAATCTGTTTCTCTGTGAGGCAGTCTTTGCTCCTCTTTGATCTCCTACTGTTTACCCCTTTGTCTAACTCAATCAATTGCAGCCTGCCAGCATATTGACTACATTTTGAGTGCAAATTGCTCACTGACTGCTGCCTATCATGTACTATTTGCCTGTTTGCCTGCCTCTGGCCTGCCTTTCACCCACCGACCCAAGTCTACCTGAGATCATCGCCAGTAGCCTGCAGACTGCCTGCAGACCGCCAGCAGATCGCCAGCTGCCTGATGTTGCCTGGAAGTCCATTGTCACAGTACCTGCAGGTTTGGTTATAAGGGCTGCCACCATTTTGGGAAAATAGCCAGAACCTGCAGGACCCCAGACCCAACTGACCACACCCAGCCTCCAAGGCGCTCCCCCAACCTGACTGACCTCACCCCACCTCCAGGACTCGGGCCCAACTGACCCACACCCAATATATAATATATATATGATTACATGAATGGTGTGAATGCACATTGTGTACAACCATGGAAATGAAAAGTTGTACCCCATTTGTGTACAATGAATCAAAATACAGTCTGTAAAAAAAGAAAAATCACATCCACTCCACAACTTAAAATTCTCTGGTAGCTTCCCATCATGTTGAATGAAATAAAATGCTTTAACCTGGGGGGAAAAAAACAAACAACAAAAAAAAACAAGCATGTGTTCAAATAAGCAAGACATGTCCACTGAAGGAAAAACTAGAAAATCCAGAAAACTGGGTCAGGCATGGAGGTACCTCTCTGTCAAAGAGTGGACTTAGCATATTACTGTTTATGCCTCCGTTTCTCCACCTGAAAACAAAGTAAGACTTTTGACTTCATCATAGGGCTGTGAGGAAAATACATTCAAGGTGATCAAGTGATTTCACTGCCTTTCCTCCTAGGACGGTGGGCATTCTTTATAAACTACTAGAAGAGGCCAGGGAACTGACTTTTGGGAAAACACAGGACAGTAACTCTTGGGACTTAAAGGATCATTAGCACTTCATGAAGTAGTATAAATGTTAAGAGTACTATAAGATCTGGCTTTAATATTTGCCTCCAGAACAAAAAGGTTTTAAATTACATCCAAACCAGTCTTCTAGCTCAAGTGGTAAAACAAGGAAAGCAGTAAACTATAGCTATAATTAACCTGTACCATCTGGAAAGACGTCTTTATTTTCTCCCTCATTGAGGCATTTATTCATCTGGGGCCAAGCACTAAACTCAGTCTGAAGGCATCTGGTCTAAAACTCAGGTAGCTAATTGAGTAGGTTCCCAGGTCAAGCGTACTGATTGATGGGCCCATAACCAACTCTAAGACATAGAATGTTTTATTGTTAGTCAATCACTTCTCTCCTAGGATCTCACAAGGTCCCTAGTCATATCAATCTACATAAGCCCAGATTTGAAAGAGGTTAAACCATAAATGACAGGCAGAGGACAAGAGAAAATTTTGCGAAGACATAAAATGCTCAAAAGTTGGCAGCTATTTCTTCTCAAGAGGTACAAAAGATTAGGGACCCACCACTGTATCCCCACAATTTCAGGCTTCCTGTCTCCTACAAAAAAAAAAAAATACTCTCTGATCTCAGCATCTTTTTAAAAAAATATTTTTAGTTGTAGATGGACACAATACCTTTTATTTATTTATTTTTTATGTGGTGCTGAGGATCAAACCCAGTGCCTTACACATTCAAGGCAAGCACTCTACCACTGAGCCACAACCCCAGCCCTGATCTCTGCACATTTACATAGGCTGGTTACTTTGTTCCTTAGCCCCTTTCTGCCTTCCTGCAAAACTTTGATCTAATCCTCCTGGTCTCTGGAAGGTTCTTTGATCCCATTCAAGATACAACATCCTCTACTACCTTGCTATCTGTGTGGCCCATGGCCAACAGCAACACCACCCTGGGAGCTATTATAAAATAAAGAATCTCAGACTCCATCCAAGAATCCCTGAGACAGAATCTTTATTTTATTTATTTTTATTTTTTATTTTTTTGCAGTGCTGGGGATTGAACCCAGAGCCTTGTGCCTATGAGGCAAGCACTCTACCAACTGAGCTATATCCCCAGCTCCCAGAATCTTTATTTTAATAAGATACCAAAGTAATTCATAAATACGTTAAAAGTTTAAGAAGCATTACTACTACAACCCAGCACTTACATTCATAAATTGCATTTAAAGCCTTTTGCATCTCTACACCTGATTCTTTTTTTTTTTTTGAGACAGGGTCTCAATAAGTTGCTTAGGGCCTTGCTAAGTTGCTGAAGATGGCTTTAAACTTGTGATCCTCCTGCCTCAACCCTCTGGACTACTGGGATTATAGGTGTGTGCCACTACACCCAGCCTGATTTTTTTTTAATAACAATTTTATTGAGATCTAATTCACGTACCATAAAATTCTAGGGTTTTTAAATTCACCCATTTAAAGGGTGAATTTTAGGGTTTTTTTTTTAAGCATATTCACAAAATTATGCTACAATTACCCCCAAAAGAAACCACATAATTGTTAGAGGTCACTCTCCATTTCCCCATCCCACTCCCATCCCCAGCCCTAGGAAACCACTAACTTACTTTCTGTTTCTATGTATTTGTTTATCACAGGCAATTTGTATAAAAGGGATCATACAATATCTGGTCTTTTGTGGCTGGCTTCTTTCATCTGGCATGATTTTTTTTTGTGGAGGGGTGGTACCAGGGATTGAACTCAAGGGTATTTGACCGCTGAGTCACATCCCCAGTTCTATTTTGTATTTGATTTAGAGACAGGGTCTCACTGAGTTGCATAGCACCTCAATTTTGCTGAGGCTGGCTTTGAACTCAAGGTCTCTTGCCTCAGCCTTCCGAGTTACTGGGATTACAGGGGTGCACTACTGTACCCAGCTTGGCATAATTTTTTCAAGATTGATCCATTTTGTAACATATATTGTAGTTCACTCCCTTTTTCATTGTATTTATTTGTTTATTTATTTTAGTTATACCTTTATTTTACTTATTTTTTTCTCTGTGGGGCTTTATTTTACAATGCCTTTATTTTACTTATTTATTTCTCTGTGGTACTAAGGATCAAACCCAGTACTTCACACATGCTAGGCAAGTGCTCTACCACTGAGTTATAACTCAAACCCTTGGTTCACTCCTTTTTATTGCCAAACAATATTCCATTATGGGAATATATCATATTTTATTTATCCATTCATCAGTTGATAGATATTGGGCTGTATCAATTTTTGCGTATTATAAGTAATATTGCTATGAACATTTTTCAATACATTTTTGTGTGAACATATGTTTTCATTTGAGTACATACCTAGGAGTAGAATTGCTGTAATATAATAACTCTATGCTTAACCTTTAGAGGAACTGCAAATTGTTTTCTATAGCAGCTGTACCATTTTACAGTCTCACCAGAAGTGTGTGTGAGTGAGAGTAATTTCTCTACATCCTTGCTAACATATCTCAAACTGCTTTTGATTTTCATTTCCCAAAGGGATAATGATGTTGATAATCTTTTCAACTTTATTATTCTTAATTTTTCGCAGTGCTGAGGATGGAATTTACGTACTGGTAGGCAATGACTCTACCACTAAGCTGTACCCCCAGCTTCTCTTCAGCATCTTTTCATCTGTTTACTGGCCACTGTATATCTTCTTTAAAGAAAAGCCTATTCAGGTTTTCTTTCTTCAATTATCTTTTTATTGTTGAATTTTAAGTTATTTTTATATTCTAGACATAAATCCTGAACTGATAGATAACTTGCAAATATTTTCTCCCATTTAGTAGGTTATCCTTTCACTTTTTAAATGTCTTTTGTAGCACAAGTTTTTAATCTTTTTTTGGGGGGCGGGTACTGGGGATTGAACTCAGGGGCACTTGCCTCACTGAGCCACATCCCCAGCCCTATTTTGTATTTTATTTAGAGACAGGGTCTCACTGAGTTGCTTAGGGCCTCGCTAAGTTGCTGAGGCTGGCTTTGAACTCGTGATCCTCCTGGCTCAGCCTCCAGAGTCACTTGGATTACAGGTGTGCGCCACCACGACCGGCTCAAGTTTTTAATCTTGATGAAGTCCAATTTACATTTTTTTCTTTTGTTGTTTGTAATTTTGATATATCTAAGAAACCACTGTCTAACCTGGTCATGGATTACACTTATGTTTTCTTCTAAGAATTTTATAGATTTAGTTTTTCCATTTAGGTCATTGGTCCATTTTTAGTTAATTTTTCTATGCAGTGTGAAACAGAGGTTCAAATTCATTCTTCTGCATGTGGCTATCTAATTGTCTTCGCATGATTTGTTAAAAAGAATATTATTTCCTTTCTGTGCCTGATTCTATATATTAGCTCTTAATTCTTCAAGACAGAATATAACCCTTGTTTTCCACATCTTCTTTAGTTGTCCTAGTAGCTCTCTAAATTTTGCTGAAGACACTCAGAAAAACTAAAAGATAGCTAGAAAACCGTTTATAGTACCATTCCCCCAAAAAAGGACCTCTGAGGCTATCTAAGACGTTTGATACATTTATTCATTTACTTATTTCCAGTTTAGTTACTCCTATTCTAAATGAGCAGGCTCTTGGCTAAGCACTGAGATACAAAAATGAATCAAACTTTTTCCTGCCCCTGAGAAGACAGAAATTGAGCTTTTTTTTTAATCAGGAATTTACTTAGCCCAAGAAACACAACTGTTTCCATTTCATAAAAGGCACAAAGTTTTTAAAAATGTATGTTTTACAACTACATTGGTATAAAAAGGATAATACAAGCCAGATTACAGTCACCTTTTTCTTCTAATTTAAAAAGAAAACATTTTTGTGGGCTTCTAGTCACTGCACCTACTATATCTAATGAATAAATCAGCTCTGGGTCTTGCTTTCTCCCCAGAGCTGTGGATTAAGTGTTCTCTCCTCAGTTGCCAAGTCATATTGCTTTGCTGCTTCTGAGATTCTTGTCTCTACTGAGCCTATCTGATAATGAAGGATGAAATTTAGGTGCACACTAAATCTCACATTGCCTAAATCCACAAAAAAAGTAACCTCAGGCCAGGTGCAATAGCGCCCACCTATAATCCCAGTGGCTCAGGAGACAGGAGGATTGTGAGTTCAAAGTCAGCCACAGAAACAGCGAGGCGCCAAGCAACACAGTGAGACTCTGTCTCTAAATAAAATACAAAATAGGGCTGCGGATGTGGCTCAGTGGTCAAGTGTCCCCTGAGTTCAATACCCTGTGCCTCCACCAAAAAAGCAACCTCAAGCCAGGCGTGGTGGCGCACGCCTGTAATCCAAGTGACTTGGGAGGCTGAGTCAGGAGGATCGAGAGTTCCAAGCCAGCCTCAGCAACTTAGCGAGGCCCTAAGCAACTCACAGTGAGACCCTGTCTCTAAATAAAATACAAAATAGGGCTGGGGATGTGGCTCAGTGGCCGAGTGTCCCTGAGTTCAATGCCTGGTTCTAAAAAAAAAAAAAAAAAAAAAAGCAACCTCAGTTATACTTATATAACCATTCGACAATAATGTTAACTCTGCATTAATAGAAGGGTTTAGATACATTCATGAATGATCAAATCCAAACAAACAAAAAACTTAGACACATCACAAACAAATTCAAACAAAAAAACGAATGCCAAAGGCTAAGCAAGAATCTTGAAGGTAGCCAACAATTATAAAACAGGCATAAAATAGTCTTTTCCTTTATAAACCTTGCTTTTTTAATGCAGAAGGCATAAAGGCTAAAGGAGGAGTAAAGAAAGAGGCTATTTTGTTGCTACATATCAATACTCTGCTTTCCCCAAAAGTTTGCCAGCACCAAAAGAACATAATGAATAAGATGGGTAGTGACACTTAATCCATGTATTATGTCTTATTTCCTTGGTTTTTATCTCACTGTCGTTTATCACCCTGAGAAATGGCCTCAGGGCAACAACTGTCCTCAGTGAACAGAAATACAACTATATGTTCTAATCTGGTGTAGCTCTTCACTTACTACATATTATACATATTTGTCTAAATATTTATATACATTATATATTTGTTCATGTGAAATATATATATTTACATATATGTTACATATACATTATATATAAAAATAAATGTATTGCCAGGTATGGTGGAGCACACCTGTAATCCCAGTGGCTCAGGAGGCTGAGGCAGGAGGGTCACAGGTTCAAGGCCAGTCTCAGCAACTCAGCAAGGCCCTAAGCAACTTTGTAAGACCCTTTCTCAAAATAAAAAATAAAAAGGGCTGGGGATGTGGCTCAGTGGTTAAGTGCCCCTGGGTTCAATCCCTGGTACTCCCCCCAAAATTTTATGTGGGTATGTATATGTGTGTGTGTGTGTGTGTGTGTGTGTGTATACTTTAAATTTATATAAATAGGGTACTTCCCCCTATGCCTCAGTTTCCCCATCTATAAAATGAGAGGATTACTTAGATGACTTTCAAGTTCCCTTAAGATAAAATACTATAATTCACAACAAATTTATCTAACTCCAAAGCTCTAGAGCCAGCTAAAATATTTTGGTTTTGAAACTACCATAGCTCCCTTAATGACCACAGAATTTAGCAAAATGTCTTTAGTGTGATGAGGTGTAACTGATGATAAATTAAATCACTAAAAATTTACCAAGTGATAACACACACATCAGGAGTTTATATCACACAGGGAATGGCCTCCCATCCTGATTTTCAACACCTGCTAACTGCAAAGAGCCCTAAACTCTGAAACTCTTTGGATGGGCAACCTGACATTTCATACATATTAGCTAATTCTTTTACATTAGAGAATTATCAGCCATGGGGTTAAAGACTTCATCCTTTGACAACATTAGAGATGAGTAAATCCAACCTTTGCCCATGATGTATTCACAGTCCAGAGAGTGGTGGAAGACTATAATTAAACATAATATGATAAGGCTAACTACTGACATATAAACAAAATGCTATGTAAACCCAGAGAAAAGAGAGATTAGCTAGCTCCTGAACCCAGCAGAAATACAACACAACAACCTGGCCAGTAGCCTTAATCTGGTAAGGTACAGACACTGTGGTCTGCTGAGTAATTAGGATAACAAGTGAAGTCCAAAGGTTCACAGGCTATTCACATTTGTAGTTCCCCATTCTTCTTTCATTCACATTTTCAAACTCCTTAGTTGTGCCAAGAATTCAAGGCAAATAAATTCCAAGTGGAACTACCTCACCTTTTAGACCTCCAAGGTCCTAATCAGTTGGAACATTAGTCAAATTCTAAGGCCTGACATGGGCAGCACACTTAAAGCAGTGAAGTGAAGGCAGGTGCTTGTTGTAACAACTGCTGATGATGTTACCTGCCCTCACCCCCATACCTTTCCTACCATCACCAGAAAGCACAGTTACCAGCTGGGCCTGGTGGTGCATGTCTGTAATCCCAGAGGTTCTGGAGGCTGAGGCTGGAGAATCCCAAGTTCAAAGCCAGCCTCAGCAACAGAGAGGCACTAAGCAACTCAGTGAGACCCTGTCTCTAAATAAAATACAAAATAGGGCTGGGGATGTGGCTCAGTGGTTGAAGGCCCCTGAGTTCAATGCCCGGTACATTAAAAAAAAAAAAAAAAAAAAAAAAAGGCACAATTACCAATCCAGCTAGGTAACTTTTTAAATTAAACTTTTCAAATATGAAGGAATATTAAGTTTGCTCCTTTGGTTCTTCAATTCCTATCTAATCAAATTTCTATTTCTCAGCCTGGCTTCCTTCCTTATGGGACCTCTTCTCTCATTCTTTTCTATATGCACTCCAGCTTCCATACACCCTAAATTACTCTACCTTTCCTTAAAGACCTCCTCCAGAACCCTCCCAGAAAAGAATGATCCCTTCTGAATACTTAAAGTCTTCACATTCTGGACTGTTTGTGTGCTGATCATATATACCCACCTATGAAATCTCCCTTGAGTTTTTCATTGCCACACTTAGTTCAGACTTAATCCCTTGTTCTCTCAAGGACTATTGTAGTGGCCTCCAAAGTAAACTCCCTAACTCTAATCTTCCACAAGACTTGAGCAGCTACAATGGTATTTATCAGACACACAACTGACATTATATTCCTACTTTGACAAACTTTCATGACCTTCTATTGCCTTCAGGTTAAAGTCCCAACACCTTAGAATGACATGCAAGGTACTTCATACTCTGACCCAATCAGCTACCTTATTTCATCTCTCTCAGCCAAATGACTTCGACTCAGCCACAATGAACCACTTGCCATTCTAATCTGTCCTTCTTCTCTGACACAACTAGATTCTTTGGTTGCTGCTTTCTTCTCTCTAGAATTCTTTCCTCACCCCTATTCAACTTTTAAGATGTAGCTCAAATATCACCTCATTTATGGGACATTCTCCACTTTTATCCATTCTTACATCTATTCAACTGTTAACTGAACATGTTAAGCTCTAGACTAGAAATACAATAACAACAAATAACTCTCAACCTCAAGGAGCTTTAAGTCTATTAAGACAAGGTAACTAGGCCAAGGATTTTTTTTTGTACCAGGGATTAAACCCAGGGGTGTTAACCACTGAGCAACATCTCCAGTCCCCCACTGTTTTTTTAAACTGACCTGGAACTCCATCTTTAAAGACTCCAGATGCTCCAGTGACTCCACGTCACTTTTTTTTTTTTAATTAATTTATTTTTTTGGTAGTTGTAAGTGGACAGAACGCTTTTATCTGTTTATTTTTATGTGGTGCTAAGGATTGAACCCAGTGCCTCACACATGCAAGGCAAGTGCTCTGCCTCTGAGCTACAGTCCTAGCCCCCCAATCCCTTTTTATATTTTATTTAGAGATAGGGTCTCACTACGTTGCAGAGGCTGACTTTGAACTCGTGATCCTCCTGCCTCAGCCTCCCAAGCTGCTGGGATTACAGGAATGTGCCGCCATGCCTAGCAGGATTATTTAAAAAGCTTTGTTGAGGTGTATCATCCATTTTAAGTGGGAAGTTCAATGATTGTTAGCATAAAGAGCTGTATAACCTTCTTATTTTAAATCATTCCCACCATGCTAAAAAGAAACCTCACACTTATCTGCTAACTCCTCATTCCCACCCCCAGATTCTAGCAACCACTAATCTAAAGCTTTGCCTTTTCTGGACTTTTCATATAAATGAATTCATACAATATGTAGTCTTTTGTGACTAGCTTCTTTCACTTAGCATGTTTTCAAGAATCATCCATGTATCAGTAGTTCACTCCTTTTCTTACTAAATAATATTCCACTATGTGGATATATCACATTTTATTTATCCATTCTATCCATTCACCAGCTGAAGGATATTGGGGCTGTTTTTACATTTTGTTTTTTTTTTTAAATAATGTTGTTATGAATATCCGTCTATAAGTTTATGTGTGGACCTCTTTTTTTTCTCTTAAGAATATATCTAAGCCGGGCGTTGTGCCGCACGCCTGTAATCCAAGCGACTTGGGAGGCTGAGACAGGAGGATCGCGAGTTCAAAGCCAGCCTCAGCAACTTAGCGAGGCCCTTAGCAACTCAGTGAGACCCTGTCTCTAAATAAAATACAAAATAGGGCTGGGGATGTGGCCAAGTGTCCCTGAGTTCAATCCCTGGTTCCAAAAAAAAAAAAGAATATATCTAAGGGTGGAATTGCTGGGGTATAAAACTGCATAACCTACTGAGAAACTGCCAAATTGTTTGCACATCATATTACTGAGATTTTGATTTCCATTCCGCTGATAGCTAATGATGCTGAACATTTTTCATGTGCCTATTGTCTATTTGTATATTTTCTTTGGAGTAAAGTCTAATCAGATTTTTTACACACCCCCCGCCTTTTTTTTTTTGTACCAGGGAATGAACCCAGGGGCACTTAACCACTGAGACACATCTCTAGCCCTTTTTTTATATTTTATTTTGAGACAGGGTCTCACTAAATTACTTAGGGCCTCACTAAATACCTGAGGCTGGCTTTAAACTTGCAATCCTCCTGCCTCAGTCTCCCAAACTGCTGGTATTAAAGGCATGTTCCACTACACCCAGCTTTTTGCCCAAATTTGATTGGGTCATTTCTTTTTAATGTTGAGTTGTAAGAATTCTTTACATATTCTGTATATAATTGATATTATCAATGTATGAATTACAAAGATTTTTCTCCAATTTAGCCATCCTAGTGGGTATAAAATGGTCCAAGGATCAGTTTAATCTCATTCATTTTTATATTTCAAAGATATAACCTGGCACATTGTATATATTCAAAAAATGCTGGAAGGATGCTAAATAATTTTAATTGTTTTGAAGTAAAGGATAATAGCTTACCTGTTCAGCATTCCCCTCACACTTTATACCTAATACTAGACACAAGCAAATGCTTGGGAAACACTCAGAGACTAATTCTCTCTTGAACAAATGCTGGGGACAATGCTACAGAAAAATTCAGAGGAACTGAGAAAGCCATTTGAAATCAGTAAAACCTGTTTATACATTGCTTCTACCATTCACCCCTAGAGAGCACTGCTTTCTAAAGATAAGGAGCAATTAAAAAAAAAAAAGCAATTTCTATATAAATCATTCCTGCAGTGTCTAGACTCATAAGTAACTGTCAAATTGCCCCATCGCTTAGAAAACTGGCCCTCTCCCTCCATTCCCTTTGCCAATGAAAGATAACAGGCACATGACAAAATCACAAGCTATGTTTATCCCCAGCAATGAATAATACTTTAGTTCTGCTGGCAGTGCCCTTTCTTCTCCATAAGGAACTCACATCCAGAAGGGAAGAGACAAGTTGCAATGAAGGTGCTCCATCCTTGTGGCTGTTCAACTAAAAAGTGACTTTTTCCTCATAAAAGAAATATTAATATAAAACCCTACTTGATTATGAATAGCCAACATTAAAAACTTTTCAAATTTAGTACAGCATCCAGCTAGAACTGAAGGAAACATTGGGGAGAAAGTAAAATTGAAGTTCATGGCTGGTGGTACCAATGGAACAGGAAATATTTCTACCATCTTTTCCTTCCTTTCTATTCGAGCTACAAACAATCCAGACCTTCAAACTCAGGCCCTTCTCAGTCACTGTCTCACCCAAGTTGAAAATCTTCAGGTGTCCCAATACTGCCTAGAAAACAAAGTAAGAAATCCTCAGCAAGCTACACAGTACTCTGCAAGAGAACAATGAAGAGTGAGCTCTTGTTACCACACAAGGCCGTGATCTGATCCCAGTTTGCCTTTCCAGTTTTTTACATTTCTTGGGTTCCCATTCTTCTGGCACTTTACATGCACTTTAGATTTAAATAAATCTGGAAGCCCTACTTGCCTGGACCCTTCAATCTCATCTCCATTTCAGCCCCCCACCCCGCAATCTAAAATGAAAATTTTATACATGTCATTCACCTAAATTCTTAAAGCTGTTCTTAAAGTTAATCATATAAAAATCCAAACTCCTAGTCAGGTGCAGTGGTTCATGCCTATGTTCCAAGCAACTCAAGAGGTTGAGGCAGGAGGATCTCTGGGCCCCAGAGTTTGAGGCTAGCCTGGGCAACACAGCAAGACCCCATCTCAAAATAAATAAATAAACAAATAAATAATCTAAACTCGTTAGCACAATATATAATATCTTATGTGATGTCATATCTGCCTTCCTTTCTTGTCCCCCTACTTTCTCTTTACTCCCCACTTCCTGCTCTGTTACTCTAGTATTACTAAATTGCACCCAGTTCCCTGAAGTACCACTCTCTCTCTCATCTCCCACCATGCATATGTTGTTCCTCCTACCTAGAAGGCCCTTCTTTCTTTAGCTGGTTAATTTCTAGTCACCTTCACAGTCAGCTAAGGAGCCTTTCTTGACCTCTTGTCTGCCATTTTCTGTGTTCCCAGAGATCTCTGTGCTTCTTCATATTACAGCAGTTATTATATCTGCTTATTTCAATCCCCTGTACTGACAAAAAAAAATTAGCTATTACTGTTATCATAACAATAGGGAGAGAAAATACAGTTTTTACAGGGTACCAAATGACAAGCTCAGAAGATGTTAGACTTAATCCTAAGGGCAATAGGGAGTAAAATGTCATATGAGGCCTCTAAGAAATATAATGCTTTCAGTTATTGGCAACTAAAAGGGAAAAAGAAAAGTGGGAGGGAGAAAGAACAAAAACCTTGGCAGGGCTTATGCTCTCTGCCTCCCCTTTCCCCAGCTTCTCTCTAGCTGCCAGGGCCAAAAGTCTTATAGCTATGACCCAGCACTCTCTTGGGAAAGCTGTACTTCAGAGGGAACTAATGAGTTTATGTTTACCTACAGATTTTCCTCTGAGGAGCAAAGAGATAACATGTGACTTCAAGAAGGGAAAACACAAAGAAATACCAAGGAGATGAGAAATGACGCTAGATCGATTATCCTGGGTTAATTTCCATGGCATAAACTTTCAGGTCAGTCTCAGGTGTGCTGAGCCTGCATTCTCTGTCAGTGACTATACCTCCAAAAGTCAGAGGTGCAAAGCAGCAGTATCTGAGAAAAGGTACAATGAGAACTAAAACATTGAAGCTACACAGAAATAAGAATTCTAGTACAATCTGAATAACACTGCAACAGAGGTATTCAAAGAGGGAAGACAGTGACCACAGAATGATAAGTTCCCTACCATTAGAGGGATTTAAATGCACACTAGGACCACTTCCTGGAGATTTCAGCACAGGTGGATGGACTAAATTAAAGATTCAAGTTCAAAAAACAGTTGAAACCTATTCTATGCTAGCCACTATGTGGAAATAAAAGAATGAATAAGGCTTTCAAGTATAGCTGAATTTGGTGGGAGAGATAAATAGCATGACCTCTTGTCAAATCACCTCAGGAAATGAAATCACATACTTACACAGTGGGGATGTCTAGTGTAGGAAATAAACAATATTCACATTTCCCAGGATGGTTAAGAGCACAGAGCTGGAATGGTCTTGGATTTGAACCCAAGCTGTCACTCACTTATGTGTATGATGTTAAACAAGTAACTTAAATTCTCCATGCCTCAGTTTCTATATCTGTAAAGTGGGGGTAATTATAATAGTACCTATCTTGTAAGGTTGCAGTATTAAATTAGATAATGCATATAAAACACTTGGTGCAGGACTTGACACAGACTAAGTACTCTACATTATTTTGCCTTCAGTGCTCTCCCTCAGTACTCTTTTCTGCTACACCCCAGCCTCAGAATCCTTTTCAACACTGTCTTCTAATCATCTACTATCAGCTGGCTATCTCTGAGATAAAACAAATCTATTCCTACTCTACAATCTGGGTTACTATTGACTACTCTAGTGGGGTTTCCCCTGCTTCTTCACTATGCTACCATTCATTTTATATCCCTAAAAGAATTCCAAAGAAAACAATTAGATATCCAAGATTAAACTCCAATCACATATGCCTTAAACCCTCGAAAAGATCTTGGTTTGGACCAAAAATCCCCAGAGAAGAAAATCCCTGGAAACAAGGAACACTTATCAAATGTCTTTGGGGAGAGACCTACACAAGGAAAATAAAGCAACAAAACAAAACAACAGAACACTGACTATTGCTTTGAAGAAGCAAGGAATGGGAACTTCCACAGTCTGCATGCTGCGGTTTTACCAAACTAACTGGTTCAATCCTCAGCAGTACAAAAACAAAACAAAACAAAGCAAAAAACACCCTGGGAAGAAGAAATGTGGTATTGACTGCCATTTCCTCCTTGATGGACCCACTGCACCTACTCCACTATTGCAGCACCTGTTCTTGCATTTGCCTCTCAGTCTTTCTCAACCTATACTCATCTATAAACCCCCTGCTGGCTGTTATCATACTTTATCCATCTTAGTATTATCAGGCATAGCACAGTGCCTGGCACACAGAAGATGCTTCAGAAGTCTGATGACTAGATTGACAAATGAAGGTAGAAACCTTTACAGAGAAAATCAGACAAGGCAAGGTAAAAAGCTGAAGTCCTAGAAGGAAAAGTCCTAGAAGGAAAAGTCCTAGAAGCCAAATGAGCCTTAGGCTAGAATCCTAAAGGACAGGTAGGATTTGGAAAGGAAAGATATTCTACACAGACAGGACAGCACCAACAAAGACCTGGCAGCAACCAGAAATACAGTACACAGAGCTAGGCACGTAGTGGCCCATGCCTGCAATCCCAGAGACTCAGAAGGCTGAGGCAGGAAGTTCACAAGTTTGAGGACAAGACTCAGCAAGGTGGTGAGACCCTCAGCAACTTAGGAAGACACTGTCTCAAAATTAAAAAATAAATAAATAAATAAATCCAGGTGAGGTAGTGAATGCCTCTAATCCCAGCAGTTCAGCAGGCTGAGGAAGGAGGATCACAGGTTTGAGGCCATCTTCAAAAATTTAATGAGGCACTAAGCAACTTAGTGAGACCCTGTCTCAAAATAAAAAATAAAAAGGGCTGGGGATGCAACTCAGTGGTTAAGCACCCCTGGGTTCAATCCCCAGTACCAAAAAATAAATGAATAAAAACAAAAAAGACCAGGGATGTAGCTCATGGCAAAGTGCCCTTGGGTTCAATCCCCAGTACAAAAAAAAAAAAAAAAAAAAAAAAATCCAAACCAATTATCATAGGAATATTGTAAACATTTAATAAAAAGCAATACCACCAGGAATGGTGGTGCACTCCTAGAATCCCAGTTACTGGGGTTGGGGTGGCCTGAGAGGAGGATCACAAGTTCAAGGCCAGCCTTGGCAACTTAGCGACACCTTCTCTCAAAATAAAACTTTTAAGCCGGGCGTGGTGGCGCAGGCCTGTAATCCAAGCGACTTGGGAGGCTGAGTCAGGAGGATCGCGAGTTCAAAGCCAGCCTCAGCAACTTAGCGAGGCCCTAAGTAACTCAGTGAGACCCTGTCTCTAAAATAAAAATACAAAATAGGGCTGGGGATGTGACTCAGTGGCCGAGTGTCTCTGAATTCAATCCCTGGTTCCAAAAAAAATAAAAAATAAAAAATAAAAAATAAATAAATAAAATTTTTAAAAAGGACTAAGGCTCAGTGCTAGTAAATCCCTGGGTTCAAACCTCAGTATCACTAATAAAAATAAATGTTAATATTATCAAATACTTATTGGGTACCTACTGTATATTGAGAACCAGGTTGAATAAAGAGAACAATAAACAAGAAAGACTAGAATTCTGCTCTCTCATGAAGCTTACAGCCTAGTGGGAAAGACAATTACAATAATGTTTGGCAGAGCTGGGTTAGAAGAACAGAGGCTGAAGGAACACAAAACAGTGTGACCCAATCAGTGGGCCAAAAGAGACAGCTCCTTCATTTCTTTTAAAAATTTTTTTTTCAGTTTATTCTACTCTTTTTTTTTTAATTTGTTCAAATTAGTTATACATGACAGTAGAATGCATTTTGACACATTGTACATAAATGGAGCACAACTTCTCATTCCTCTAGCTGTACATGGTGCTGAGTCACACCAGTAGTGTAATCATACATGTATATAGTATAATAATGTCTGTCACATTCTACTGTCCTTCCCATTCCCATCACCCCACCTCCCCTCACTCCCCTCTGCATAATCCAAAGTTCCTTTGTTCTTCCCTACCTACCCCACCCCAACCATGGATCAGCATCCACTTATCAGAGAAAACATTTGGTCTTTGGCTTTTTGGGATCGGCTTATTTCGCTTAGCATGATATTCTCTAGTTCCTTCCAATTACCTGCAAATGCCATAATTTCATTCTTCTTTAAGGCTGAGTAATATTCCATTGTGCATATGTACCACATTTTCTTTATCCATTCATCTGATGAAGGGCATCTAGGTTGGTTCCATAGTTTAGCTATTGTGAATTGCAGCTCCTTCATTTTTAAATTGTGATTTAAAACACCCTAGGGCTTCTATTGAGTCCCTTCTATGACCAAAAAGTCTTCAAAGTAAGCTTTTATTTAAGTAAAGAGATTCATGACTAAATGAAAGTTTAAAAACCACCAACATAGTCCAATCTTTCTCTCTCTCTCTCTTTTTTTTTTTTTTAATGGTACTAGGGCCTTCTACATGCCAGGCAAGTGCTCCACCACAAGGTTAGATCTCTAGTCCTATTTTTATAGTGGCAAAAGCTGGTCTTGAAGTTGTGATCCTCTTCCTCGGCCACCTGAGTAGCTGGGATTACCGCCTACAACTCCACACCCCATGCTTGACTCAGATTTCCTTTTCCAATAAGTGTAAAACAGGACCCAGAAGAGATAAATTATTCACTTGTGGCAATAATACCTCAGTTAGTTGCACTTGGGATACCTGCTTTGATCTCTGGCATGCACTGATCTGCATGATATAGCATCATTTTAGCAGATGAGCAGGCACTGAAAATTAATATATCCAGAATACGCAGGTACAAGCCAGAAGGGTTGGCTGGCCATGATTGGGTACTGACATGCTGTTCTACCTTTAAATTTTAAACTACTCCCAGTGCTAAGAGGATACCTCTAATTCCTCTGAGAGGTTAGCCAGCTATTCCATTGAGGAGAAAATCACTAGCTCTAGAAGTAGGTTGGCTTCTAGGTCTCCTAGCTGGTACTCCTACTAACATTCTCAAGCACACCATGGTTTGCAGTTGTGAGATGGAACTGAGCACCAATCATCACAGCCTGTTTAATACCTGACCAGAGCTAGCTAAACCCATCTCTCATCTCCTTAACTACCACGGGGCTAATCATTCCTCATGATCAAGGGTTCAGCAGAACCAAGTGATTAGCAAATAAAGGACTTATTTAGAAAGAATAACATTCTTTTGCTTAACCCCTATTTTGATCCTCTCAGGAAAAAAATACTGCTTCATGTTTTGAATATGAGACTCCCCACTTCCCTGTACTAGGGTCTGAACCCAGTGGCACACTATTACCAAGCTATATACCCAGTTGTTTTTATTTTAAGACATGGTCTCGCTATATTGCCCAGGCTGGCCTCAAATTTGTGAGCCTCAACTTCCTAAGTAGCTAGGAATACTCATGTGCACCACCAGGCCTGGTTGGAAATAGCACTTCCGAATATAAGGGGCAGTTGCTTTGGTAAGATAAGTCTGCAATATGAGTTTTTAAACTGATAGAAAATAAACACTTTGGGGCTGGGGATATAGCTCAGTTGGTAGAGTGTTTGCCTCACAAGCACAAGGCTCTGGGTTCAATCCCCAGCACCGCAAAAAAAAAAAAAAAAAAAAGAAAAGAAAAAGAAAAAGAAAATAAATACTTTGGAATCTGGAAATGTGGATTTTTTTTTTTTTTTTTTGGCTACTGGGGGTTGAACTTAACCACTGAGGGGGGCACTTAACCACTGAGACACATCCCCAGCACCCCCCTTTTTTTTCTTTTTTTAATTTAGAGATAGGGTCTCCCTGAGCCTCCTACCTCAGCCTCTCATGCCGCTAGGATTACAGTAGGCATGTGCCACATCTGGATGAAAATGTGGATTTAAAAATCTTAGTAACACTGCTTAATAGCTGCAGACACGCCTGTAATCCCAGCACTTGGGAGGCTGTCAGGAGGATCTCGAGTTCAAAGCCAGCCTCAGCAACTTAGCGAGGCCCTAAGAACTCAGTGAGACCCTGTCTCTAAATAAAATATGAAATAGGGCTGGGGATGTGGCTCAGTGGTGGAGTGCCCCTGGGTTCAATCCCCAGAACCAAAAAAAAAATATATATATATATATAGCTGCGGACCTTTGGCATGTCTCAAATCCCTGGAAGCTCGGTTCCTCAATCATAAATATGAAATACGAAAAAAACTTAACTCAAAAATGTGAAATTCAAAATGCTCTTCTGAATCACAACTACTTAAAATATACTGTATCAATTTTTACATATAAGGCTATACAATTTTATTTATTTATTTATTTATTTATTTAGGTACTGGGGATTGAAACCACTTAACCTCTAAGTCACATCCCCAGTCTTTTTATTTATTTTATTTTTTTGCTGAGAGACAGGGTCTTGCTAAGTTGCTTAGGGCCTTGCTAAATTGCTGAGGCTGGCTTTGAGCGCACAATCCTCCTGCCTCTGCCACCTGAATAGCTGGGATTGCAGGGATGTACCACCATGCCCAGCTAAGACTATACAGTTTTAAATCACATAACTCCTAGAACACAAATAGTGACATGAGAAATGGAACCAAGGAGCTCAGTACAGCATGAACTAAACAGTATGGCATAGGCAGACCTGGCCAGAATTTGTTCTTCCTCACTCACAAACTGTGAAATCCTGGGAAACTTCTTTATTTCTCTAGCCTTTGGCTCATTTAAAATATGGAATTAACACATCTAATTCACAGGACTGCTACACAGGTCAAGGGCTTTAAACAAGTGCTGATTTATAGTAAGGGCTCAATAAACAATAACCTTTTCCACTGGTAGCTCTTTCCTAAACATTCTCTTCTATTTAGTTCCCCGGTTGGGTTGGGGGTATAGCTCAGTTGGTAGAGTGCCTGCCTCACAAGCAAAGGCCCTGGGTGCAATCACCCCCACTCCAAAAAAAAAAAAAAAAAGGACTAAGTTACTTTTCAAAATCTGGAGAAAATCATGAAACCAGACAAAAAGAGGAAAGGAATATGAGTAACTGCTGTTGGACCATGCACCATGGTGATAACATCTGCTATTGGAAAACACAGATACAGCAACCTGAAGAATAAACCACATCATATGCTTTCCAAAATATAAGAAAAGTACACTAGCCCTACTTTAGTTAGGCTACCCATTACTCTTATATAATCTGGGCTCAACAGTAGAATCTAACCAAGCAGAAAGTGCAGAGAGGCAACTCTAATGTCACATGCAAATCACAGCTTTTTATTGGTAAGCCCAAAGTTTAATTTTTCAGCTCAAACCCATCTCTATCATAAAGACTTCACTGACTTCCCTTAGCATACTCTAATGTTTGTCTCTTGTGCTTGGCTGCACATGTTACACACTTTCATTATAGAAATTAACTAGTAGTACTGGAATGGACCATTTGCATGTCTCCTCACTGGATTGTAAATTGGTAAAAATCCTTTTACTCATCTTTGAATTCTTGATGCTTAACACACAGTAAATTCCTATAATTACATATTAAATGATGGATTTTGCCTTCTGTTTCACTAGTCATGGCTAAGCAGACACAGCTGGGGAGACATTAGAAGAAACAAACTAGCGTCTGCCAGACCACACCTCTGTTCTTTCTGGAGCTTGAGGGGGGACTGTTTCTGCTTCTCAGAGTGACTTTATCTTAAACACACAAAGAAAAGAACAGAAATTCAATTCATATAGCATTTCCAGATAATAGATTATATTCCTTCTCAGAGAATAAAACATGTAACAAGGTTTCTGGGATGAACACAAGTGGTTTCATATACAGATGACCTCTAGGCATAACGCTCTGGAAAGTGTATTATACTACTAGTAGCTCTTAAGTCCTGAAACAATAAAGAAAAACTAAGAAGCAAAAGTGAATAAATAAATAAACGTCTTACATGAAAGCCTTAAGTTCTTTTTTCCTCTTCCAAAACTTCTGTATCTCAATGAACCCTTATATATGTAACTAAATGTCTCTTTGAAAGAGATACATGTAACCATCTCAAAGGAGAGCCCATGACTAACAAACCATAAGCAATAACTTCAATACAGCCTTTACTCTGTTCAAGGTGTTTTCAAATATATCTAACTGAATCACAGCCAACTGTAATTACAGAATCTTAAAGCTACAAAGGGCCTTGGAGGTCATTTCCACAACCACCCTACCTTACCAATCTAAAGATATCAAAACATCTCTAGTTTCTAGTGATTAAGAGGAAGGAGACAAAAAACAATGTTTAATTCCCTCATGCTCTGACCACCTGTCAGTTTCTCAGTCTCTTCCCCCACTTTAATGATCGCAATCATTTAAACCTAGTTAACCCACCACCTAGCAATAGTCTTTGCTTCCTTAGTCCACTTCCTTTTTCTGAGCCTCATCACCAAACTTTCCCCACTCTTCCCCACCAAACAAGACAGAGCCTCTAAAATTCTGACCCCTCAAAGGTCCCACTGGTTCCATCCCTGACAACTGATCCTCTTCCTCCTATTACTCTGTGTTATCTTTATCTACATGCTGTCAAAAGCAAGACCACAAGCAACTCTAGCTATCACTTCTCTTTGGCCTCAGAATTTTTTCCCCTTTCCTTTCTCACTTTCTCTCTGCTTCTCAGCCTATTCTTTCATTCCTTTCAAACTCAGTGACTCCTTCCTCCTGTGATTCAAGGTCCACTGGTAAGTGAAAACACCAGTCATTAAATGCTTATTAGATAGGAAAGGAGGCATGCACCCTAAGTTCACATTCAAATAATTTATTTATTAAAATCATTATCTTTTATGATTCAACAAACTCTAGGAGGTTTTCCAGAGCTCAAAATGAATTGGTGTCCTCTTCTCAAGGCCACCATTATACTTCTGATGCAATATCTAATCTTCTTGTCTGTCTCCCACCACTAAACTTTGGGTCCTACAATAGAAGGGCCCCTTGGGTCTCTAGCACCTAGCTCAGGACCCAGAAAAAAGGTGATACTGTGAAGGGATGAATGATTCATTCATCAATTCAATCATCCATTTGTTGAGCAAAACTTTATGTAGTCATGAAATGTAAAAATCATTTAATCATCCACTCGTTGGTCAAAACTATGTACAGTCATAGAATGTAAGGATGAATAATGAAACAGTTCCTACCTAAAAGTCAAAGCTGTAATACTTGTAGATTTGCACTTTTTCCCAGTCTGCATGCCCAACCCCCACGCCAAGCTTAGAATCCTCTCCCACAGAGAAAGCCTGGCCTTTCCTTCCAAAAATCCAAGCCCCTTCAACTCTTAAGCTATCTCTCAGCCCCTTGGTCCTACTAGGATCCCCCAACTAATAATCTCAAAATCTTAACACCCATATCTGTCCAGACTTTCTGTCCTTCATTTCCACCTCTGAAGCTACTGCAAGATTTCTACCCCCATGACCACCTCAAGGTGCCCAAGTCAGGAGAACCTCAGATTTCCTTCAACGCGCACCCGCCCCCCAGTCAGCTCCTTCTTCCCTCTCAGGACCCTTCCCGTCTCCCCTAGGACCCCCTTCCCCCAATGCCTCACTGCCCCTTCCTTCACTTTCAGGGAGTCCCTTCTTTCCCTGTCTCTCAACTCTTCTTACCTCATCTAGCTCCCGTTCCGCCGCAGCACCTCCTCCAACCTCCACCTCTACTACTGCCGCCATCTTCAGGACTCACCCCCTTCCTCCTCCCCGCGCGAGCCAGCTGCTTCCGCCGCTCAAGTACTCTTAGCCAATCGGCGACAGGGACTCTAGCAGAAGGGGCGGAGCCCCAAGACTTGGGGGTTGGGAGAGGGAGAGACCTGTCAGGGACCAAGAGACCGTCTACTTGCTACTTGCTTCAGGATTTAGAACGGAGGATTCCCGTACACTTCCAAGCTGTGTCGCGAAATGGTTCTTGGAAAATGAGAAATTTCGCCTGCATTATTTTTAGTGCAAACATTTCTTCAGTTCTTCCCTTTGGCGATCCAAAGGGGACAGCCCCTAAGCGAGCAACTTTCGCGACACTCCCTCAAGCGGGCTCTAAGGAGTGCGGCGTGGAGACTAAGGACTACATTTCCCATACTGCACCGAATCTAACCCGGAAGTTCAAATTACACTCTCTCGACGGGAAAATTAAAGTGAAAATATATATACATTAAAAACACAAGCAAGGGTATCTTTCTGGCTGTAGCACCCGCTGTCTTGCCTCCATGGGAGTCGTTTTTCAGAAACAGAGGCTTCTTTAGGTTCCAGAACGCATTCCTGAGCTTCAGCGGGCCCAGAGTGACGCCGGGGTCAGAAGGCGGAGGCCAGAGGGGCCAAATTGGCGGGAGAATGTTTGTGGTCCACGATCAGAGGCGCGGTGACTTCTTGAGGTTCATAGTTTCGGGTGAGAGGCTTTGGGGTTTGTTAATCCGGAGCGGAGTAGCCGAAAGGGAGGAGGGGTGGCCTTCAAAGAAGTGGACAGAGCAACACGTTCAGGGGTCTTCAGATCCAGAGCGGCAGAGCGCTATAGAGTCTCGCGGGACCTCCGCGCCACTTGCTTTTTACTGAAGCTGTCACTGCTGTTTCACACATCTTGGTACTCTTTCCTACCCCGCACGCTGCTTCCCCAGCTCTTACCCTTGGCCCGTTTCTCTACACCTTATTCACTGTGCCTCACCCCCCACTTATACCTTCTTAACTGATTTTCAACGCCCTGTTCTTTGTACGTCTGAATTCGATATCTTGCAGACCTGTAGCCCTAGCTCACACGCCCCCTTGAACGTCCAGGCTGGATCTATTGGCAGAATAAAACTAGGATGACCTCTGGGCTGAGTACTTAGAATGCCAGTCGACTTTATTTGGGGGCCAACAGGAAGTTGCTGGATAATATTTACTACCAACAGGCATCTCAATTACTTAAAAATATTTTTTATTATATGAAACCTTTATTATGTGGCAATTAACAGATTATTTCGAACATTGTATTCCCATCACACCTGATTGACTATTGATATCGTCTATTTGCTTCCTAGTATTTTTTAAAAGATAATATAGGTAAAAATTGAATTTAATCTGAGTCTTTTACTCTCAGATCCATTACTCTCTCATCTGCAACACAAGTTTTATTATAAATTAGCCGTGTATTCTCTTCAGTTCATTAAAAAAAATTATATGTGTATTCTTAAATGATACATAGTATGGCTTTTTTTTTTTCTTTTGTGGTACCTGGAATGGAACCTAGGGTCTTGCATATGCTAGACAGGTGCTTTACCACTGTGCTACATCCCAGCTCCTCATTTTGTTTTTTAATGAACATAAATGCTGTTTTCTAGTAACACCCCATGACTTAATTCTTTCACTATTATTTTTGAAGCCTATATTGATGTATATTTATATCTAATTCATTCCTAACCGTTGTACTGTGCTCTGTTGTATGATATATAACGTTTCATTTATCCATTCCTCAATTAGTGGACATTAGAGGGTTCTTTTTTTCTTTCTTTCTTTCTTTCTTTCTTTCTTTCTTTCTTTCTTTTTTTTTTTTTTTTGCTATCAGAAACATTGTCTTTGAGCACATGTGAGTCTCTAGAGCTGCTGTTCAAATAAGTTAGCTACTAGCATGTGAGTCTAGAGCAACTATTCAAATAAGTTAACTAGTAGCCACATGTGACTATTACATTCTTGCAATGTGGCTAGTTAAAATTAAGATGTGCTGAAAGTGTTTATGAGGGGAACCATTTCCCCACATTATTTCCATTCCTTTATATTATAAAACTTTTGGGGATTAAGTCCAGAGGCACTTTTACCATTAAGCTACATCCCAAGCCCTCTTTTATTTTTTATTTTAAGACAAAGTCTCACTAAGTTGCTTAGGGCTTTGCAGCCTTGCTGAGGCTGGCCTGGAACTTGTGATCTTCTTGCCTCAGCTTCCTTAGCCACTGGGATTACAGATGTGAGCCACTGTGCCTGGCACTGTGCCTGACTTTTAGGTTTTTGTCAGTCTTAGAGGAAAGAAATGATATTTACAGTTTCCTTATTACTAGACTGAGAGTTTTTCTGTATGGGATTTTGGTCATTCAGATTTCACCTTATGTGAATTGCATATCTATATCTCCTCCCCAGTTTTCTATTGGTTTGCTTATTCTTTTCTTACTGATTTGTAGTTTTTTAAAAAAATACTATCCAAGTTTATATGTATTGCAAGTAAACTTTTCCTTAGTCATCTGAATTTTAACCCGATTTATGTTGTTTTAAAGTATTGTTATTCATATGTCCATGGTCCATTTTTGGTACTGGGGATTTAACCAAGGGGTGCTTTACCACCAAGCCATATCCCCAATCCTTTTATATTTTTTTATTTTAAGACAGGACCTTGCTGAGGCTAGGCTTGAACTTGCAGTTCTGCCTCAGTCTCCCAAGTTGCTGGGATTACTAGTATGGTGCACTGCACCCAGCTGGAGTATAATTTTTGAAATATATTGCAAGATATATGGTTTTCTGAATACCATATAGTACCTTGTCTTTTTCTAACAGAATTATGATCCTGCTCTATCTTACAGTTGGTGGTTATAAGTTCTCATTGATAGTCTGTTTCTAGAATCTGTTTGCCCATTTCTACAGACAGAATGGTTTAATTACTCTAACTGTAAGTTTTTCAAAGACTTTGATACCCTACCTCTTTAATCTTTTTTTTTAGAATCATCTTAGGAATTTGTAACCTTTTATTGATTGTTGAGTTTTCATGTTGCCAGAAACTTCTGCTGTAGTTCTGATTGGAGTTATATTAATTTAATAGCCTCCTCTTTCAGTGGGTATTTGTTGGTGCCTACTGTGTTTAGCCCACCTCTGAGATGTAGGAGATGATGAACATGACAAAAATCCATATCCTCAAAGAGGCAAGAAGAGACCCAGGGTAAATAATCAATTACCAAAAATACAGAAACAATAGCATTTGTAAGGGCAAGGAGGTCTAAAAGAACTTAATCCCTTGAGCAGTTTGATTGTCTATGTGTCATTCACCACTCTGTTTCCAACACCTAATGTAATGCCTTGCACCTACTAGAAACTCCCCAAAATATTAACTAAATCAAGTATCCAAAATCAACGGCATCAGAGTTCCCAAGCCACGTTATCTGACTAAGTCAGATGTCTGTTTGATGGTAATGAAAGATTATGTTTTCCTATCACAAATATATTACAGGTGAAGTATCCCTTATAGGAAATGCTGGGGCCAGAGTGTTTTGGATTTTTTCATTTTTCAGATTTTGAATATTTGCATATATGTGATGAGATATCTTGGGGATAGCAACCATTTTTAAACTGAAATTTATTTGTTTTGTATGTACCTTATACCTGGAGTAATTTTATACAATATGTTTAGTACACCTGCATTTTGATTGAAGTCTGTCACATGAGATCAAGAGTAGAATTTTCCACTTGTGGCATCATGGTGGTGCTAAAAAAGTGGCATATTTTGGCATATTTTAGATTCTAAGTGTAAGGATGCACAACCTGTGCTGTGAGTTTATTCAAAACAGATCATATCTAATTTATTTTTATTATTCTGATGTCTTTAGTATCTATCAGAGAATAGTAGAAATTTGAATGTCCAGTGAGTTCACATACTGGGAATAATCAGTTTAATCTGGAGAACATAGCAGGTGTGGTGGCACATACCTGTAATCGCAGCAACTCAGGAGGCTGAGGCAAGAGGATTGCAAGTTCAAGGACAGCCTCAGCAATTTAGCAAGGCCCTGATCAACTTGACCCTGTCTGAAAATAAAAAGAACTGGGATATGGCTTATTGGTTCAGCACCCTGAGTTCAATTCCTGATACAAACAAACAAACAAAAACACTGGAGGGGTGCTGGGGATATAGGTCAGTTCGTAGAGTTCTTGTCTATCGAGCACAAGGCCCTGGGTTTGATCCCCAGCACCGCAAAAATAAAAAACAAAAAAACACTGGAGGACTAGAGAAGTGACTCCAGACTCATCCTTCATTCTTCTGTCTTTGAAGCCTTAACAATACACTGACCTGTGAGGAATGCTTGATAATGAGATGGTCTTCACTAAGAGTTTTATTCCTCCTGTTGCTGCAGACTACCCCACCGCGTGACTTCAAGCCCTTTGGAGCTCAGTTTTTCTTCTCTTACATTGGGTGTACAGCAATGCGTCAAACATGAAACCTGTCCTGCAAGAGTTTACAATTTGTCAAGGGACATAGGACATGTATGGTTGTTGTGTGAGGCACTCTATTAAATGCTAAATGAGAATTGGTGGAATGGAGCTATCATAACTGATTAAGTAAGGAGAGGTAAAGTGAAGTTTGATCACTAAAATGCATTCAGTTTGACAAGTTGGAAAGGAAATTGTCATAATGAGGGGTCTGAGGAGGTCTGGAGGAGACCTCAAATAAGACCTTCCAGATTCTTGGCTCCATCACAAAAAGAAATTTAAAGACAAGTCGGGATTTAGTAAAGAGTGGAAGAGCTGTATTATAAGGCAAAAGGCAAACATCCATACTCTGGTGCAGATAATCTCAAGAGTAAGGAACACTGCCAGGGCTTAGGTTGGATTTTTATTAGGGTACATAATTAGGTGGAATAAAGGAACTGGACTCTCTGGGATTGGGAATTATCATGTTTCCCATTAGGGGGCTTGGTATGTAGATTTCTTTTTTTTTTTTTTTTTTTTTGGTACTGGGGATTGAACCCAGGGGCACTCCACCACTGAGCCACATCCCCAGTTCTATTTTGTATTTTATTTAGCGACAGGGTCTCACTGAGTTGCTTAGGGCCTCACTAAATTGCTGAGGCTGGCTTTGAACTCGCGATTCTTCTGCCTCAGCCTCCTAAGTACTGGGATTACAGGCGTGCACCACTGCGCCTGGCTGGTATGTAGATTTCAATTACATGAACATTTCTGGTGATCACTAGGTTATGGTTCAATCAAATGTTAGCCCCCTTCCCTCACGAGATTACTGGTCTTTTTCTGTTGAGGTTTTGTTTCTGTTTTGCTATGCTCCAAAAAACTGATAGGGAAGCCGGGCGCAGTAGCGCAGGCCTGTAATCCAAGCGACTTGGGAGGCTGAGTCAGGAGGATCGCGAGTTCAAAGCCAGCCTCAGCAACTTAGCGAGGCCCTAAGCAACTCAGCGAGACCCTGTCTCTAAATAAAAATACAAAATAGGGCTGGGGATGTGGCTCAGTGGCCGAGTGTCCCTGAGTTCACTCCCTGGTTCAAAAAAAAAAAAAACAAAACTGATAGGGAACTGGAAAGTTGAAAGTAATTTGTGGACCATTTAGTGCATCCTTACATTATGGCCATTTTCTGTCCTTTAGTCTGCTTTTTCCTGCTCATTAAACAGTCTGTGAGTTATATGTTCTTTTTTTTTTTAGTTGTTGATGATGGACACAATACCTTTATTTTATTTATTCATTTTTATGTGGTGCTGAGGATTGAACCCAGTGCCTCATGCATGAGGGGCATGTGCTCCACCACTGAGCCACAGCCCTAGCCCATTTGCACGCGCTCTCTCTCTCTCTCTCTCTCTCTCTATATATATATATATATATATGTGTGTGTATATATATATATATATATGTATATATATGTGTATATATATATATATATATTTTTTTTTTTTTGGTACTGGGGATTGAACCCAGGGGCACTCCACCACTGAGCCACATCCCCAGTCCTATTTTGAATTTTATTTAGAGACAGGGTCTCACTGAGTTGCTTAGGGCCTCGCTAACTTGCTGAAACTGGCTTTGAACTCAGGATCCTCCTACTCAGCCTCCCAAGTGCTGGGATTACAGGCATGCGCCACTGCATCTGACTTGTTCTATATTTTAATAGAAATATTATTTCTATTAAAAGGGAAATATATATTTCCTTTTAGAGACTTGGTGTTCTCTCTGAAATCCCTAATTTTCTATCTCAGAACTAGCGATCCAAGCAGAGGTAATGGTATAAACAGAGTCTTGGAGGTAGGAAAAAAATTTTAGTGGAGAATAGAAAAAAAGACCATTATGGCCAGGAGTATATCAAGGACCAGGCAGTAAATATGAATAAAACGATCCAGAATAAATATTTAAAGAGAGATCTCACTTAAATATATTCTGACAACTTTAAAACATATTTCACCAAGGAATTGTTGAAGCTAGATGACGAGTGTGTTAGTTTGTTATACTAATAAATGTGTTTTTCCACCGAGCGCTGTGGTGCATGCCTGTAATCCCAGCACTTGGGAGGCTGAGGCAGGAGGATCTCGAGTTCAAAGGCATCCTTAGCAATTTAGCAAGGCACTAAGCAACTCAGTGAGACCCTGTCTCTAAATAAAATACAAAATAGGGCTGGGGATGTAGCTCAGTGGTGTAGTGCCCCTGGGTTCAATCTCAGTACCAAAAATAAAAATAAATAAATAAATGTGTTTTTCCATATTCTTAAAATTTTTCTATAAAAAGCTTAGTAAGTCATTGCTGGGCGTTGTGCTGCACGCCTGTAATCCAAGCAACTTGGGAGGCTGAGTTAGGAGGATCGCGAGTTCAAAGCCAGCCTCAGCAACTTAGCGAGGCCCTAAGCAACTCAGTGAGACCCTGTTTCTAAATAAAATACAAAATAGGGCTAGGGATGTGGCTCAGTGGCCAAGTGTCCCCGAGTTCAATCCCTGGTTCCAAAAAAAAAGTTTAGTAAATCAGGCGTGGTGGCGCATGCCTGTAATCCCAGCAGCTTGGGAGGCTGAGACAGGAGGATCGTGAGTTCAAGGTCAGCCTCAGCAAGGTCAAGGCACTAAGCAACTCAGTGAGACCCTGTCTCTAAATAAAATACAAAATAGGGCTGGGGATGTGGCTCAGTGGCCGAGTGCCCCTGAGTTCAATTCCTGGTTCCAAAAAAAAAAAAAAGTTTCAGTAGCTCAGTGGTAGAGCGCCTGCCTAGCATGTGCAAGGCACTGAGTTCACTTCTCAGCACCACATATTAATTAATTAATTAATTAATTAATTAATTAAAAAGTCCATCAACAAGTAAAAAAACAAGTTTCATGAGCCAGGCACCATGACTCATGCCTATAATCCCAGCAACTCAGGAGGCTGAAGCAGGAGTATTACAAGTTCAAAGCCAGCCTCAGCAATTTAGCAAGGCCCTGTCTCTAAATAAAATATAAAACAGGCCAGGTGGGCACGCCTGTAATCCAAGCGACTTGGGAGGCTGAGTCAGGAGGATTGTGAGTTCAAAGCCAGCCTCAGCAACTTAGCAAGGCCCTAAGCAACTCAGTGAGACCCTGTCTCTAAATAAAATACAAAATAGGGCTGGGGATGTGGCTCAGTGGCCGAGTGTCCCTGAGTTTAATCCCTGGTTCCACAAAAAAATAAAATAAAAATAAAAATAAATATATATAACAGGCTGGGGATGTGGCTTAGTGGCTGAGCACTCCTAAATTCAATCCCCACTACAAAAAAAAATGATAGTAGCCGGGCGTGGTGGCGCCACACCTGTAATCCAAGCGATTTGGGAGGCTGAGTCAGGAGGATCGCGAGTTCAAAGCCAGCCTCAGCAATTTAACGAGGCCCTAAGCAACTCAGTGAGACTCTGTCTCTAAATAAAATACAAAATAGGGCTGGGGATGTGGCTCAGAGACCCAGTGTCCCTGGGTTCAATCCCTGGTTCAAAAAAAAAATTAATAAGTTTAGCAAAAAGACTGGCATGGTAGTCCACACCTATAATCCCAGATCCTTGGGAGGATCACAAGCTTGAGGCCAGCATGGGCAATTTAACAAGACTCTATCTCAAAATTAAAAAGGGAAAGAGGACTAGAGATATAACTCAATGTTAAAGCACTCCTGGGTTCAATCACCAATACTGTAAAAAGAAAAAAAAATGAATAATGGGCAATTTTTGCTCTTGGGAGCTGATCTACATATAAATCCAACATTAACATATTAATGTTTTATACTTGTTGCTCTCTTGCCTTGAGTTTGCATTCCAGTTGTTTCACACTTTTTTGGAATCTCATTAGATAGATGGTCCAGATCTGCTCCCTGCCCATCACCCCACCAGGCCCAAAGTGATCATCAGAAATGACTTGGCTAGGGATATACTCAGTGGTACAGCACTTACTCAGCATGCTCAAGACCATAGGTTTGATCCCCAGTAACACTTACACACACTCACACACACACACACACACACACACACACAAAGAAGAAGAAGAAAAAAATGGGCTGATGGCTGCAAAAACTCATATTATTAGAGAAATAACCTTAGGTCTTTTTTTTTTTTTTTTTTTTTTTTTTTCTTCTGGGTTGGTTGGTTGGTTTGGCAGGATTGGGAGCACTTTACTAGTGAAACTACATCTCCAGCCCATTTTTTAAAATTGAGATAGGGTCTTGCTAAATTGCTGAGACTGGCCTCAAACTCGTGATCCTTAACCTCCCGAGTTGCTAGTAGTTTTATTTTTCTTTTGTTCTTTTCTTCAGGAGTAATGTGAGGATTCCTGTTCTTGTGGAAGCTGCTGAGACTAAAACATAAACAGTGCCAAAGTGGTAACAGAAGAATTCTTGAGATAAAGCATTTTTGCCCTGTACTTGGACTGCTGGTGGGCCTGCCATGGCTCCTGTGAAGATCAGCCATGTGGTGTCGTTTTCCTCTCAGGTATATCAATCAGCAGGCAGGTGTTTTGTTTTTTCCTTGATGACTGAAGGCATGAACAAAGTAGGAGACTTGGCTTTACTTTCAGGAAACTCCCAGTCTTAAAAGAAGGGACTTGAGTCTTCTCTGGGAATCCAGAATCCAAGGAAAGAAACAGTTCTTGCCCTCAAGTTGTTCCCAGAGCAGTTCAGGAAACCTATAGGAAGTATTCCAAGGAGTTGAAGTTATATAAAGGAGGCACCCTCAGCATTCCTCTAATATTTTAAGGGAACTGGGAAGAAGGTCCTAGGCCTAGAACCTGCACCAGGGTCCACAGAGCAGCAATTTGGTAGCTCTTTTCATTGAGAACAGACCAGAATACTCAAAGTCATACCTGACCTGTGATATCAAGACTACCATCAAGTGTGATCTTAGCCTCTTCCCTAAATATTCTGTAATTCCTACTTAGAGTTAAATCCCAGGCCCTGGGCCCAGGAACTTCCCACCCTTTCCTCTACTATCATTGCTGTAGCCGTTTATTCCTCCTCTTTCTTCCTTTTGTATTACTCTGGTCTTTCTCCAGGGGTGCTGTGGCATTTGGGGAGATAAGTCTACATTTTACAGCAATATTATTTGCCTAGTGGGATATTTAGCATCCCTACCCCTATGCCCCAATAACAATATTGCTTACTAGTCATTATGATAGTCAAAAACATCCCCAAATGTTTCAAAAAGACCCTTAGAGGGTCTTTAGGAACTACTATATTAACTTGTAAGTGAAATAAAACAATAATTACACTTATCTTCCTTATCTGCATGGTCATCCTGAACAATTTTCTTGGTAGACTCTTAGTCTAATAAAATGCTAAAAGTTAACCATAACACATGTAAACAACTTTAATAAAATGAAGGCAGTATGAATAGGTACTCAATATTTCTTTCTCTTTTTTTTTTTTGGAACCAGGGATTGAACTCAGGGTCACTCAGCCACTGAGCCACATCCCCAGCCCTATTTTGTATTTTATTTAGAGACAGGGTCTCACTGAGTTGCTTAGGGCCTCACTAAGTTGCTGAGGCTGGCTTGGAACTCTCAATCCTCCTGACTCAGCCTCCCAAGTTGCTTGGATTACAGGCGTGTGCCACCACGCCCGGCTAGGTACTCAATATTTCATTATCATTTTTTTCATTATCAATTGTATTTAGATTGTGTCTCAAAATTCCTCACTGTGCCTTCTGCATTAATCTCTAATTGTAAACCCTTCAGCAAGTTTGCACATTATGCTTTTGGCTCTTGGGCCTGAGTATATTCAGTGAGCCATTGCAGTGATACACACATGTAATCCCAATGGCTTGAGAGGCTGAGGAGCATTTGAGTTCAAAGACAGCCTCAGCAACTTGGTGAGCTGAGCAACTTAGCAAGACCCTGCCTCAAAATAAAAAATAAAAAGGTCTGGGGATGTGGTTAAGCACCTCTGGATTCAATCCCTGGTACAAAAAAAAAAAAAAATTTTGTTGATAACTTTTATCAGAAATCAGCTCATGGGTCGTCTTCTCTGCTCTGATTGACATTTGATGGATTTCAAAAGAATCAAAGTGAGCCGGGGGCGGTGGCGCACACCTGTAATCCCAGCGACTCGGGAGGCTGAGGCAGGAGGATCGCAAATTCAAAGCCAGCCTCAGCAACTTAGCGAGGCCCTAAGAACTCAATGAGACCCTGTCTCTAAATAAAATACAAAATAGGGCTGAGGATGTGGCTCAGTGGCCAGGTGCCCCTGAGTTCAATCCCTGATTCAAAAAAAAAAGAATCAAAGTGATTTTGAAAATCTCTTATGGTTCAGAGAATAAAACATCCAGTTTGTGGTTAAACTACATTTAGATTTTCTGTAGACTATACTGGAGACCTTTAGATAGGCCATATAAATTATTTTTGCACTGCTAGGAGCAGAAGCACTTTACGTTTCCTTTTTAGATGGAATGTGTTTTATGTGAGCAACTTAAACAAATAGTACTAATAGACTGAAATAAAATTTTAGATAAGACTGGTTAATTTGCATTAAAAATGCCAGAAGCTGGGCATGGTGGAGCATGCTTGTAATCCCAGCTGTACAGCAGGCTGAGGCAGAAGGATTGTAAGTTCAAAGCCAGCCTCAGCAGAGACCCTGTTTCAAACTCAAAAATAAAAGGGGCTAGGGATATAGCTCAGTGGTAAAGCACCCTTGGGTTCAATCCCCAGTACCACTAAAATAATAATAAATGAAATGAAATAATTGGCCATCTTCCAACATTGTGGTTTCCAACCATACTCTGTGGGGACCCACTTCTAGAAATTGAAAGGAGGGGGGACAAGTATGTCTCTAGGCTTTCCCCCAGCCTGTGCTTTAACCAGAGCTGTACTTCTATTTGTTGAAAAAATATTCACACATACATATACATGCATCAGTGTAAGATTTCAGTTGAAAAAGAAGGATTTTATTGCTGAGACAACATGGTTAGAAACCATGAGTCTAGATTCCCCTCTCTCCTTATGGATGAAAAATTTTCCATCCAAAGAGAAAGTGGTTTGTTCAGGGCCTCTCAACCAAAAAGTATCTGACTTTGGGTTAAGACCCAGAATTTCTATGTCAGTATATCACTATTATTGACTTGGAATAACCACTTTACATATAAGCATCAGTTTTAAACTTAGAATAAAAATCTTTGCCCTTTTAGGATTGTTATAAAGGTTAAAATATCTGTGAACTGTCTTATAAATCAAAGCCATTAGTATAGTGTAGTGGTTAAAAGCTCTGGTTTCAGAAACCTGCTTTGGTTGGTTATCTGGTGTGAGGCCTTGGGTAAGTTTCTGAATTTCCCTAAACTTCAGTTTATTGATTTAGTAACCAAGAAGTAGAAATAATAGTAAACACCTAGGAGTTGGTACAAGGATTAAATGAGGCAGTCTGGTAAATAGGTAGAGGTAGATGGTATCTAAATCTCTTGGTACATGGTTTCTATGTAAATGTGAATTCCCATCAGGTGTCTTTCTAATGTTAGGGTGCCTTAAAAGTCTTGGGATATAGGGATCGCTTATTCATGAGCATCCTTTTTCCCCACAGGCTCAGTAAGGTTCCTGATTTTCTCCTTCTCTCTCTTACTTAGGATCCCAAGTATCCTGTGGAGAACTTGCTGAACCCAGATAGTCAGAGGGGACCTTGGCTCAGCTGCCCTCAGGACAAGAGTGGGCAACTAAAAGTGGAACTACAACTGGAGAGGGCAGTGCCCATTAGCTATATCGATATAGGTGAGTGAGTTTCCTGGGGCCTCTGAGGGAAGACACCGGAGTGATATTCCTCTCTAACCCCTCTAGTCAAAGGTCTTAGTTCATTCTAGCTGAGCAGCCTTCTGGAGTGAGCCCTGCATGGGTGTGAAGGAGAAATGTGGCCTTGCCCTGGGGCAAGTGTGGTGTTGGAGAACTGCATGGTCTCCATTCATATGGACTACAGTGTGACTGGAGCTCCTTGAACTATGCAGTGCACATACCCTGCTTTGATCTGTGTGATCTGGATAAAGTCTTAGGACATTGGCCTAATTATAAATGCCAACAAATAGAATCTGTATACACCTCTAAATATTAGTGTCAAGAGGACGTTGGTAAGTGAACTGGGCATAGGAGAAAGTTAACTGTAGAATTTTTCGAAATGGAGAACTGACAAAGTCCCCTGGTGCCAACTTTGTTAGGACAGAAAGATGTTGGGCTTCCTAGCAAAGATAAGAGAAGCAGAATTTGGCATTGCCTTCAGGGCCCAGGACAGGGAAGCAGCAAGTCTCTGCTGGATCTTCCCATGGTCATTTAGTGTAATTTCACATTGCCATTTAGCCTGATACAGAACCTTTGCATTATCATTAAATTGTTGGTTCCCTGTGTGACTCCACATATTGCCAGGCCTTTCTGGCTTCCAGTTAGTTCTAGAGTGAGGAATGTCCTCTTCCCATCCAGTTCCCTTATGTGCAATTATCCCATTGCACTTATCCTTCTCTCAACCTTTTGTCCCTAGGTAACTGTGGCTGTGCTTTCCTACAAATTGATGTGGGCCGTTCTTCCTGGTCTCTAGACAGACCTTTCATCACCCTGCTCCCTGCAACTATGCTAATGTCCCTCACTGATTCAAAGCAAGGGAAGAATCGCTCAGGGGTCCGCATGTTTAAAAATGGTAAAGAGGGCAACAGCAGAAGTGGGGGGGTGTTCCTGAGTGAGAGGAATTTAGTGCTAAAGAGGATGTATGTGTGTTTGGGTGTAGACTGTGGGAGGGAGCCTGTTCAAGGGCTTAGTTATATCTGTTAGGGAATAGGGTAATTAGTGAGTGAGGTGCTTGTATGTGAGTTCTTCATGATAAGAATGCCTGATAGCTGGGGATGTTTATTAGCTACTGTATGATTTATATTTCTCATAACTTGTACAGTCTGATACAGAACACATGTTTATTACTTCTTTTGTTTGTATACTTGTGTATAAGTATAGAGGTAAGTAGTAGACGGCTGCATGATGGTTATACTTATGTAATATGTAGTGTTTCCTGATTTCCGTTTATGTAGATATGCTCACTGGGCACTGCAAAAGAAACATAAGATCTGACTCCTATACTCTAGGGATTTAGAATCTAGTAAGAATTTGTCTGTGTTTAAATTGGAGGTGTTCATAATGTCATAAAGGAAGAGTGATATTGGAGGGGCATATAAGGTGGAGGGGATGAGGTCCTGACTAGATAGTGTTAGGAATTAAAGTTGTGAAGAGCCGGGCGTGGTGGCACAAGCCTGTAATCCAAGCGACTTGGGAGGCTGAGTCAGGAGGATCATGAGTTCAAAGCCAGCCTCAGCAACTTAGCGAGGCCCTAAGAAACTCAGTGAGACCCTGTCTCTAAATAAAATACAAAATAGGGCTGGGGATGTGGCTCAGTGGCCGAGTGTCCCTGAGTTCAACCCTGGTTCCAAAAAAATAAAAAAAAACAAAAAAATAAAGTTTTGAAGAGTTTATATAATATCAGTGTTTGATGCTCTGAGTGAGTGAGTGTGCAGGGCTTGTAGCAGCATGAGAGAGGTTGAGATCTTATGGTTCAGGAAGGGTTGATATCTCAGCTAATCCACTGAGCAAGCTCTTTCCCCATACCCCGGTACCGCAGATGCCTCCTGGTTGAGTGAGATATTGATGAAGTCCCTAGAGAGTTTTAGAATAAGGATGTATCCAAGCTGGGAATGGTGTGGAACCATGACAGAGGAGTGATGGTCAGAAGGCAAGGAACTAGGTCTGAGACAGCCCTGACAGGCCTACTTGGTTTTATCATACCCTGGGCACCTCAGCCTGAGGGGAATATTTACTGGTCATCTCCATTCTTCCTCCTGTTGAAATTTACTCACTATGGTCTGTCTTCTCTTTCCTTTCCTTAGAATAAACCTTCTCTTCTTTTCTCCCACCATTAATTCATTTTTCTGCCTCAGTTTGTTTCTCTTTTTTCCTTGAGATGATTTCCTGGCTCCAGCCTCAGGAGAATCATGGGATCGACTTCGCCTGACTTGTTCCCAACCCTTCACACGTCATCAGTCCTTTGGCCTGACCTTTCTGCGGGTGCGTTCCTCTCTGGACTCCTTAGATGACCCTGTGAAGGGTGTCTCAGCCCCCGTGAGCTCTGAGCTAAGCCAGGTATGTACTAAGGTAGAGCAGGATTTAGTATTTTTCCCTCCCTTCTAGAGTATCTGGTAGAAAGCTGGTGCTTGATTGAAGGGTAGACACATACATACACTCGTCGGTGAGCATGCTGCCATTTCTTACAAGTAGGAGTGAATTCTTCCCCTTCTCTCATTCACACAGGAAAGATGCAAGTGAGTGAGCCAGGTGCCAGTATTGCAGAGCTGGGAGCTGACACAAATGGAGCTAAATCTCTATGACTCTGGCCTTTTAATAAAATGGAAGCTCTGTGAAATTAGGGACCTGTTTGTCTTGTTATATTAATGCATTTGTGGCACCTAGAACAAAACAGTCTTTTGGTAAAAAACCTTCATTACGTAAATGACCCTTCAGAGGGGAGTTGCAGGTAGTCCCATAAACTATTATTATCCAAACCAAGACACTTTAAAGGCAAAAGAGAGTACTATTAGTATTTGTAATGAGCCAAGCCCAATGGTACACACTTATAATTCCAGCTACTCAGGAAGACCATAAATTCAAGGCCAATTGAGCAAGCAACTGGGCAATTTAGTGAAACCATGTCTCAAAATAAAATGTTTTAAATGGGCCAGGGAGAGCTAAGGAGATCGCTTAATGGTAGAGTGCTTACCTAGTATTCTTGAGGCCCTGGGTTCAATCCCCAATATTGCAAAAAAATTTTTAAAAAACCAGGTATGGTGGTACATACCTGTAATCTGGAGGCTGAGACAGAAGGATCTCAAGTTTGAAGCCAGCCTCAGCAATTTAAAAATAAAATGGGCTAAATATGTAGCTCAGTGATAGAGTTCAGTCTGCCTGGGTTCAGTCCCCACTACAGAAAGAATGAAAGAGAAAGAAAAAATATTTACAGGCAAACCAGGACATATATATAATCACCTTATTTTTAGAATGAATAAGGGCTTTCCAGAATTCCATTTTGGCCGTTGAATTACTCTGCATCTCCAGGACCTTGATTGATTTGTGAGAAAGTTAACAACTCCAGAACCATGTCGGTAAGGCACTGAACAACAATAGAGTAAAACTATCATGTAGTTACCTCATGAAACCATAAGGAAAGGCAGTCTGAAAGATTCCTATAAGAGACCGTTGGTACATGGAAACCATTGGTGACACTCAGTTTTATCATTTAAGATGTCTAAACTGTCATAGGCTTTTTTTCTGCTGGGTCATTCTGATTGGTATATTATAGTGAAAGCAAAACATAACAGCTTCTTTTTTTCTTTTTAGTTGTAGGTGGACACAGTACCTTAATTTTATTTTTATGGTGCTGAGGGTCAAACCCAGGGCCTCACACATGCTAGGTGAGCACTCTACCACTAAGCCACAATCCCAGCCCCCATAACAGCTTTTAACCTTGTGAAATAGAGTTATTATGATTACCAGTATTCTAGTAAGAAAACAGGTCACACTGCTATATAAGTCTTAGAGAAGATTTGAACCCAGGCCATTTGACTACCTAGCATGTGCTCATAAGCTAAATTTTAAGGATCAACCTCATGTAGAATTAAGGTTCAATAATTATCTCTACATATCCATCTAGTTACCCTTTCTAATAGTATTCACTCTGAAATTCATGTGACAGGGCTGGGGATATAGCTTAGTGGTACTCTAGCATGCATTAGACCCTGAGTTCAATCCCCAGCACCAGAAAATATAAAATAAAATTCATGCAATAACATAAAGAAAAAAACTGAAAATACTCAAAAGTTAAACAAATTTTTCTTTTTTTTTTTTGCGGTGCTGGAGATTGAACCCATGGCCTTGTGCTTGTGAGGCAAGCACTCTACCAATTGAGACAAAATATTTTAAAAATAATGTTAGGTCCAATTTTACAGTTTATAATGATAATTAGAAATATTAAACAGTGAATGAGAATAAAAATACTAATTTTCAAGCTTTCAGAATGAGGCCAAATCATACTTTATAAAAAAAATCTACTTTTGAAAGAATCTTTAATAAGCCAGATGCAGTGACACATGCCTGTAATCCCAGCAACTTGAGAGGCTGAGGCAGGAGGATTATGAGTTCAAAGTCAGCCTTAGCAACTTGTTGAGACCCTAAGCAACTTGGTGAGACTGTATCTCTAAATAAAATACAAAAAATGGTGGGGGGCTGGGGTTGTGGTTGAGTGAGAGAGCACTTGCCTACCACATGTCAGGCACTGGATTCAGTCCTCAGCACCACATAAAAAAATAAACAAAATACAGATGTTATATCCATATATAACTAATAAAAATATTTTTTTAAAAAAGGGGGCTGGAGATGAAGCTTAGTGCCTCCGTCTACACCCCCCTTAAAAAAAAAAAAAAAAAAAAAAAAAAAAGAAGCTGTAATAGAAGAGAATCACTGTTGAAAATTAAGAAAACAATTTTTTTTTGTCTTTTTGTGGGGCTGGAGATCAAACCTAGGGCCTCACAGGTGCAAGGCAAGCAACCTACGACACTGAGCTGCATCCCCTGCCCAATTATTTTTTTTAACTTGAGGGAACAAAGGAAATTTGAAAAAATAAAAAGGGCAATAATGACAGTTGCATTATTTTGACAAAGAATTAGTAACTGTAGTGTATCACCTAAATAAAAATCTATGTAGAAATGATCATATCTCCATATATGCATACATTCATACATATATATATATACATACATATAAACATCTCCTTATAGATTGCTAGAAACAATGGCAAAATTTAGTAGGTTATTATTGCACATGAACAAAATTGTTCACAAAATGTCATACTTTAAACAATATTATCAAATAATATTTAGAAGGGAGTAATTATTAAAATGTCCCAAACTACTTCAAAGTAGAACTGTTTGTGTATATAAAAATATACATATGTATTTTTTTCTCTCAAAGATATATGGAGATGAATGACTTGAATCATGTTTATATATGTACAGATTTAAAATATAAATATTTTCAAAATTTGAACATGACAAACAAAAGTTTACCCATGAGATCAGTCTCTATAGCCCTGTTTTTCCCGATAGTGTGTATTCTTTTTATCCCTGGGGGCTTTCATGGTCATGGCAAAACTGTTTGCGCTGGAGAACTAAATATTCAAAATCACAGAATCTCAGATCTTAGAACCAGAAGAGAATTCAAGAGTCTGCACACCAGCAAATGTGCCATGTACAAGTTACAGCAGATACATTGACTAAGGTGAGTTCCTGGGTGGCAGTGTCTCCTGGTGGTGAATCTTGATATTCCATATTTCTCTGTTTTCTTCTCAGGGCTCTTCTGACACTCAGGAGTCTGATCCTCACCCATGGCTGGCTAATCCTTCTATCCGGAGAACATTCTTCCCAGAACCCCAGGCGTATGTAGCTGCCAGAGCAGAGATCTACCAGTCACTTCTCAAATCTTTTCTCCTGGAAGAGAAAGGCTATCATGTCATTCCCAGGCACACCACCCCAGCCTGAGTTTCCCCAGTTAATCACATCTCTCTGGGCCTAATACTGTCCATATATCAAACTAGATGTCATTGACTTGGGTGAGCAGAATGGAATCTGTGTTCCAAGCAAAATCAGTAACTCTGTTTCTCTGCAGAAGCCCCAAGGAAATTTCAGAGCTCAAGGATATCCTAAAGCAGCTGCAACCAGGGACTCTGGGTCGTTCAGCCCACATGGTGCTTTCTGCAGCCCGCAGGGCACCTTCAGCCATTGTGACAAGCCCAAAGAGCAATCATGCAGAACCAGGTCCCAGTCTTCCAAAGAATGCCGGTAAGGCCTAGTGATCTTCTCCTTAATGTTCCTTGCAGTGTCCTTCCTGGAATCAACCACTGATGTACATATATGGTTCACAAGTAGTACTTCATGTGGAAGAAAAAACAATTGTCCACAAACAAGAGAAGTCAAATAATATATAATGATTGAAAGAGCACTGACCTAGGAATCAAAAATTCCTATCCCTTTGGGCCATCCTTATCACTTGTCTTAAAAGTGAAGGGATTAAACCAAATATCTAGGCTCTTGAAGTATTATTCTGTGATCATCTCAGAAAGACAATTAGAGAGTGCTGAGGTTGGAGTTTATTAGAGAAACAAGGTAGCAGAATAATGTGGTTTAATCAGAGGAAGAAATAATTAAGATTTTGGGGGGTTCTATTTTGCATCAGACATCGCTAGGTACTTTTACCAAATTTACTTATTTAATGTTCACAACAAACTTATGAAGTAGATACCATTGTCCTCATTTTACAAAGAATCTAAGGTTCAAAGAGGTTATATTTTTTAGTTACACAGCTAGTAAGTTGCAGAGTCAGGATTCAAACCCTAACACTCTTGTTCTTTTTATTTTTCCAAATAGCAAGAAAGAGAAAACCATCAAGGTTCTCAATGAAAAGTTAAAAACAGGATGGTTTGTTGTTTCATTGGGAAAATTTTTTAAATGGAAAAAGGTTGCCTGTCATTTCAAATTAGTGAAATATTGAGTATATAATTTTATGCAAAAATAAGAAATATTGATTCTTTATTGTTGTATAACAGATTACCTCAAAACTTAGTGGCTTAAAACAACATGTATGGGGAGCTGGGGATATATCTCTGTTTGCAGAGTCCTTGCCTAGCATGCACAAGGCCCTGGGTTCAATCCCCAGGACCACCAAAAAGAAAAACCACACACACATACATTTATTATCTCACAATCCGTGATGGTTAGGAATCCACTCATGGCTTAGCAGGGTCCTCTAGCTCTGAATCTGTCACAAAGCTGTAGCCATCTCAGGGCTCAGCAGGAAAGGACCTGCTTCATAACCTATACACATGGTTGTTGGTCAGATTCAGTTCCTTGTGTGCTGTTGGACTGAGGTTCCTTCAGTTCCTTTCCTAGCTGGGCACAGTGGTACACGCCTATAATCCCAGCAGCTCAGAAGGCTGAGGCAGGAGGATCACAAGTTCAAAGCCAGCCTCAGCAATTTAGTGAGACCCTAAGCAACTCAGCAAGACCCTGTCTCTAAATAAAATGTAAAAAAGGGCTGGGGATGTGGCTCAGTGGCCAAGTGCCCCTGGGTTCAATCCCTGAAACAAACAAACAAACAAACAAAAATCTGGGACAAAACAGTACTCAGATGCACACTTATAACTTAAAGGTTTTTTTTATCAGAAAGAAGCTAGATTAACAATCTAGCTTGTTTTCAATTATTTTAATTATTTTCAAATTAGGTATTAGGAAGGAAAAAATAAGAGTAGGAGCAGAAAATGTGAAATAGAAAAGAAATAATGCAGCTAAAAGTTGATAAAAGTCTGATAAGTGTAATCAAGAAAAAAGTAAGAAAAAATATCAATGGAAAAGGAGCTATCAAAACAACCCTACAGATATTAAAAATGTATTAAGGTAATATTACAATTGTATAATTGCAATTATATAGCTTACCTAACTTGGTCTATTTTAGAGGATAGAAACCCCTGCTTGTTTACACAATCCATGTGAGTGATATGTTTTTTCCCATCCTTTCACCTTCAGTCTGTGGATATCTTTGCCTATGAGGTGAGTCTCTTGGAGGCAGCATATTGTTGGGTCTTGTTTTTTGATCCAATCTGCCAGTCTGTCTTTGGATTGATGAGTTTAGGCCACTAATGTTCAAGGTATTATCAAGATATGAATTAATGAGCATTTCTAACACAGAGCCCAGAGCAAAGGAGCAAAACTCAGAGAATAATGTGGGCAGGACAAAGAGACGAAAAATGCAGGACCAAAGGTAAGGAGGAAAATGTGAAAGACCAAATCATCTCCCCAAACCCTATCACCCATCTTCAGCTATTCTCTGCCCACTCGTGCTTCAGTTAGGTCAGAGTGTACCTTTGTGTCTGGCTCTATGTGTGTGTGTGGTGCTGGGGATTGAACCCAGGACCTTATGCTTGCGAGGCAAGCATTCTACCAACTGAGCTATATCCCAAGCCCCTCATGTATGGCTCTTGAGCTCTTAGTCTAGAACTGAGAGTAGAGGAGAAAGATGCATTTGTCCTTGTGTCATCAGGCAAGGAGGCAGATGGTGAACCAGAATCTGAAGATGAGTACACTGCATCTCAAGGATTTCATAAAAATTTAAATCTTTTCTGCTTCAAAGGAAATTGTCAAGAAAATAAAAAGACATTCTATAGACTATGGGAGAAAATATTTGCATATTATATATTTGATAAGGCACTTTTATCTAGAATATATAAAGAACCCTTCTAAGTCAACAATAAAAAGATAACCTAATTTTAAAAATGGACAAAGAATCTGGACTTTTTTCCCAAGAAGATATAAAATGACCAATAATCACAAAAGATGCTCAACATCAGTCATCATCAGAGAAATGTAAATCAAAATCACAGCGATCACTTCATACCCATCAGGATGACTAATTAAAAAGATGGATAATAAGTGTTGACAAAGATTTAGAGAAATTGGAACTTTCATACATTACTAGTGGAAATGTAAAGTAGTGCAGCTTGGACTGAGAACAAAGCTCAGTGGTAGAATGTTTTCTTAGCATTCATGAGGCCTTAGGTTCAATCCCCAGCACTGGGGAAAAAAAATCAAAGTTAAATAAAATAAAATAGTGCACCTGCTTTGGAAAACAATTTGCCAATTCTTCAAAAACCTAACATAGTTACCACATGCCTAGTATTTATATACCCATAGATATTCACATAACTTACATGTTCATAGCAGCATTAGTCACAATTACTGAAAAGTAGAAACAACCCAAATGTCTATCAACTGATGAATGGATAGACAAAATGTAGTATATCTACATGATGGAATATTATTCAGCCATAAAAAAGAAATATTGTATAATACCTCTTCTAATATGGAGAAAAATTGAAAACACCCTGAGTGAAAGAAGTCAGTCACAAAAGATCACATATTTTAAGATTCCATTTATACAGAATGTCCAGAATAGATAAATCCCATAGAAACAAAATATATATAAGTACTACAGGTACAGAGGAATGGGGAATCACTGCTAATGAGTTTGGGATTTCTTTGGTGGGGGTAATAAAAGCTTGCTAGAATTAGATACAGTGGTGGTTACTTAATCTGGTGAAAATACTGAATTCACTTGTTCAGGGTGAGTACTGGGGATTGAACCCACGGCCTTGTGCTTACGAGGCAGGCACTCTACCAACTGAGCTATATCCCCAGCCCATACTCCATTCCTTTTGATGTTTTATTTTGAGATGCCTAGGTTGGTCTCAATCTTGTGATTCTCCTTTCTCAGCATTTCAGTCTTTCAAGTAACTGGGATTATAGACCTGGGCCACTGTACCCCACCAAAATTCACTTTTTTGTGGGGGAGGAGGTACTGGAAATTTAACTCAAGGGCAATTTACCACTGAGCTATATTCTCTTTTTTGGAGACAGAGTCTTACTAAATTGCTGAAGCCCTTGCTAAATCACTGAGGCTGGCCTTGAACTCCTGCCTCAGCTTTTTAAGTCTCTGGAATTACAGGTGTATATCACTGCACCTGGCCAAAATTCACATTTTAAAAGGGTACATTTCATCTGTCTTTCCTTCTGGAGATGACCCATATTATCCCATGAATAGGTATCTCCTTTCCTAAATAAACCTCTGTCTGTGCCTTTAAAAGAAAAAAAGAAGAGGGGCCCAGTGTGGTGGTGCATATCTGTAATCTCAGCAATTTAGCCAGGCCCTGAGCAACTCAGCAAGACCCTCTCTCAATATAAAAAATGAAAAGGGCTGGGAATGTGGCTCAGTGGTTAAGCACCCCTGGGTTCAATACCCAATACCCCAAAAATAAAAGGGGGGGGGTGAATTTTATGGTATGTGCATGATATATCAATAAAAAAATTAGAATGTAAGAACAATAATAGAAGCTCTGAGGTTTTTTGGTTTCATTTCCTTCAGTGGGGATTAAACCCAGGGTCTTCATACTAGGCAAGCACTCTACCCCTGAAGTACACCCCCAGCCCCAGAAGCTCTGTTCTCACATGTTCCAAGGTTAAATGACTTCCTTCACCAGGCAGGGTTACACACACCTATAATAACCAGCTACTCTGGAGGCCAAGGCAGGAGGATGGCAAGTTGGAGGCCAGGGCAACTTAGATCCTGTTTCTACATAAAAATGATTAAGGTTGTAGCTTAGTAGTCAATTACTTGCCTAGCACACAGAAGGCTCTGAGTTTAATCCCCAGTACTACAAAATCTAAAAATTAAAAAAAAAAAAAAGTCCTTCAAATCTGGTATGTCAAATGGGAGAACTATCACTCTAACCCAGTGTTCCTAGGTCAGCATCACTGTTCTACATGCTTTCTGCCCTAAGTCTAGATTCCTTCAGCCCTTAAAGCTTCTCACTGATAGCTGGTCTTCAACTGCTCTTTCCTACAGGCCTCTGACCAAGTCACACTCCCAGCCGAACAGGAGGGGGACAGTAAGGGCAGGGCAAAGAGACCACCGATCCCAGGCCCAAAACAATGCTGTCCAGGAGAGTGAACAGTGCCCCATTTGTGCAGGTGAGCTGCTTCAGCCCGAGAAAGTGGTTGTGTGATTACTAAGCATTCCTTAAGGGAAGACTAGGAAATCTGGGGGTACTGTCAAGAAATGTTTGGATTTGGACTCCTTGCCTCTGTCATCGCTACAGTTCCCACCTATATGACTATATTTTTAATCAAATGTCATTCAAGACATGTTTATATTGAGCACCTACTTACTTCATGCCAGCTAAGCTGAGGACAACATGGGCCCTCAGGAGAAGCTGAGAACAAAGGGATACATCACTGTCAGAGAGGGCCTAGAATTTCCTTCATAACTTTCCCCTCCATGTCTATATTCTGCTTACTCTTTAAGTCTCTGTTCAAATGGTTGCTTCTTGCTGGGTGTGGTGGCACACAATTGTAATCCCAGTGACTTGGAGACTAAGGCAGGAGGGTTACAAGTTTGAGGCCAGCTTCAGCAATTTAGCAAGGCCCTAAACAATTTAGTGAGATCTTGTTTCAAAATATAATTTAAAAGAACAGAAGATGTAACTCAGTGGTAGAGCACCCCTGGAACAAAGGTACTTCTTTGCCAAGGCTTTTCTGATCTTCCCAGGTAATCTCTCCCAGCTGAGCTCCTACAGCATTCTCTAATTCCCAACTATCTTCTGTCAATATTCTTTGTGTTCCCAGTTTATCTTTACTGACTAGACTATATTCCATAAGGACAACCTGTACCCTCAGTTCTTAGCATACTGTCAGGCACATAGTAAATACTTAATAAATGTGTGACAGATACATGATAGTGTCTCTCAGGTGTAAGATATTCAGCCATGGTAAATTTTCTCTAAGAACAGCTGCATTTTAGAAGCAGATATGCCCTTCAGGCTTTTAGTTAGTTAGTTAGTTAGTTAGTTAGTTAGTTAGTTAGTTTAGTTAGTTATTCGTGCTGAGGATTGAACCCAGGGATGCTTTATCACTGGGCTACATCCCCAGTCCTTTTTAATTTTTCAATTTTGAGACAGGGTCTTGCTAAGTTGATGAGGGCTCACGAAGTTACTGAAACTGGCCTTGAACTTGTGATTCTCCTGCCTCAGCCTTCTGAGTTGCTAGGATTACAGATGTGTGCCACCATGCCTGGCTTCCTTCAGACTTCTTGGGGTGCCATCCTTCCTGAGAACAGACCCAATTTTGTTTATCTCTTTCTCTCTCCCTTAGGTTCCTTCAGCATTGAGATTCTTCCCCTACATGCTGCCACTTGTGGAGAGACCTCCCTGTCTCCCCCAGCTTCTCCTTCCTCACCGTCTTCATCCCAGTCTATACTGTGGGTGTCCTCCCCAGAGAGCTCACCTCCCACTTCCTGGGTCCAGTGCCCCATCTGCCAGTTACAGTTCTCAGCAAGAGAAGTAGAAGAACATGCCAGTGTGTGTGGAGAGGTTTTTCCAGCATGAACCATGAAATCCTGTTTTGGCCCCTACTATGACTTAAGACAGGGGAGTAGCTCTCTCTCTCTCCCTCTCTTTCTTTGGTGCTGGAGTTCAAAGGCCTTATGTGTCCTAGGAAAAGGCTGTACCACTAAGCTATACCACCAGCCCTGGAAGTGGATCTCTTGACAGTTGAGAAGGACTGATAAAGCCAAGCTCCCTTCTTCCCTCCACTTATTCCCTTAGGACACTGCCTAGGACACTCCCTAGGGCACTGCTGGGCCCAGTTTGCTCCCCATTCCTAGTTGTCAAGGATCTGTCACCATGGCACCCAATTCTCTGATGAGCAGCCCTGTCCTTTTCCCCTTGGAACTTCTGGAATAGAACTGGTAATCTCTAGGGCCTTGGGATACTGTCCAGAATGTCCTTCCCTCCAGGAATGGTATATATCCTCATGTCCACTTTCCTGAAAGGAAAATTGAGGCCAAGTCAAAAGAAATATACTGTCTGACAGATAAGATCCTGTTGTGTTCAAGGAACATAAGAGCTAAGTTTTGAGCATGAGACTGGCTTCCAGTATCCTTTATGAGTTCCCATCCTAGCTGTAGTCACGTTCTGCTATGTGACTTTAGCCCAGTTATTTATCTTGGGCCTGGAATTAACTGTCATAAACAAAGAGAAAAATCCCTTTACCTGCTGCTCACTGAGCTGTTATAGGGCCCAGATAGTTGAATGCCTAAGGAATAATTCTAACCTTGGGATCTTGGACAAATCCCAATCCCCCTATGTACAATGAGGTAGTTGGACCAGAGGGCCTCTAAGTTTCCTCAAACTACCTTCTTTGAGCAACTGTGCACTCTCTCCCTTTTCCCAGAAGATTTCACTATATGGCACTAACACCAGTTCCTCTGGTCCCCAGGGTACAGAACAGAGGGGGAGCAGCTGGTCCTGACAAAGGGAGGACCTGGGGCGGGGTTTTCAATGAGTAGGGAAGAAGATGCTAGATGCAGTCAGGGGAGCAGACAGCAGGAGTTCATACCTTTGGTCCTTTTCTGCATAGGTGGGTGCAACCATGGATGCCCTCACGGTAAGAATCCTCTGCTCCCCTTCCTCCATTCTATATCCATTCCTCATTAAGAACAAAGCAATAGATTGGCCCAGAGAGGTGGCAGGGGAACCCTAGCTACTAGGAAGACTGTGGGCTTCACCATGAGAGTGGAAGAGCCCCCAGAGCCTTGAACTGAACCCAAAAGAGCAGTGAGCATGGGTCTGGGCCTCAGAAGAGAGGGACAAGGCATTAAGTACCGATGGGGGGCGGGGGCGGGGGGATTCCTTCCATAGTAGCAGAGGGCAAAGTGAGAGGGGTTGGTGGAAAAAGAACATGTTGTGATACTTCTAGGAGTTCTGTTCAGAGCTGGGGGTGGGTTTTCAGAATTAAAAGACCCTCCTGTGTGGACATGTTTGGACCTGCCCTTTTTGATAAGCTGTGGAACTGTCAGAGGGATGAGCAGCTGGCAGATGAAGTCAACAAGATGGGAGCTGGGTCCTGGCCAGATCCTGTGTACCTGCATGTAGGGTTAGGCTCCCTGTGCAGCTCTGTTTTAACCTATGATTTCTCAAGGCACCCATTTGGACCCTCTGTATGTAGGTCCCTGTGAAGGTGGAAATTAAACTAAGGACAGGGACCCCATTGGAGCCATTCTGACACTAACTCATTCACTAACATGAGGATCTATACAATAAAATGGTGACTAAGATACTTTTTGCCGATGTGTTGGAGACAAAGAAGGATATGGTGGTAGCTAGTAGAAGGGTAAGGGGTGGAAAGTGGAAAGGTAAGAGGCCCCAAAACAAAGGAGACTGGGAACTCAGTTCTGCCCTCTCCACTCCATCCAGCTACAGCCTAACTGGACTGAGATTGTGAACAGAAAGCTCAAGTTCCCCCCTCCACTCTTGGGTGCCATCCAAGAGGGGCGACTGGGTCTTGTGCAGCAGCTGCTGGAGTCAGGGGTTGAGGCCACAGGCAGTGGGCCAGGTGGGCCCCTGCGGAATGTGGAGGAGGCTGAGGACCGCTCCTGGAGGGAAGCCCTCAACCTGGCCATCCGCCTGGGTCATGAAGCTATCACCGATGTGTTACTGGCCAATGTCAAGTTTGATTTTCGGCAGATCCATGAAGCCCTGCTAGTAGCAGTGGACACAAACCAGCCAGCAGTAGTGCGTCGCCTGCTGGCCCGGCTGGAAAGGGAGAAGGGTCGCAAAGTAGACACCAGGTCTTTCTCCTTGGCTTTCTTTGACTCATCAATCGACGGCTCCCGCTTTGCACCTGGCGTCACTCCACTCACCCTGGCCTGCCAAAAGGACCTGTATGAGATTGCGCAGTTGCTCATGGACCAGGGCCACACCATTGCCCGGCCCCACCCGGTCTCCTGTGCTTGCCTTGAGTGCAGTAATGCCCGCCGCTATGACCTGCTGAAGTTTTCTCTGTCCCGCATCAACACGTACAAAGGCATTGCTAGCAGGGCCCACCTTTCACTGGCCAGTGAGGACGCCATGCTGGCTGCCTTCCAGCTCAGCCGTGAGCTCAGGCGCCTTGCACGCAAAGAGCCTGAGTTTAAGGTCGGTTTCTCACACTCCTTCCCTCAGTTACCTGTATCCGTTCTCAGGAATAGATAGGGAGTCACAATCCCACCCTGAAGGGAATTCATTCTAATGGCAGAGAGCAGTCCATCGAGGGCCACCCCCCCAGTCTTCTTCTTGTGGTTGATACTGGTGATTAATCCCAGTTCTTTTTTTTCCCCAGTCATTTTATATTTTGAGAGTCTTGCTAAGTTACTGAGGCTGAACTTGAAATCCTGCCTCAGCCTCCAGAGTACCTGGGATTACAGGTGTACACCACCACACCCAGCTAGAGGCACCGAGTCTTATGCAGGAGGCACAACACTTACCCTAGGGGTGCTCTAGGTCTGAGGGAGGAGAGAGAATGAAAATAGAACAGTAGGACAGACTTAGACATGACATTCAGGAGAACATGTCTTTTTGGAGTACCTACTGTGTATTCCTACCTGGGGCATTATGTGTTGGGACTCAAACTTGTAATCTCAAGCAGGGAGAGGGTGACAAGACACTCCCAGGATTTCACTTAGTGCCTCTGTGGATGGTGCTTACAGGGTTGCCAAAGCCCAGAAAGCAGTCAGGAAGCTGCAGCTATTGTGTTCAGGGAACACTCCAGGGAGGAAGCAGCATTAAGCTTAGTTGTGGGTGATTATTTCATACATGTGAAGAGAAGCGGGAAGGGTATTTGAAGTAGGGCTACACTCCCAGCAGAAGCTGTCAGGTAGCAAAGGTATGTGTGGTGATAAGTACAGGGGAACCCTGTGCAGGATTGAATGTGAGGGGACCCTGGAGCTAGGGACCAGTCAGGGGCCTTGAACTCAAAATCACCAGTCCAGTTCATCCATCACTGGTATCCTGTGAGCCAAGCCAGACTTGGTCCCCATCCTCAAGATTGCCATTAGGCAGGGAAACACATAAGAATGTTAAAATGAAGGCCTAAGCCTGGTGCAATAAGCATATGCTGACACAGGAGGATGGCAATTTCAAGACCAGCCTCAGCAACTTGATGAGACCCTATCTCAAAAAGTAAGAAAGGCTGGGGATATAGCTCAGTGATAGAGCACCCCCAGGTCCAATCCCCAGTAGTGCAAAAACAATAAGTAATTAAATGAAGGCCTAAGGCAAGATGTGGCCTGTGCCATGCCAGTCAGGGCAGGAGCATCCTTCCCGTATCAGGAACTTGGACAGACAAGAGGAAAAGCTCCCACTTTGCAGCTCTCAGGAAAGGGCAATCCTTTCCAAAGGACTTTCCCTCCATTCTCACAGCAGCATGCAGAGGGAAGCAAAGTGGAAAGTTCTCATGTCTGCTTTACAGGCAGGGAAACTGAGGCCTGAAGGGGGGAAGGACCTGACCCAATGTGGCACCACCTAAGGGACAGTGCTGGGAGGTGACCTAGCCCCTTGAAAGCCTGGCCTAGATCTTCTCTGGGGTAAGGGCCCTAAGTGAAATATAGGATAGGGTGGGTAATGTGCCTTATTCATTTCTACATCTAAAACTACCAATAGGTTCTTATATAAGGTTCAATAAAATTAAATGAGCAGCCGGGCGTGGTAGCGCACACCTGTAATCCCAGTGGCTTGGGAGGCTGAGGCAGGAGGATTGCGAGTTCAAAGCCAGCCTCAGCAACTTAGTGAGGCCCTAAGCAACTCAGTGAGACCCTGTCTCTAAATAAAATACAAAACAGGGCTTGGGATGTGACTCAGTGGTGGAGTGCCCCTGGGTTCAATCCCCAGTACCAAAAAAAAAAAAAAAAAGAGAGAAAGAAAAAAAAATTAAATGAGCACAAGAAAGGTAGAAGTAGGAGTTAAAGTGGGACAGGAAATAGAAAAGGGAAGTACAAGGAATAGACAGAGGTCATAGCGGGTTTAGTTTGAAGTGATTTAGTGGTGAGATCAAAATAGCACCAGATAAGCAAAGGTGACCAGGAGGTTCCTCCTTATAGCAAGAAAATTGATGAGATGGCAGAAAAGAAGTCAATGGCCCAGTGACATCAGATACAGAAAGTGATGGACAGAGGCAGCCCACTCTTTGGGGGAGGGTGGAGAGGGAGTTGTGTCCACAGGGTGGCTGGCACACACAGACCTACTTCCCTACAGCCTGAGTACATTGCCCTGGAGTCATTGAGCCAGGACTATGGCTTCGAGCTGCTGGGTATGTGCCGGAACCAGAGCGAGGTCACTGCAGTGCTCAACGACATGGGTGAGGACAGCGAGGCTGAGCCTGAGGCTGAGGGACTGAGTCAAGCCTTCGAGGAGGGCATCCCCAACCTGGCAAGACTGCGGCTGGCCGTCAACTACAACCAGAAGCGGGTCAGCTGGGCCCTGCCTACCTCCCCTTACTGCCTTGATCCCTTGCCCTGCCACCTGTAGGTGTCCCCCACTCCAGCCCCAAGCAACTCCTTTTCCTGGCCTCAGGACCCTCTGAGACCTTTATTCTGAGCACCCTTCTATCTAGATTCTCAAACTTCCCTCTTACCTTCAATCTAAGCCCCTAACCTCTCCCTATCCCTTGGAAGACCCGTTGCCCACTAGGAGCCCACCTTCACACCAGGACACGCAAGTCTCAGATTCAGTTTTCTTTCCAGTCTGAGTGTCTTCGGCCCAGTCTTGTTCTGCTGATTTCAGTACCTCACTCTACAAGATTAGACTGGGTCTCTCAGGAATTAAATATCAAGTGGCTCTTACTCTCTCATTAGACAACTGCTCCACCCCCACGCTAAGACATGCTCCTTTTCGAGCCACCTCAAGTCTCTTACTCCCTACTGTCATCTACCCTCAGATGCCCTAACCCAACCAAGAGCTTAACTGAAACCTTTCCTCCACAGTGGCTCCCTGGACTGACCGCCCAAGACGGCAAGCCCACTTTCCCTGCTCCTTCCTTTCTCAGGAGTATTCAGATTTTCATTGCCCCACATCTTTAGAAAGCAGGGGGCGCTGCGGGTTCTGGGACTTGTACACCCACTTCTGTCACTGCCTGACTCAGGAAACTCTTGGAGTTCAGCCTCCTTCACAAACAAGGGCCAGAGAGGGCAGGTCCGTGGTCACTCCCCATGGTCACATGGCAAGTGAGTTGCCTCTCTTAGGGGCTGGCTGGCAGGAGAAGAAAAGGATGTTCCATCTCTGGCAGGAAGTAAGGGGCATGCACCGAATTGGTTCCTTCCTCCTTCCTGCCTGGTGGCCACCTTCTCATGCCCCATCTCTGCTTAGTTTGTAGCACACCCCATCTGCCAGCAAGTCCTCTCCTCCATCTGGTGTGGGAATCTGGCTGGCTGGCGTGGAAGCACCACCATCTGGAAGCTCTTTGTCGCCTTCCTCATCTTCCTCACCATGCCCTTCCTCTGCCTTGGCTACTGGCTCGCACCCAAATCTCGGGTATAAGAATAATATTAACAATAACTTGTTTATTGAGTGCTTGGTTTATGCCAGGCCCTGTGCTGGATGCTTTGTAACTGTAACTTTGTGCATGCTCCCACTCAGTAGCTTGAGGAGCTCTGGAAAGTAGGGACGGCATTCCTAATTGGTGGAGGAACCTCAGGCACAGGCTATTTTTGCCCAGGACACACAGCAAACAGCAGTGTCAGGATTTAAAATGAGGTCTCTCTACCTCCAAAGCCTGAACCTCTTACATAGTCCGACATTCTCTCTAGGAGACCTATCCCAACCAAATACTTCTTTGAGACTCTACTGTAAGTGAGGCATTGGGCCTGACTCTGGGAAATAATAAAGAACCAGGCCTTGCCGGGCGTGGTGGCGCATACCTGTAATCCAAGCGACTTGGGAGGCTGAGTCAGGAGGATCGAGAGTTCAAAGCCAGCCTCAGCAACTTAACGAGGCCCTGAGCAACTCAGTGAGACCCTGTCTCTAAATAAAATACAAAATAGGGCTGGGGATGTGGTTCAGTGGCCGAGTGTCCCTGAATTCAATCCCTGGTTCCAAAAAAAAAAAAAAAAGAACCAGGCCTTGGGCTGGGGATATAGCTTAGTTGGGAGAGTGCTTGCCTCACATGCACATGCACAAGACCCTGGGTTCAATCCCCTACACCACAAAAAAAAAAAAAAGAAGAAGAAGAAGAAGAAGAAGAAGAAGGAGGAGGAGGAGGAGGAGGAGGAGGGGGAGGAGGGGGAGGAGGAGAAGAAGAAGAAGAAGAACCAAGCCTGGTTCTATTAACCAGATGAGGAACAGGGAGAGTAGTGTCCAGAAAGCAGGAACAACATGGGAGAAGGCCCAGGGGAAAGAGAACTTATAACATTAGAGATTTGTTGAGGCAAGTGCCAAAAGCGAGCAGTGAAGGGGGCAGGGGCCAGCTCTCCGAGAGCCACAGTGAAATGAAAGCTGTCAGATTAATGAGGTAAGTACTCCATGTTTTGGAAATCTCCCTCTGCTATTGATGTGAAAGATGGACTCGGGGCAGGCAACAGAAGTTAGGGGGACTGTCAGAGTGCATGTGAGAAAAAGTATGTGGAGATGCGGCTCAGGTTCCTGGGTGACCTGGTCATTTTATGAGATAGGTGGAGCAAGTTTAGGATAAAAATAATGAATTTACCTTTTAACTTGGTTGAGTTTGAAGAGCCTGTGGGACCACAAGGGAAAGTAACTTTACTTCTGTGATTCATATGATTGTAAAGAAGATAATGGATATGAGAGTATAGGGCCTGATATATAGTACATTTTTTTTTCTTGGTACCAGGAATTGAATCCAGGAGTGCTTAACCACTGAGTCGCATCTCCAGCTCTTCTTTTATTATTTTTAAATTTTGAGACAGGGTCTTGCTAAATTGCTTAGGGCCTTGCTGAGTTGCTGAAGCTGTTCTTGAACTTGCAATCCTCCTGCCTCAGCTTCCCAAGTCTCTGGGATTACAGGTGTGCACCACCGTGCCGCTGATATAAAATACATTCTTGGTGAATATCTGAATAAGTAGGTGGGTGAATCTGAGAGAGCAGAATCTCATGTGACTGAGCAATCCTACAACCTGCCAGAGGGGAGACTTTGAGAATCATGCTCTCCTGCTTTCCCAAAGCTGGGCCGCCTGCTGAAGATCCCAGTGCTGAAGTTCCTGCTACACTCTGCTTCCTACCTATGGTTTCTCATCTTCTTGCTGGGAGAATCCCTGGCCATGGAGACACAACTGAGCACTTTCCATGGCCGCAGCCAGAGTGTCTGGGAGACTTCACTACACATGATTTGGGTCACAGGTACCTATGTGGGACCCTTTATTTATGGTATTCTTCTTGAAGCCCCCCTCACTGTTCTTCATGGTAAGCACCCTAATGGGGGGACCCTGCTCTTGTAGAAGCTCCCTGAACATAGAACAACCCTAGTGGGCTTTAGCACACCAAGAAATCTTTTCCCTTCACCTTATTTATTAAACATTTATTGAGCCGGGCACAGTGGTGCATGCCTGTAATCCTGTCAACCTGGCAGGCTGAGGCAGGAGGATTGCAAGTTTCAGGATAGACTCAGCAACTTATCAAGCTCCAAGCAATTTGGCGAGACCCTGCCCCAAAATAAAAATAAAAAGGACTGTGAATGGGCTTAGTGGTTAAGTGACCCTGGGTTCAATCCTTGGTACAAAACAAAACATTTATTGACCTGCACTGAGTAGAAATGCAACCAATAAAGTTCTTCCTCTGCCTGTAGGAGAAGAAACTTTTTTATTATTTTTAAAATTTTTTTGTAGTTGTAGATGGACAGAATGCCTTTATTTTATTTGTTTATTTTTATGTGGTGCTAAGGATTGAACCCAGCGCTTTGCATGTGTAAGGCAAGCGCTCTGCCACTGAGCTATAGCCCCAACCCCGGAAGAAAAACGCTTTTTAAACACATAAAGTAAAACTCATCTATTCAGGCAGGGTTTGCTGAAGTCCTGTGAGCAAAGCCCTGAGAATACATGGATAAGTTAAATATGTTTCTATCCATTCTACACACATTTACTGAGCCTCAAGCCTACCCCAACAAGGTGCTGTCCTACCATTTCCCATCCTGATCGTGTTGTATTTCCACTTAGGTCCAGACCTTTGCTCACTCACTTTGCCTAGAGCACTCACCCCTTCCCACACTGCCCCTTCAGTCGCTGATTCTGATTCCTCCATCCATCAGGTCTCAGAATAAATGTCACTGTCTTTTTTTTTTTTTTTAGTTGTCAATGGATCTTTTATTTTATTTATTTATATATCAAACCCAGGGTCTCACACATGCCAGGCAAGTGTTCTACCATTGAGCCACAACTCCAGCCCCAAATGTCACTGTCTTTGAGAAGCTTCCTGGGGCTTCCAAATCAGAGAAAGTATCAATCCCTAAACACACCCACAACAGCGCCTCTGTTCCCCTGCTCCTCAGTCCTAGCATTTACCACATTGTATTGTATCTACTTGTTTTCTTGCCTCTCTCATTTGATTATAAGCCCTGGGAGGAATGGAACTATAATCCATCTTATTAACTACAGGATCTCACTGGTACCTGATAGGAGCTTAATAAATATTTGTTAATTTATTTTGGGCACCACTGGCAAATTTATGAGATATGGTCCCTGTCCTTGAGGGACTCCAATTTCAGGGGACAGATGAGGATGGGGCAGACCCATGAGGAGACATATGCAGTGCCCTGTGGTAACAGGATCACAGATATGAATAGGAAGCCAAGAGGACATGGAACAGAGGCAACTCCCTCCACCTGGTTGGGAAGGCTTCATGGAAGAGGTAGTTATTTGTCCTGGGCCACAAAGGTGAACTGGGATTCCAAAAGATATGGAAAGGCATTCAAGATAGTACAGAGAGTAAGTACGCAGGCAATGGAGAAGGGCAAAAATGGCACCTGGCTAATGGGAACCAACTGTCACGACTCCCCCATCCCCAGGTCTAGCACTGGGCTCCACTGAGACATGGGCATACTGAGTAGACTGATAATTTGGAGTCCCTTCAAATCAAGATTATTTAAATATTTGCCTAATATTTATTTGGTGGAGGTCAAAAATAGCAGATATAAACCATTCTCTCCTAATACAGTTCCTCCCAGGTGTCACTCACTTTCTGAACACCAACCACCTGTGATCCTTGGTGCAAGTCACACTAGCCATGAGTCTGCACCAACCTGGACTCTTTGTTTTCACAAAAGATCATTCTGCATCTAAATAGATTAAAAGTATACATTTTATCAACTTTACCGCAGTGATGTTTTAGCTCCCCTGCCTCCCTCAAAGGGCCACCATAATCTGGTTCTGATCTAGAAAGAGGAACAGAGTTCTGCCCCATCCTGTCCTGACTCCCTGCCACCCCTTCCAGGCTTCCTATGGTTCGAATGTAAGGAAGTATGGATTGAGGGCCTGCGCAGTTACCTCCTGGACTGGTGGAACTTCCTGGATGTGGTCATTTTGTCCCTGTACCTGGCAGCCTTTGCACTGCGCCTCCTCCTGGCTGGGCTTGCCCACATGCACTGCAGGGATGCTGCTGATGGCGCTGCCTGCCACTATTTCACCACTGCTGGTGAGTATCCTCCCAACTCAACCCTGAACCCCCTGGTCCCTCCTCTTTCTTGCCTCTCAGTCACTGTCCCCATCTCACCCGCACAGAGCGAAGTGAGTGGCGCACTGAGGATCCCCAGTTCTTGGCTGAGGTGCTTTTTGCTGTCACCAGCATGCTCAGCTTCACCCGCCTGGCCTACATTCTGCCAGCCCACGAGTCCTTGGGCACTCTGCAGATTTCCATTGGCAGGATGATTGATGACATGATACGGTGTGTACTGTCCCTGCTCAGAGTGCCCTCCTTTCTGATAGACTCCACTTAACCTCCTTGTGTATTTCCCCAGCTCTAGTATGGCACAGGAGTTCTTGATCTGCATTCCTCCAGAGGTGTCAGCTCCAGAGACCTCTGAACCCCTGAAAGTATAGACGAGATTGGAGTATAAATATGAATATACATTTCTTTTCAGGGAGGGTCTATAATTTTAATCTACTTCTCAAAGAGGCTCATGACCCCAGAAAAGATAATAAACCACTGACATTTGAAGGAGCCCTTAGTTAGTCTCAGTTCTATGACTCTCTGATACCCCTCTGTGAGCTCATTTTTCCCCTTTTTGGAAAGCTAAATCATGTACAGCCAAACCTGGTCTCTTGTTCTAATCAGAGCCCATGGTTAATGCCTACTCCCCTAGGAACCTGCCTTAGGTGGGACTGGAGTGAATGCCATTGGTGAAAAAAGTGCTAGTTACAGTTGAACAGCTTCAGCTCAGTTTAGCTTGGAGGAGAACCTCATATCCTATCTAGGGATTCTTCCAGCCTTCCCTGTTGCAAAATAATTCACTCTTGTGTGGTTCTAACTCTCTAGTGATAACTCCCATCCAATAAGAATCTCTGACTCCCAGCCATCCCTATACAATCTCAGCATCTTAGTCACTCCCAGGAGACTGGTCCTTCCCTGGCTTTGACTGATTAGGCCCAGTACCCATTTTTCTTAAGGGAAACCTTCTACTTTGGTACTTGTTTGAATTCCTTCTTATTCCCCATCCCCTAATTTCTTTACTTTTAATAGTAACCAAATTGAATATTCGAGGGCCAGAAAGTTCATCACCCCCAATCCCTTTTCCCAAAGCCCTATTTCTCCCAGGGTGGAGACCTGCTCTGACCCTTCACATCCCATCCTATGCCAGGTTCATGTTCATCCTCATGATCATCCTTACCGCCTTTCTCTGTGGCCTAAACAACATCTACGTGCCCTACCAGGAGACAGAGCGGCTGGGCAAGTATGCTGGGGCAGAGGCTGGGAACTTACAGCTTGATGATCATCTCTTTTTCTTTCTCTTATTTCTTCATTCAATCAATTTTTTTTATTTGCTCACTCTCTCATTGATTCATTGTCACTCATCTGTTAATTTATGTATTCATTTGTTCACTCATTTCCTCCATACACTTTTCATTTTGAAAAATGGCAATCTTATGAAAAAATTAAAAGAAAAGTACATTGGACACTCATATACCCTTTACCAGACTTTACCATATATATATGTATATATATGGTAAAACCGTAACAATTGTTATATATATATATATATATATATATAACAAATATATATATATATATATATTTGTATTTTTTTATGGTGCTGGGGATTGAACCCAGGGTCTTCTGCTTACAAGGCAAGCACTCTTCCAACTGAGCTATATCCCCAGCCCCTGCCATATTTGCTTGATCTATTACTCTTGTTCTTTTTTTCCTGAAATGTTTTAAAGTAAGTTGTAAATCTCATGACACTTCACCCCTAAATAGTTCAGAACATTTCCTAAGAGAATAATAACCACAAAATCATCATCCCACTCAAAAAAACTTTTTTGTAAGAAAAATTTTTATTAGAACATAACCATGCTCATGTATGGTCTGTGGACAATTTATGCCTTACTGCATACTCAAAATTTTAATATCAATGCCACAATATTATTTGCTGTGTATTCCTCATTCAAATTTCCCTGGTTGCTGCTGGGCATGATGGTGCACACCTATAAGACCAGTGACTCAGGAACCCGAAACAAGAGGATCACAAGTTTGAGATTAGCCTAAGCAACTTAGTGAGAACCTGTCTCAAAATAAAAAATAAGGGCTGGGAATGTGGCTCAGTGGTTAAATGCCTCTGGGTTTAATCCCCAGTACCCAAAAAAAAAAAAAAAAAAAA